>JAPPVO010000031.1:113926464-114121542 GCA_030407325.1 Camellia japonica
CACTTTTCTCGGTCGGCTCCTTGCTGACATCATCTAGGACCTTCATGTCCCTTCTTCGACTCTGCCTTCTCTGGTTCCCGAATGCTGCTGGTTAATTTCATTGCTGCAATGGAGCAATTTTTGCCTGCAACTGATCTCCTCTGATTTCCTCAATCCCATGCTCTGTTGGGAACCGTAACAGTTGATGCAGTGTTGAGGGAACTGCCCCCATTGCATGCAACCACGGCCTCCCCAAGATAATGTTGTAAAGGGAGGGCGTGTCAATCACAATGAATTCTGTTTTGATCTTCTTTGTGCCAGCTTGTATCTCCAAGTTTGTTGCGCCTAACGGCCATGTCGGCATTCCATTGAAGCCGACCATCGGGCCATTTAACTGCTCCATGTCATCAGGGTGAAGGCCTAGCTCCTTGTAACATCTGACATACATGATGTCGCAGGAGCTGCCTTGATCAATCAGGATACGTTTCACCTGGCACTCCCCAACCTGGAGGGATACTACCAAGGCATCATTGTGCGGGTGCTGGACCATCTCAAGGTCAGCTTCTGTGAAGGTTATCATCAGTCCTCGGTACTCTTCAGACCGAGGTCTTTTCAGTCTGACCTGGTTGACGTGCTGCAGGTGTTTTACCCTCTGTGTCTCCCTTCGTATGTCGTTTTCATTCACCTTTGAGTGGATCACATTAACTACCCGAGGTCCGCCTGCCTGTGGCTGCTGTGCTGGGGGAGGCGGGGCTGCTGGTGCTTGAGGCAATCGTGCCTGTTCTTCCCTGTTTTGGCCTCATCCACAAGGTCTCTCAGATAGCCCTGCCTCACCAAATCTTCCAAGTGTGCTTTAAGGGTCTGCAACCCTGAGTTGGGTGCCCCTCCTCATTGTGGTAAGCACAACGCCTACCAAGGTTTCTTCCCATAAATTCTCCTGGTGCCTTGCCGGCGCCCTGAAGTAGGGCTGATTTCGAATTTGATCAAGTACTTTGTGGACCGGAACTCGAACACCGTCGTCACTGCCTGTTTAGCCCTCAACTGTCTCCTGCTTGTTGGGTCCATTGTTACCTCGGCCTCGCTTCGGCGAACCGTTGCCTTTTTCTGTCTTTGTCTCCTTATTCCCCGATGTATCTTCCTCGGCTCGTGCATACTTCTCAATTCTCGCCATGAGCTCTTCCATGCTCTTTGGCAGGGTTTTTGCCAAAGACTTCCGCAGTGGACAGTCATCCTTCAGGCCGTTCTTGAAAGATACAACCGCCACCTCCTGGTTGCATTCAGGTATTCGATTGAACACCTCATAGTACCTCTTTGCATAAGCCCTAAGGCTTTCATCTTTGCCGATCTTCAGAGCCATCAATGCATCCACCCTCAATGGCTGCAATTTGTTTGTTATGAACCTGGCCACAAACATCTCGGCCAGACCTTCCTAAGTCTTCACGCTCCCCTTCGGTAATTTGTGGAACCAATCTGATGCAATCTCCCCGAAGGATGAAGGGAACACTTTGCAGAGCAACGGCTCGTTCCCACTGTATAATGCCATTGAATTCAAAAATAATCCAACATGGAAGTTAGGGTCTGACTTACCATCATATATCTGGAACCTCGGCATACTGAATCTTTTCGGCGCGACGAATCTGTCCAATTCCATCGAGAATGGTGTCCTCGGCTTAACCGAGGAGGTTACTTCGACTCCGGCATTCTCTTGCTTCCTCTTGAGGTAATCTCTCAAGTCTTCTTTACTTCTCCCTGCAGCCCGGCTGTCCTTGGACTTCAGCCTTTTCGGCGCACTACTCTCGGCCTCATGGTAGCCCCTTTTCGATCCTTCCCCGCAGGACGCATCAAAACACAATATTCGCCCCGGAACATGCTGATGTTCTTTGGGGTCTGCTTCCTTCTCGCGATATGTCCTTCGGGACTCTTCTCTTCTCGGCTCTTCTCTGCCGTCTTCCCTGGAGGGTCGGTGAGAGTGCCTTCCACTCCTCGTGTGCTGAGGGGCTTCGGGGATTTCTTTCTGCCCCTTCTGCTGGGCGTTTGCTGCTGGCATTGGTGTGTCCTGTAGCGGGTATGGCGGCTGCATGACATTATTTTGCATCATGAAGTTGACGACCGATTGAAGGTCTGCCAACTTGTTTGCCATCTCCTTTACTTCTTCATCCCTCCTCAGACATCTGTCTTTCCAGATCTGGAGGTTGTCCTCGTTATAGTACTTGCCCTGATCCGCTTTCTTTGATGTGTCGCCATCTTGGCCGACGCCTTTCTCTGCGTAATTCTGATCACGAGCTTCTTCGTTGTGGTCTCCTCCTTCAGCGTTAGGGTCGACGGGTCTTCCACTCCCTGCAGGAGTTTTGTCCCCAATCTTTTCCTTCTGCGTGTTACTGGCCATCTACTCTTCTTTCGTTCCCATAGACGGCGCCAAATTGTGTGAGTGGTTTTCCAATCACACTGCCCTCCTTAGTGATTCAGTTGTAGAGCACAAGCAGAATAGATGGCACTCTGTCCTGCACAGAAAGAAAAGGCTCCGGCGGTGGTTTTTCCACCCGGGGGCACTCCGACGATCAAGTCAGTATCTCTCAAAGATAAACAAGTGCTTAAATTACTGCTCAAGACTTAAAATTGCGTACCTTAGACCCGCCGGGGATGCCCTTCTTTTATAGTTTTACTCCATCCTAGTCTCATTAGAAGTCCCACTTCCATGGACTCTAATTCTGGACTTACCTTGGACTCTTCAAGAGATAAGGATAGACTCCCTGAGAGTACTACCTATATCCAACTTGCAATCTTTCTTCTTTCTAGGACTCCTGTCCCTTATCCACTTATCTCGGATTCCGGTATCCTCGGAGATAACCTCGGCAACCCCGAGATCGCCTCGGCGTAACTGTCATGACACGTGGCACCTCGGCTGACACATCGGCGTCACCTTGCCACGTGTTAGTACTCTAAAAATATATCCCCACACAATTGATTAACAAAAACAATATAATAAATTACATGACTGTTTTCAAGATTAAAAATTTATATATAATAAACCTTATAAATTTGATATAATTATACTAATATTTTTTAATAAAATCAAATAACAATAATGAATACAAATTATTTGGTAAAATATATATTATAATATAAAATAAATGATAATATTATTTTTTTATTAAACAACTACCGAAAAATTGATGAAAATAGCAAAATGTTATATTACCGATCTCTTGATTTCACAGTTCAATATAAAAGATAATAAATATTTAGTCATAGTTCCCTAATTGAATCTTGAGCGAATTACACTAACGGCATCTATAATTTGGATCTTGTGTCATTTTTGTCTTTGACTTTTTAATTGTAATACATTTGACCAGGAATTTTGAATATTGTTTCAAATAAGAACAATTGAAGATACCATTGCTCAATTTCAAAGAAAAATTCGTCGATTAATAAAATATAAACTAATTTGATAAAAATAAATGTCAAAAAAAATATTTTTGAATTTTTAAAAATTATTTTTACCACTAAATATAAAATTATGTAAAATTGATAATTTTTGTAGACATTTATTTATTTTTTTTATTAAATTAATTTTTATATGTGTTTGGATGATGATCATATAATGGCTTGTTGTTTTTATTTTCATTAAATTAGTTTTTATTTTTTCAAAAGTCAAATATGGCGACAACTTTGATATCATTATTAAACCAATTTATTAAATCAAAAAATAAAAAACTAAAAACATTTTATATATTAAACATATCGATATACATTTAAAGCCTAACAACCACCAATTGCATGATCATCATCCAAACAAATAATAAAAATTAATTTGATAAATAAACGTCTAAAAGATTTATCAATTTTATAAAAATATTTTTTAACATTTATTTTTGTCAAATTGACGACTTTGTCTTTAAAATTGAGTAATGGTATTTTCAATTGTTCTTGTTTGGAATAAGATTCAAAATTCAGAATCAAATACGTCACCATTAAGAAGTCAAAGACCAAAATAACACGAATCCCAAATTATAGTGTTTGTTAGTGTTAGGGGGTGTTTGCGGTTTGATTGAGACTTAAGAACCTCCAATCAGCCATTCGGTCACTAGATTGGCAGATTGAAAAAAATTAATCCACATACGTTCGCTTGATCGGCGGATGGATGCAAATCGATTTGGCGGTTTAAATTTTTACAAACTTTGAACATAATACAACACCTTGCCAATATATTTTTTTTTTATAACAATCCAACTCAACATAATCAAAAGATTATCAAGTAAATTGTCAAATACCAATAATAAATACATATAAGAAAATCATGCATTATCAAAATTATTTCATTACTATTTTTTTATTCAAAAGCTATTTGATTTGATTTTAAATTTTTTTTGATAAAACTAAGCCTTATATTTTTCACAAAAAAATATCAAATGTCAACACTTGCTATTTGATAAGAGGATTTCCAAATTGAAAACATAATAGAATATCTAAACTCATTTTCAATTAAAAATGTAAACAAATTAAAACACAGTTTTACAAATTATTAGGGTGTTCGCGGTTTGACGGTTCGGTTACACATAAAGGAATTTCAAATCCGCTATCCATCCAAAACTAGGCGTTTTGAAAAAATAATCCATAACCATCCGGTCGTCATTACACATCCATAAAAAATGCAACGGATCTATTCGATTCGATTAATTTAGACGAATCAGAATATCCATTAAACGCCCAATTTGTATAATTGGCCCTTGAATCTTTTTTATAGATATAATCCTCCCAAGTCCATATATCTCCTCAAATTCCTCAGTGACAAACATTACAAAAAGCCAAAAAAAAACCCATCCAATTATATAATTCCCTCCCTAAACTTTCTTTGAAGAAATCAAAACAAAAGTCTTTTATTAGCGTAAGGATCCTCGAGAGTATAACCCTGCAGTAATCTCCTAAAGTAAACAATCCAACGGCTGAAAATAATACTCACCAAAACGATGTCATTTTGGTGCGTAGTTTGAAAAAAAATAAAATAAAATAAAAAAATTCAGTCAGTTCAAAATTCCCTCCATATGGCTCAACTATACCAAACGGTGGGAAGAAGAAAACAAAGAACGAGAGAGCGAAGAAGAGATAGAGAGGCCACTACTTCCTACATCCCGTCGCCTTGTCGTGGCCATCGCCCACCGTCGTCGCCGTCCTACCGTCGCCACTGTCCTGCCACCGCCGACCCCCTGCTCCAGCCGATTGAAGAAAAATATAAGTATTTAGAACATGTTAGAACAATCCCTGTGATTATATATATATATATAATATACATTATACAATGAGAATTTGATTATTACATGGATAATTTAATTATAGAACAATCCCTGTGATAATATATATATATATATATACACAGTAGTTTAGAACAACCTGTGGTATGTACATGGAAAATTTGATTATTACACAAGTTCAAAATAGGTTTTTTTGTTTAGAACAGGTATTCATTGTGATTATATATATATATATATATAATATAGATTTATAGATATTTTAGGTGTTTCCTGGATGAAATGAAAAATAATTCCTTTTTTTTTTTTTTGTATGGGTCTATTAAGTAGTTAAATTCAAAATTTCAGTCTACATATATTTAGAACAGGTTTTTTTATTATTGCACTCGGCATGCCTTGATTATCTTATTTTTTTTATTATTACATATGTTTAGAACAGGTTTTTTTTATTATTGCACTTGGCATTTGGTTCTTATTAATTTCTATTTTTTTTGTTTGCCTTGATTATCTAATTTTCGTTATTCCTTGATTATCTTATTCAGTTGTATTATTTTGCAAACATAATTTACAGTTTTTATGCTAATATTGAGCACTTATTTATTTTTTAAGTGACTTGGCACATGGATATGGAACCTAACAATGTTGAGAATGACGGCGGTGATTGTGATTGGAATCCTAGATGTAAGTTCCATTCATTTAAAGTTCCATTTTATTTTATGGTTTCTTTGATGTAAGAGTTTTTTTTTTTTTTTTTAAGGTACTACATGGTCGTGGTTGTGGGCATAACCGTGGGCATGGGCATGTGGATCACACGTCAATATCTTAGCGTTGATTTTTTTGTTGTTGGATATGGTGTTCGTGTGTTTAATATTGAAAACCTTTCATGTGTTGTTGAAATTTTGCTGAATTTTTTGTTCAAATGTTGCTGAAACCGTTGCTCAAAATTTGCTAAAACTTTGCTTGAAATGTTATGAAATTTTGGTTCAAATAATGCTGAAATGTTGTTGAAAATTTGATGAAATGTTGCTGAAATTTTACTGAAATTTTTGTTCAAATGTTGCTGAAACTTTGCTTGAAATGTTGTTGAAATTTGGGTTCAAATGTTGCTGGAATTTTGCAATTTTTTTTTCATGAAATTTTGGTTCAAATGTTGCTGGAAATTTTGTTGACATGTTGCTCAAATGGTGCTAGAATTTTGTTGACATGTTGTTCAAATAGTGTGCTAAAATTTGGTTAACCTACACCTGCTGAAATGGTGCTGAAATTTTGTTGACATGTTGCTCAAATTTGGCTGACCTACACTTGTTGAAATGGTGCTAATTGGCAAACAAAGCAACCAAAGCAACCATTATTTCAAACAAAGCAACCATTCTTTGTTGACAAACAAAGCAAAGGCTTGATACAAAGCAAAGGCTTGACCTGTTCACAAACATTGCAACCATTCTTTCAAAGCAACGCATCGAGTAACCCAAACAAACAAACAAAGCAACCAAAATTCCAAAACACCTTTTTATATATATCGATTGAGCACCTCAAAAGGTTTACTAATACAATCTAACCCAGATATCAAAATACTGGTTTACACAATCAACATTACAACATTGTGCATTTCAAGTTCACAATTTTACAGTTAATATTTAGTTGACAAAAGAAGTTCAAATCCAAACTTAATTTACACTTAATATTTAAATAAGAAAATAAGAAGTCCAAATCCTATTAATACTATTACAATGGCGTAGTGCAATTTTTCCCGAAGATGTCTAATCTCTACAACCATTTGTTTACTTTATTTCCTAAACTTTGTAACCATCTCTTTCAGCTCATCATTGGATACAATTAGTTCGTTGACCAAAGGTTTGATATTACAATTTTTGTCGCTTTCCTCCCTTACCATCTTCAACCATTGACGCTGCTTATGTAAAGGCATCCACCACTCAGAGAAGCCACATCCATTGGTGTTGTTGAAATGGCAAGCAAAGTATACCATCCATGGATTTCTAAACTGAATTTCACTAGTATCACTCATAAATACATTTGATGTTGACATTTTTTAACCTGAAATAACAACATATTATAAAGGTGAGATCAAATTAGCCTTCTTCACCCATGTTAATATATAGACAAGAACAATGGAACAAAAAAAAAAAAAAAACAATGGAACACTAATATCTACATTTAGTTCATCCCAAATCTTACACTTCATTTTCTTTAAAAACTAACTCATAATTTACGATAAAATTATCCCAATCCAACACATTTCCTTGAAATTAGGTGTAACAATTCCAACACATTTTATTTTTTTCTAATTTTCCCTTTTATTTTTCATTTCAGTCCATTTGTTTCTGTTTTGTTGCAGAGGTTGTTCGCATAATTTGGTTTTTGATGTTAAGAAGATTTGATCTCTCTGTTTTTGCTTTTGTGAAATCTCTTCTTTAAATGGTAATCCAATCAATCTACATTTTTCAATAGGATCTCTTTTCTTTTATTATGCTGTTAATTTAGATGTTTCGATTTTTGTAAAGTTCTTGATCTGTTCAATGTTACAAAATTATTGCTCTAATTGTATGATGTATTCTGTTTCAAGGCCTCATTTGTTGTATCGACAGATTGGTGATTCAAATATTAGTATAATAAATAGAATTGATTTCAATCATCAATAATCATCAATAAACATATGTGCTTATTTACTGACATTATTCTGATAATTATTTGTTACTGTAAAAAGGGGAAAAAAAAAGATTTTATACATAGTATATCTAGGATAGCTCGAAGTGAAATTACTAAATTTTGGTTTTTATTTTTCTTGTTCACGTTCCAGTTGCTTTTGAGACTTTCTCTTTTAAAACCCAATGGGAGTGTACTTTGCACCTCCATCTTTTATAGTAGGGTCATAACATATCCCATTGCATGTGTAGAGTATTTAATTTTTACAAAGCATCTACAGTTCAACAGATCACACTTAAACCATGCTTGTACGATTGTAAAACACAACATAATTCATAAATTTCTTTGATGATTCCAATCATCTACAGTTCGGCTCCTGTAAGCATAAATTTGAAATAAATCATGTAAAAAGTCCCAAATCAAAGCCATAAGAACATATTTTTTGATTTTTTCTCTAATTTTTGGAATCAAAGCCTTAATATTTGAAGTTTGGAGGATGAATGAATTTGTGATTTTTTCCTTCAATCGTTAGCGTATGGCGAGCTAGCGGCGTGGCGGTGGTGCGTCGAGTAAGGCTGTGCAGCGGATCCACAAACCCGTTCAATCTGCCCGGCCCGGCCTGACCCATAATGGGAGGATGCGTGGTATGCAACGTACGGGTGCAGATTCAAGATTCTTGATTTTTCGGGTTTGGATCGGGTGACGGGTGATCCGTCATTATACCCACAAACCCGACCCGACCATGACTCACATTTTTTGTGCGTGTTTTTTTGCGCCTCAGCCAGCCCTTTTCTTTAGGTCAAGTTTGGAAAGATTAAATAAGTGTATTTTTTGACTTTTTTTGTATTATGTGTAGAAAAAATAGAGAGGAGATATTAATTAATGTGACTTAAAAAAAGATAAAAAGATGAAATAAGTACACTTTTTTAGTTTAAGCAAACTTGGCCTTAGTTCACCCTAAACCTAGTTCCTCATTTCAGACACAGAGACACACACGCCCTTTCTCTCGTCTCTCTCTCTCTCTCTCTACCTCCAAAACCCTACCCATCGTCGTCCTCGCCCTCCTCCAGCGGTCTACACTAAACAGTCGACCGACGATCTACTACACTGAACGGCGATTGGATATCGATCTACACCGAACGATATTCTCCTACGATCTGCTCCTGTTCTACACTAACGGTATGCTCTGCTCTTCTTCTCCTCTCTTCTCTTCTCCTGTTTTTCTGTTCTTCTTTCCTCTTATTGTCTTCTCCTGTTCCCTGTTACGTCACACTCCTTGTATGTGTTGTTTTCTACCTCTTATTCAACATTTCCGCCTCTTGAATTTTGGGTTCAATTTCGTTTGTTATGTGTGTTGTGCTCAATTTTAGTTTTATTGAGAAACTACTTCGGAACTGATTAGGAAGTTGTGTTTATAAATTGATTGATTTAGGAACTGATTTAGTTTTATAAATTGATTGATTTCGGAACTGATTTAGTTTTAAAAATGGATTGATTTAGTTTTGAAAAATGTTTGGGAGCACTAATTAGTGCTCCCACTAATTAGGTGGCAGTGGATCCCGTCAGTAATGATGTGATGTTTTGGTCTTGGAGTTGTATTTTTTTTTTTTTACTTTTTTAATGTATTAGTGCTATTAGTGGTGGTGTTTTTAGTGGGATGAATCATTGTTGTTTAGTTTTACAGTGCTTGCGTACAAAATTTGTGTTTAGAAATTAATTTAGGAACTGAAAATAAATTGATTGATTTAGGAACTGATTTAGTTTTATAAATTGATTGATTTAGTTTTACAGTGATTCCATAAAAAATTTGTGTTTATAAATTGATTTAGGAACTAAAAATAAATTGATTGATTTAGGAACTGATTTAGTTTTATAAACTGATTGATTTCAGAACTGCTTCGGAAACTGATTTAGTTTTATAAACTGATTGGTTTAGTTTTACAGTGCTTCCATAAAAAATTTGTGTCTATAAATTGATTTAGGAAGTGATTTAGGAACTGAAAATAAATTGATTGATTTAGCAACTGATTTAATTTTATAAATTGATTGATTTCGGAGCTGATAAATTGAATTATTTGTTTTTGAATTGAATGTGAATTAAAAATATATGAATGAAAAACCAATGTGAATTGAATTATTTGTTTTTGGTCTGGCAGGTTGGCAGTATATCAAATATATGAATTGTGCACTTGCACTATCTTTTGCTTACCTATGTTTTGGCAGTATTTTAGAAAGTGCAATGCACAATTGAATTATGTTCAGGTTCTGTTTTTGAGAAAGTGCACAATTTTATGTTGAGAATTTGTAAATTTTTAAACTGCCAAACCGATTTGTATCCATCCGTCAATCCGCATCCGCCGGATTGGCGGACGGATGCAGATTGATTTTCTCCAATCCGCCAATCTGGCGGACAGATGGTGGATTGGAGGTTTCGTAGCCGCAACCGATCCGTGCCCATCCCTAGTGTCGGGAGTGGGAAACTCTTAGCCTCTCTCTCTCTCTCTCTCTCTCTCTAATGCTTCATATTTGCATTTGCAAGAACCTTCGATGTTTTGAACTAACTGAACTTTTTTTTATTTTTTTTTATTTTTTACTTTTTTTCAAACTACTCACCAAAACGACATCGTTTTGGCGATTTTTATTTTCAGCCGTTAGATTGTTTACTTTAAGAGATCACTGCAGGGTTATACTCTAGAGGATTCTTACGCCTTTTATTAGCCAAAACCACAAAACATCAACACCAACCGATAAACAAAGACAAAAACAAAAAAACATGGATTATTACAACCAACAACAACCCTTTGTTGTTGTCTCTCCTCGTCAAGGTAAACCCCCTTTCTTCTTTCTCTTTTTTTTTTTCAATTCATAGAAATTCATTTGATTTGATAACAATGAAATTTCAAGGAAATTTGTGTAATGGATTGATTGGATTTGGTTGGAACATGGGTTGATTTTGGTTTTGTTTTGTTGATTTTGGTGTTTTTGGTGTTGTGGGTTATAGGTTATCCTCCAGAAGGGTATTTGATGTACGCTTCCCCTCTACCTGGGTACCCTCTGCAAGGGTATACAGGTTACCCACAAGGATATCAACAGGGCTACTTGTTCCGTGACTGTTATTTTATTCAAAATAATATTTTTGTTTGTCCTCAAGGCTACACTCCTCAGGGCTACCCTCCCCAGTATCCACCTCCTCAACAACACCAACAGCGGCGGCCGCGATGGCTTCGCGGCGGCCGCGATGGTTTCGCTAAAGGCTGGTATGCCCCCTCGCTCTCTATCTCTCTGGATATATGTATGCATGTTGTTATTGTGAATAAATGGGTCTAAGATGGCTCAGAACTTTGATTGGAGTTGATAACGGGTCAACTTGCTCAGCTATAGCGCTGTTGGTGGTGGTTTGGGGCTTCTTGCCCTTTTTGGGTCGGTGTTCCCAAAATGCCCTTCTTACAGTGGGTTGTTGGAGGTTGTTTCTGTCAATTTTAATTCACTTGGAGATATTGAGGTTTGTCATGTTGACTAATCTACTATTATATAAACCATTCAAGTTTTTGTTCAAATTTTGAAGGAAAGGAAGTAGTATTTATTAATTCATTTAGGCCATATGGATATTTGAATTCAGTGAAAATGCCTAGACTTCCATTTTTATTTTTTCTTCTTCTTTTTATTATTGAAAAATTATAATGCAAATGGGTATTTTGGTAACAGGGTTGTGTACATTTCTACCTAATAATTATTTATTATAATATAGTGTTTTTAGTGGGGAGTGGTGGAACCGTGAGACTTGAAACCAAAACCAGAAAACAGGACCCCAACCTCTGGTTTACCCTTTTGTCTCAATTTGATTGTTACCTACTAATTAATTAACTGATAGAGACTTCAAATAAATATATAATTAATTGATGGAAAATGCAATAGAGCTTCGTCTAGTACTTCTCACTTAGATTGCTTGTTGTCAAGTAGTAAGCAGACATAAAAAACAGAGCAGAAGTCATTTATAAATTATGAAAACCATGAGCCTTGTTCGAATCAGTTTGAACTGGCCCTAGCTGTCAATTTGGTGAGTCATTTGCTTAGTGGATTATTAGGTATAATTCCTGGTGATTCTTTTGTTTCTATATATAAAATCCCAAAAATGTTGATTTTAGTTTTAATAACCAAAGCAACAGCTTGGTTTGAGTTTTCTAAAGCATTTTTTAGAAAATTTTATTTTCTTGTTTTTGGTATTTTTTTTGGTTTTTACTGATTTTTTAAAATATTTTAAGCATTTTTTTTTAATTTTTAGACACACCTAACGTAAATACACTTGAAAAGTATAATTTTTGTGAAAAAAATCTAAAAATAAAAAATAAAAAATAAAAAATTCAGTATATTTTTCGTATTTTTATGTATTTATTAATTTTTTAAAATATTTTTTCACAAATATTTTACTTTTTAGACACATCTAAGTAAGATGCATCTAAAAAAGTAAAAAAAATGCTTAAAATTTTAAAAATATTTACTAAAAATAAAAAAACTCAATTTAAAAATACGAAAAACAAAAAACTCAATTTTCAAAAAGCTTAATTCTAAAAACTCAAACCAAACACGCTGATTGTTATTCTAGGTTGTGACAAGATTCAAGAAACAATGTTTAAGCATTTAATAATTAAGTTGTTTTGATTAGTTATCTATAGATGCTTAGCTGGGATTTTTGGTTTTGTATAGTTGTTTGCATAGTTGGCGCTCTTTTAGTGGCATTTGATTAATGAATATGTATTCATCAAAAAAGAAGTTTTGTACTTGTTACAAATTCCTTGGTTGGATATTGTTACTAGCCAAATATTTTTCCCAAGAAAATTTACTGAGGCTTTTTATAATTGTAATTGCCTTCAGAAAAAATGTAGTAGCCCTGTGAAAATATGTTAAAAAAGAGGCACAAGTTAAGGAAATATTATATTCAATTTAAATATTCCTGGGTTTCTATATAAAACATCTTAAATTAACTCAAAGATGATGGTTTGTTTGCCTTGGAACAAAAATGTACCTGATGAATATGCTTGGTGGGATTTAAGCTTGTGCTGAACTTGCGCCTTATAGGTTGCCGAGAATTTAACAATGGAGAAATTATATGATATGGTCCTAATTCAATTTGAAAACTTGTGCAGTTCAAGAAATGTCCTTATCAATATAAATTTTCCAGGGATTATCTATGAAACTTCTTAGATTAACTTGAAGATGATGCTTGGTTTGCCTTGGAACTTAAATGTACATGATGAATATGCACAGTGGGATTTAAGCTGTGTAGGACTTGCGTCTGTATAGGTTGCAAAGAAATTAACAGTAGGGAACACTACAAGAAAAGTGGGCTTATGAGACGGAACTTTTTGCGACGGCACATTTGCCGTCGTAAAAAATGACTTTTTGCGACGGTACAACTTACCGCCTAAAAAAATGTGACTTTTTGAGACGGCACAACTTGCCGTTGCAAAAAATGTGACTTTTTGAGACGGCACAACTTGCCGTCGCAAAAAATAGAATATTTGCGACGGTACCAGCTGCAGTCGCAAAAAAAGAAAAAGAAAAGGGAAGAGTTTTTTGCGATTGTAATATGTACCTAAAAATCAACCCCAAACATTGGTGTACAACCTTTTACAATTATAGCGATGGAGAAAATAGAGGGAAAGTGTATGATATGCCATAATTTAGCCATATAAGCCACTGAGTATCCTTTATTTGAAAGTGATACACATCTGTAATCAATAGCTAATTTCATAGTATAACATGATGGTTAACACCATATAATAAATTTTCAAAAATTCTCTAAGGATGATTTTTATCAAGATACTAATGTACGGCTTAAAATTGATCATTATAGTAGGTCATCACATGTCATTGGAACTCACCTATTGTTATACAATTTTTCTCATAAGTAAATAGTCAAGTATTCTACCATGAAATCAACCAATATTAAGGTGTAGTAATCTTTAAAGTTTGCACCACTTCATTTGCCTGATAGAATACCACTTCCCAATACTTTTTCAGACATAAGATATTGCTATTTGCCTAATAAGTGCTAATAAACTTGATACCTGCTCTCCTATGTTGTAGGTGCCTTACTCTCTAGGTCTCCCTTCGAACCTCATTCTTATTGACTTTTGAGTGAATCACATATAATTACTGAGGTCCCTCTGTTTGCTGTTGTGGTGGTGGTGGAAATGGTGCTGCCAGTGCCTAGGGCAACCTCGCATGCTTTCCCTTGTCCTTGCCTCGTCTACTAGGTCTCTTAGGTGACCCTGTCTGACCAGATCTTTCAAGTGTGACTTCAGAGCCCTACATCCTTGAGTAAGGTGTCTATCATCATTATGGTAGGCACAATGCTTCCCAATGCTCCTACCCATGAACTCGCCTAGGATCTTCTTCGGTGCTCTGTAGTATGGCTGGTTCCTTTCAAAACTTTATAGATCGGGATCCTGAATACCGTGCTGACTGTCTACATAGCTCTTGCTTCTATTTCTTGCCTGTCAACACCGGCATTTCCTCGACCTCGCTTCGGCGAGCCGTTTCTCCTCTCTTGCTTTAGTGTCCCCGTTCCTTGTGTGTCTTTTTCTGTTCTGGCATACTTCACAATCAATGCCATGAGAGCTCACTACCGTACCACACCGCTCTAACCCAATCACAATGAAACAACAAATGTTCAACAGACTCTGGCACCTTCCAACAAAGAGGACACATAGGTGAATGTGCACATTTCCTCCCAAACAGATTTTCTTTGGTGGCCAAAGCATTGGTACACACCATCCACCAGAAATGTCGAATCTTCGATGGAACTTTGAGGGACCAAATCTTTTTCCAGAAATTACCAGGAGGTTGAAAAGAAGTTGAAGGTCTAGGGGAGAGGTGGTTAGTTATATTCGTCAATGCGATGTGATACCCAGATTTCACCGAGTATTCACCCTTGGATTCGAAGTGCCACACAAGAGAGTCTTCCTTATCATCCAAAGCTATTGGAATAGAACAGATTGCTTGGACTTCTACCTCTGAAACCAGTTGCCTAAGAGAGACCTTCATCCAAGTCTTACTTGAGCATGCTATTACATCTTTGACCCTGTGAACCTGGCTGTCCACCGGCTTTGGAGTGAGCAGTTAAAACGCAGGAAGAGACGGGATCCACCTATCATCCCAAAAACGAGTAGACACACCACTATTTACTTGCCATCTTACCCCTTTGTGTAGAATATCTCGGCCTTGAAGGATGCTAGCCCAAGCCCATGACGCTCGACGACCTTTACTTGCTGTCATAAAATCTGAATTTGGGAAGTAAATTCCTTTCAAAACTCGGGCACAAAATGAATGCAGATATTTCAGCAGCGGCCACCCTTGGCGAGCTAATAAGGCCAAATTAAACATGTGGAAGTCTCTAAAGCCCAGTCCTCCATGAAGTTTTGAAACTCCCATCTGTCCCCAACTGACCCAACGAAGCCCTTTTTCCTTCCAGATCGCCACCCCACAAAAACTTGCTAATGTAGGAATTTAGCTTCGAGCAGAATTTCTTTGGAAAAGCAAAGCATGCCATTGCATAGGAAGGAATGGCTTGTGCCACTGCCTTGATTGGTGTCTCTTTCCCGGCTTGCGATAACAACTTCAATTTCCACCCTTGCAGCTTGGAGAGAACCTTCTCAATTATAAACTCGTAAGCTTCCGCCTTTGATCGGCCCCAAAAAGAGGGGAGGCCCAAGTATTTGGCATCCGGTTGGGTGAGTTTCAAGCCCGTCAGATTGCAAATGGAACTGCACAAGTTAGGAGAAACATTTAACGAGAATTGAATGCTCGATTTATCAAAATTTACCTGCTGCCCAGATGCTTCACAATAGACCCGCAAGAGATCCAACACATGTTGACATTCAGCCCTATCCGCCTTCAAAAAGATAAGCAAATCATCTGCAAACAATAGATGCGAGATAGTTGGACATTGCCTTGTGATATTGAGCCCTGAAAACTGATTAGTACCAAGACTCCCTCTCTTCTGAAGTAGGTGACTCATGTTGTGGAAGGGAGCCACAAGTCAGCATCATATTTGTCCTATTTTCATTATAATTTGGGTAAATTATAAACACACATTTGAAGTTTGCTTAAAATATAAATTGTTTCCTGTGTTTGAAAAATTATAAATATCCTTTTATTAGAATTTTTTTTAACGAAATTAATTAAAAAAATAAAATTCATAATTGCTCGCTTATATAATAATAAAATTATTTAAATTATTAATTAGAACATATTTCTAATATTATTAAAGTTGATTGACTTAATGATTTATTTATTAATAAAAATGGTGATTTGTTATGAAATTTGAAACCTTAGGGGGTGGAATGTAATTTTCAGAATCACAGAGAGCGATTCGTATTTTAATTAAATTTCAGATGTTGAATTTATAATTTACCCTTATAATTTTGTTAAAACATATTTTCATTGTGATAGGATTGATTAATTGGGGAGGAAATGAAGGGAAAATAAGAAAAAGTGAATTTGTTTTTTTTTTTGTATGTTTAATAAACTGAATAGAAAGTTCTGGTGAAAACAAAAAATGTTGTCTTATTTGAAGTGAGGCAGCTGTGATTAATTAGACATTAAATTTATAATAATTTTATTTTTCACTCATTATTTTTAAATAATTAAATTACTCATAATATAAACGTTGAAACTAGAAAATTCTATTGACTATCACCAACAATAACTGGAAAATATACAAAACATACAAACAAATCAAAATTTGACAATACACAAACAAACTAAAATCACGAGATGTCACAAACTTGAACAGATTCAACTTCGAATCACTAAGATTCCATTCGCAAATAGATTTTAGATTTTAGTTTGCAAAGGAGAATCAACTCGTGACTTCGTGAATAGATTTAAAATAGTATAAAAAACAAAATAGACTAAATTAGTCAATAAGACAAAGTATCATATCCAAATCATAATTATTTTACTTTTTCTCTCACAAAAGTCGAAAAAGATAACCCAGACGAACTTTTTAGTCCCAACTCAAAAAAGTCAACTAAAAAAGTTTTTGCCAAACGGCAACTGAATCAAAATCTATTTAATTCATAAACTATCGAATAAAAAAGTGAAAAAGTCAAACCGTCAGCTTTTAATCAATTTTCCAAAACTATCCTAAGTTCACTAAAGTATTTAATTTAAATATATTTAGTCCTTGAAAGGATTATAAAAATAAATTACAATGATTACCTGCTTGTTTTTATCTAGTATTATGTTCCAGAATCCATTTACAATTTCTAATAGATTGTCTTTATGTTTTTTGCTAAATTCTTTTTATAACTAAATTAATGTATTATTTTGTTCTATTATTATTATTTGTAGTGAAGTGTTATTATTTAATTATCTAATTCTACTTATTCAGTATATCTAACGCTCATATAATTTTATTAACAAGAGTGAAAAACTAGATTCTGATACTAATTTAAATGCATAATGAAATAATAATTTTTACAGACAAAATAGAAATTTAAATTTTTTTTAGAATAAAATTATTAAGAAAATTCGCTAGAAGATTGACACCCACTTTCTTTTTTTTTTTTGATCAGCAAAAGGAAAGCTTTTATTGATGAAAATGCATATACATATGATTAATACATCAATAAAGCGAGGAAATGCTGTACACATCATAATGGAACCCCCTTAATCCCAATTAGGTTGGCACTACGGGCCTACACGGTTCAACCAAGCACCGACCTCAAGTTGGCGAGAAACCAACAAAGGAAAAAGAAAACCCATATACATCGTTCCACCCCTATAAACCCTTCCACCACCTGGCAGTTCAACCCAACCTCTAACATAATATCTTTCTTACATGCTGCAAATTATTCACCGACTCATGCACCACGTAGAAACAGTCTCTTAAATTAGCTTTAAACCATAATGCAACTCTTAGCTTATTAGCTCACTCAACTCCACCATCATAGGTTGTTTCCCACTAAAAACACAATCGTTCCTCATCTTCCATATAGACCAGAAAGTAGCCAATGGGATAGCCTTCCAGATTTTGTCTTTAGTCTTCCTCCACACGAAGCCTCTCCACTAATCCAGCAGACCTTCAGCATGATGAGGTGATACCCATTGGATACCCCACCAAGTCAGTAGATTTGTCCAAACTTTCCAAATAACAGGGCACATTAACATAACATGGTTTAAAGTTTTCATTTCCCCATTACAAAACACACACTTAGGCCTCGTTTGGGAACAGGCTAATTTAGTAACTTTTTAGTTATTTGGCTAAAATATGAGTTAAAAAAAACTAGTATGTTTGGGATGACTTTTTGGCTTTTTACAAAAAGATGTGCAAAAAGTAGAGAGAAAAGAGAATCTTTGACTTTTTGGTATGGGTTGTTGGCTTTTTGGCTAATTTAGTAACTTTTTGACTTTTTGACTAAAATGGAGGGTTCCCAAACGAGACCTTAGTCCTAGTACCACGATTCAAGATCCTAATTCTTTGAAGATAAGCTCTTGATTTAATTTTGCCTTTCCAGACAAGTCAACCAAAAAATTGCACTTTTGGTGGCAATATGTTCTTCCAAATGAACCCAGCGGCATCAAAATCCTGCCTAGATGTGATTCTGTTGTATGCTACAAGAACATTAAACATGCTAGATAATGAAGCCTTCCACACTAAAGCATCAGCTTTATCTGCCATTCTTGGAGTAATGCTATTCAACGCATCGATGAGTCTCTCCACTTCTAATTCCTCCCAAGCCTGCAATCTTCTCCTAAAATTTAGGTCCCATCTTGAAGTGATTCTTTTCCTTTAAATGACTTGATACAAGGAAACCTTTTTCTCCGTTGACAACTCAAATAACCTGGGATGCTCCTCATTAAAACATCTGTTACTGATCCAATGATCTTTCGAAAATCTGATTCTTGTACCATTTCCCACCACAACATCACATTGAACAATTGAGGCTGTGTTTGGTTGTGCTTTTGAAATGTGATTCTACATGTTAGTTTCAGCTCCATGTTTGGTAAGAGTTTTGGAATTAATTTTCCAAAACTCTGCCGAAAGCTCTGTCCATTCTGCGCGTTTTTTGTATTTTTTTTGGCCAGGGAAAGACCACCCGGTCGTCCTTAGGGACTACCACCCGGTCGTCCTTGGGGACATCCACCCGGATGTCCTTTGCTGTATAGATTTTTTTTTTTTTTTTTTGGGAATTGATTATATAATTGGGAAAAATATTTTCTGAATTTTTTTTAATTTTTAATGTGCTTTAAAATAATTTTGAGTTGTATGTTTAGTTATGAGTTGTAAATTTTTGTATCACATATCAAATATCACATAAACAATTCCCCACTCAAATCAAACCTCTTTTCCAAAACTATTTTCAAAACTCTTTACCAAACAAATTTTCTACACTCAAATCATAATTCTAAAACACACAAACTCAAAATACAACTCATACTCTCAAATCACATTTACAAAACACAACCAAACGCAACCTGAGTGTTTCTATCAGCAATATTAAGTACATCACCCCAGAATTTCAACCTCCGTTCACCTTTCTCAGTAAAAGGTATCTATCTCCCACCTGTGTTGCCATACTTGCTAATTAATATTGACTTCCACAATGCCATGTCTTCACACCCATACCTCCACCACCATTTAGCTAACAAACAATCATTAACCACCCTTAATTTCCTTATTCCCTGACCCTCTTTAGCTATATCGTCATTATCTAATGAAACGTTTAATTAGTTAAATACATAGGTTATGAAAACCAATGGAGTGTAGATAAAATATTTCTTTAATGTATATTTTAGGTATGATATCTGTTTACTTTGATCACTTAATCTTAGCAAATCGTTTTTGGAAATGCCATATATTAAGTTTGCTCAAGATATCATGTATTATTAGATTAATGCTTGCTATCAGAATGCTCAATTTACTCAATATTTTGGGCACATACATAATTTTGTAATTTATACTTAGCTAATCTTTAGCAATTTTGGCTGTTAATGTAAGCATGCTATCTTTAATAAATTGATTATTCTCCGATATCTACATGTAAACTCATAGAACTTCATGAATTGAAAGATATTAGCAAAAGCAAAGCCTAAAAGCATGTAAATTGCCCAAAACAAAACTTGAAAAGTATATATATATAACATGCATATAATGATTTAAATTCAAAGCTTCCAAACAAATGCATAAACAAAGTGTTTTTAGGTAAAAGCATGGTCAGCTCCGAAGAGATAGCAAATATATGCACTTGTATGTAAGAATTAATTGAAAATGAAACTCATAATCCATAAATTTTGTATGCATGCATGGAATGCGCTTCTATTCTACTTTCCAAGCTCTATAAAAAAAAGGAAAAAAACAATAATTTGATATCAATTGCGGTGAGTGAGCATGAGAGAGAGAGTGAGTTTGAGAGTCTATGGCAGGGCTGCTTCTGAGTTACGAATCGAACAAAAGCTTATTATCATTCAAATGGATGGTGAATCCAGAGGAGGCTTAGTGAAGATCATTGAACGAAATCGACTCAGGAGTTTCACAATGAAGTTAGATTTGGGGGGGGTCTCGTGGGCAATACAAGCTTTGCGGCAGGCTTGGGGGCAGCGCAGTGTTCGATCTTTTTTCACGAAGTACACGAGCAGTTCAGCAGTCTTTTGGCTTCAAAGATACAGCAACAAAGGAGGTGTTTTTGTTGAGATGTCAAAATGGGAGGCTGGGGTGAAACGTAACAATATTATCATTCCGGCAGGGGTTGATGGTCAGGGGTGGATGGCTATGGCCAAGATGCTTGAACGTGTTATTCATGGAGACTATATGGTTCAGGATGATGAAAGAGAGAGGAGGACTAAAGCCAAGGGAGGTCATAATACCAACAATCAGTTTACATACAGAGCTCGTCGAGGTAACACAGAGGGGAATTTGAATCTTCCTCAGAAAACAGGGGCAAACAGAGGCGTTTCATATGCCGATGTACTTAAATCCAAGTCAGATAGTTTGGGAAGCAACATTTCTTTTGTGGAGATGCGCAAGGTCGTGGTATGTACCAGAACTGATTTCTTCAATGGATGGACCCAGATTGAAAAGGAATTAAGTCGTTCTTTTAAAACTTCTATTGTTCTAAAACCTTTTCAATTAAACAAGGCTCTGTTTTTGGCTAAAAATGCTGAGGAGGCTGATTACTACGGTGCTCAAGGCATGTGTTTCTTCGATAAAAGCATAGCAGTAAGGTTGGATAGATGGTCAGAGAAGATGCTCAGTACGGATACTGTTATTTCAAATGGAGGCTGGGTCTCAGTCAATGACTTGCCTTTTGATCTTTGGAATGATAAAGTTTTTGAATGGATTGGGTCGAAGTGTGGTGGTTTGATAGAGGTGGATCGTAGAACCAGAACGTTTGAAAATCTCTTTGAGGCAAGGCTGAAAGTCAGAGGTTATGGTAACGGATTCTTACCTGCGACGATCCATGTTCAGCTCGATGATATTTCGGTGGTTATTCGATTGAAGGCTCTATCAAAGCCTTTTAGAAGATAGGAATTTCATCGGCCATGGAGGTTTTCAGGCGACTTTGGTGCAGAGAAGAGGTAGGTGAGGAGTCTCAGGGGAGGCCAGCCACGTGGCAAAATGGAGATAAGTAGGCAGTTGGGAGATCTGATCGAGGGGGGCGAGAGTAATGGAGGAAGAGTAAGAGGCGAAAAGGGCAGTCAGAATGGGGGCCTAGTGTTAATAATAATATTAATCTTAATTTTAATGGGCCCAGTCAAGGGTTGGGCTCAGCCCAAGAACTGTTAGTATCAAATATAATTAAGGATGTTGGTGGGCTGGAAGCATTAGGCCCAAATGTTTGTCAAATTGTTAAAGATAAGGGCTAGGACTTACGGGGAGCTCATCTGCTGACTGTATTCATGAAGTAAGAGACCCAAATTTAATTGACGGTCCAAGGGCTTCTCCTTCTATACCATCGGAGATTTCGGGGCTGAAACTCAATCGGGTTGTAGATTGCGACAGTGAGGAGGGTCTTCGTAGACGCTCATCATTATTGGGGAGAAGTCGATTCTCATCATGTGATGTACCAAACCCAGATGATGGTGTTCCACAACTCTTGTCGCCTATTCGTGGAATTCTGAATTCTGAGGAAGCTCAATTAGGGTTGGCAGACATGGTTGATAGGTCTGATGGGGATTTTCAGAGATTAAAGGGGAGGTCAGAGGAAGGGGCTGATGATTTGTTGGAGGTTATTAGGGATTCGGAAAAGCAGATTCATGAGGTGGATGAGGGTCACTTTCAAATACATGAGGTTCTGCAAAATCTGGAGGAGTATGGATCTTCTGAGAGTTCGGAGACAACAACTGAAGTGGAAAACAGTGAGGATGAGCCAGATGATAATGACTGGGATCTCAATAGTTTTTTTAATGCAGTAGGCACTACTGAGGGTGAGGATTTTGGAAGGGTTTCTGATGCATTGAACCAAATCAATATGTCCTTTAACCAAGGGTGCACTTTTTCATCTTCTCATTTGGGGGCACAAGATCTTCGAGATGTTTCTTTTGCTGGGGAAGGGGCTAGGGGTGGGGTTTCTTTGCTTCCCCTGTCCCATTCTTTTTGTCCGGTTCGTCAAGTCTCATTAACTGACACTGCTGTACAAGGGGTTAATTCTGAAATTCCGAGGGCCACAGTGAATGAGTCTATCATAGTGTTTGAGTCCTTACATGCTATTATCACTCATGGCCAGGTGAATGAAAATCAGGGTGGGGTTTTGGGCAAACATTTTGACAAGGGGAGCCAGGTTTCTAGTGAAGGGAATGAGGAATCGGAGAGATGGCTGAAGGAGTTGAGCAAGTTTGAAACTTGCCCGATTGAGGAGAATGAAGTACCGAACTTTTTGCAATTACTTCAGGTCATGGGTTTGTCATTAGTTAAAATTAAGGATACGTTTGGGCCTTTTAGGACGTGTAATACGTTTACGAGGGAGAAAGGTGTTAGGAAGGAAGGTGGGAGTAGTAAAAAGGGGGTTAGGGAATTACGAAACTTGGAAAGTTCTGTTAATTATGAGAATAGGAGGGGTGGTTAGGGGTGGCAATGTTTCTCTATGAAGATAATTAGTTGGAATGTGAGAGGTTTGGGTTCTCGGAAAAAGAGGAGTGTTATTAAGGATTTCCTTAGGAGTCATCAACCGGACATTGTTGTTTTGCAGGAATCTAAAGTAGAAGTGTGTGATAGGAGGTTCATGCAAAGTCTTTGGGGAGTTAGACATAGAAGATGGGTGTGTTTGCCTTCAGTTGGTAGATCAGGGGGAGTTTTAATAGTGTGGGATGAGAGAGTTGTTTTTGAGTGTGAAACTATAATGGGGGAGTTTTCATTATCTGTTAGGTTTAGAAACTTGGACAATTCGGAGTGGTGGTTGACTGGGGTTTATGGACCTAATAGGCCTTCTAGGCGTAGGGATTTTTGGGAGGAGCTATATGGTTTATTTGGGTTGTGCTCTCCAAATTGGTGTTTAGGAGGAGACTTTAATGTGGTTAGGAAGGTTGTAGAAAAGCTTAATGGAATTAGAACGTCTAGGGGGATGAGAGACTTTGATTTGTTTATTCGAGAGAGTGAGCTGGTAGATCCTCCTTTGTGTAATGCAAGATTTTCATGGTCTAATCTTCAAGAGAATTTGGTGTGCTGCAGATTGGATAGATTTTTATATTCTTTGGGGTGGGAAGGGGTTTTTCCCAATTTAGACAAGAATCGCTACCTAGATTAGTTTCAGATCACTGTCCTATTGTGATTGAAAGTTGTCCATTAAAATGGGGTCCGGTGCCTTTTAGATTTGAGAACATGTGGTTGGAGCACGCATCTTTTAAACAAAATTTTGAGGAATGGTGGATGAATGCTAGCTGTCATGGTTGGGAGGGTTTTAAATTTATGAGAAAGTTGAAGTTGGTAAAGGAGAAGGTGAAGTGCTGGAATAGGGGGTTTTTGGGAATTTGGAGTCTTCAAAAAAGGAGTTGATGAATAGAATAGTAGAGTTAGACGCTTTGGAGTTGCAAGGGGCGTTAGTTGAGTCTTTTAGGAGGGAAAGATCAGAGTTGAGACTAAAATTAGAAGAGCTGACTTTTCGAGAACAAGTTTCTTGGGCTCAAAAAGCAAAAATCAAATGGCTGATGGAAGGGGATGTTAATTCAAAATTTTTTCACAAAGTTGCAGATGGGCAAAGAAAGAAGAAGTTCATTAAGAGATTGGAAATAAGCCCAGGGGTAATGGTGGAAAGGGAGAATCAAATTGTTAGTGGCATTTATGACTTTTATTCTAAACTTTATTCGAAGGAAGAATTGAGTAGACCAGGGATTGAAGGACTGGAGTGGGGAACCATTGATCCGACAATTGCAACATGGCTTGAGAGGCCTTTTGATGAGTCGGAAATTCGAGAGGCGGTCTTTGATTGTGAAAGAGACAAAGCTCCAGGTCCGGATGGTTTCTCCATGGCGGTCTTTCAGGATTGTTGGGAGGTGGTGAAAGGCGATTTGCTGAAAGTGTTTTTGGAATTTTATGAGTCGGGGTTGTTAATTTAAGAACAAATGCTACGTTCATCTGTTTGATTCCTAAGAAAGTGAATGCTGTTAGAGTGGGAGATTTTAGGCCTATCAGTTTGGTAACATCGCTGTATAAGATTTTGGGGAAGGTTTTATCAAAACGATGAGGATGTCTTTAGGGATACAGTGTCTAGAGCGCAAGGAGCTTTTATCAAAGGAAGACAAATTTTAGATGTTGCTTTAGTAGCAAATGAAGTAGTGGAAGAATATAGAAGTTCAGGAAAGGAAGGTCTCATTTTTAAGATAGATTTTGAGAAGGCATATGACCATGTGGATTGGCAGTTTTTGGATTTTGTATTGGATAAGAAGGGATATGGTGGGCGGTGGAGATCTTGGATTAGGGGTTGTCTGTCGACTTGTAATATGTCAATTATAGTGAATGGTAAACCGGGGGAATGCTTTACGGCTTCGCGGGGGCTACGACAAGGGGACCCACTATCTCCTTTTCTTTTTATTTTGGTGGTCGATGTTCTGGGAAGGATGGTTGATAGAGCTAAAGAAGTAGGTCTTTTTGCGGGGTTGGAGGTGGGGGGGATAGAGTTAGTGTGTCTCATTTACAATATGCAGATGATACCATATTTTTTTCCTCAGGAGATGAAAGTCAGTTACTTAATCTTCATTCGATTTTGAGACTTTTTGGATTATTTCAGGGCTTAAGGTCAATTTAGGAAAAAGTAGTGTGGTGGGTATTAATATGCAGCAAGATCAACTTCAGAGCAGGGCGTCACTTTTAGGATGTGGTATAGAGTTACTTCCGTTTAAATATTTGGGTCTTCCATTGGGGGGTAATCCTAGGAGTGAAGCTTTTTGGTCTCCTGTGGTGGAAAAGATTGGCAAGAGATTGGAAGGGTGGAGTAAGGCTTTATTATCACGAGGGGGTAGATACACTTTGGTTAGGTCTGTTTTGAGTGGTATCCCATTTATTATTTATCATTATTCAAGATTCCGGTTAAGGTGGCAAAGTCTATAGAAAAGTTGATGAGGGATTTTCTTTGGGAAGGGAAGGATGAGGGGAAAAAGGATCATCTGGTGAATTGGGAGTTAGTGTCGTTACCTAAGGAGAAGGGGGGTTTGGCTATCGGTAATATTGTGGCTAGGAACATGGCTCTTCTTGGCAAATGGTTATGGAGATTTCCCCTTGAGGTTGATTCATTATGGCACTCAGTTATAAGAAGCAAATATGGGACTCATGACAATGGTAGGGATTCACGGATGGTTTTGAGGGGTAACTGTCGTGCTCCTTGGAAGTCTATTTCTCAAATTCTCATATGTTGGTCTTGTCATCTTTCTGTTCGGGTGGGCAATTGGGAACTTGTTCGCTTTTGGAAGGATGTTTGGATGGGTCAGTCTTCTTTTGCTGTTGATTTCCCAAATCTATATAGAGTGGCTCGCTCTCATAATTCTTCGATTGCGTCCATGGCTTGTTCACTTTTGGCTCCAATTTCCTGGAATTTTGATTTTTCTAGGAATCTTAATGATAGGGAGGCTTCTCAGTTGACTTCTTTATTGGACAGAATTAATCATTTTTCTTTATCTCCTTTGTTGGAGGACAAGTGGATTTGGGCTCTCCATTCGTCCGGAATATTTTCTTGTAAGTCTTTTTTTGAAAACATTATTGATACTCCTCATGTTCCTCAGTTTCCTTTTTGCAAAAGAGTTTGGAAGGCTTGTGTTCCCCTAAAAGTAAAGGTGTTCATGTGGGCCTTGGTTCATGGAGGCATTTTGACAAATGATACATTGCAAAAAAGGAGACCCAATCGTTTTCTAAATCCTCAATGGTGCATTCTGTGTTTTAAAAATGGGGAATCCGCGGATCATTTATTCTTGCATTGTCCAATAGCGTTAAATTTGTGGCATAAATTGTTTTCTTTTGGAAAGGTGGCGTGGGTAGCCCCAGAAAGGTGTACGCATATGCTCCTAGTGGATTTTCGCACTTTTGGAAGATCAAAGAGAGCCAAAATGCTTTGGTCTTGTGCCGTCTTGGCAACTTTTTGGGTTCTATGGAGGGAGAGAAATGCAAGGTTGTTTGATGAAAAGTTCCGGGAAGTGGGTTGTTTGTGGGAAAATGTTTGTCATTTAACTTCTTTTTGGGTTTCGAGGAACTCTTTATTTAGGGGAGTTCCTTTTTTTTGATAGCTAGAGATTGGTTGGCGGTTTGTGATATGTAGGATTTTGCCCGTGTTTAGACTGTTTGGGGTTTTCAATTTTGTTTTGTTTTTCTCTTTGTTCTTTTGTAAGAGGATGCCTCATCCTCATTTCCTTTTATTATTTATCAATAAAGCTTTTGTTGTTGATCAAAAAAAAAAAAAAAAAAATCTACTTTCCAAGCTCAATTCTCATGGTAACACTTAAACCTCTTGAATTCATAAGTTATCTAACTCAATATCATTAATCTAAGGGTGAATTCTTACCTAGAGGCCTAAATTCCCTTGAATTCTAGCAAGTCTAGCTTGATTCCTCTAATACCCTTCAATTCTTCTAGCAATCTCCTTCTTGCTCTCAATTTCTTCCTCTCTTTGTCTCTATCTCACATTTTTGGTGTCAAAAATGAGGAAGGAGTGAAGCCTAAAAGATATAGGAGCCTTATATAGGTTCATTTAGCTTAAGCTAATTAAGTGGGAATAACTATAATCAAACTTGTTTAAGTTAATGTAATTTATTCTAATTATTTAATTCTGAATCAAATTCCAATTAAACGTACCATAAAATTCTAAAAATTCTAAATAACACATATACGTATTCAATTTCATGTTCAGATACCGATAAGGCCTTCAATTCGCTAACCGAAACAGAATTTCAGATAGATATTCCTACCATAGACAGATATAAATACAATTAACACATAACACATGCAATTAACTTTGGATTTCATATTAATTACTTGTTAGGCATTCTTAATCAAGGATTATAGGCTAGTCACAGGTTGGGGTTGTTACAGTCTTTCCCCCTTAAAGAGTTTGGTCCCCCTAAAATCGAATTACTTTCATTTCGGAAGAATGCCGAGTGTAGAGGGAACAAATCTGTATATCAACTCATCATATCTTCTTTAGTTTCCCAAGTTGCATATGTCCCTCCATGATTTTGCCAGTCTACTTTCACCAACGAAATTTCTTTGTTTGTCAATCTTTTGATCTAGCAGTTCACAATTTGGATTGGTCGTTCTTCATAAGTGAAATCATCTTTCAAAAGCACATGAGTTGGTTCTATCACATGTAACGGATCTCTTAGATAATCTCGGCGCATTGACACATGAAAGACATTATGCGTATTCTTCATGACTGGAGGTAAACCATTTGATACATCACCGGATTAGTTTTCTCAACGATTTCATACGAGCCAATGTACCACGATGAGAGTTTGCCTTTAATCCCAAACTGTGTCTTCCCTTTCATAAAAGTGACTTTGATAAACACATGGTCACCGGCTTTATATTCTCTATCTCTTCTTCAAACATCTGCATAACACTTTTGATGACTCTGTGCGGTTTTCAACCGTTGATGAATCAGTTTTGCTTTCTCAGTCGACTTTTACACAAGTTTCGGTCCCAATAACGGCCTAATGACTACTTCAGCCCAACAAACTTGAGCATTTCCTACCATACAGAGCTTCATAAGGAGCCATCCCAATACTTAAATGATAGTTGTTATTATAGACAAACTCGGCCAAAGGTAAGTACTTCTCCCAATTTCCTTGGAAATCTAACACACACATTCTCAACATATCTTCCAAAGTTTGAATGGTCCGTTCAGATTGGCTATCTGTCTGTGGGTGATAAGCACTGCTTAGTCTCAATTCAATTCCCAAGGCTGGTTGCAAACTCTGCCAGAGTCTCGAAATGAACTGGGAAATTCTGTCAAACATGATAGATACTTGCACTCCATGTAGTCTCACAATCTCATCAATATAAATGTTACAAAAAGTTTTGACAAGTAAAAAGTGAGTAGATTTAGTCAAACGATCAACAATAACCCAAATAGAGTCCATACCTCTTGAAGAACGAAGTAGATCGACAATGAAGTCCATCGTAATATGCTCCCATTTCCATTTTGATATTGGAAGCGGCTAAAGTAATCTAGCAGGTTGTTGATGTTTAACTTTGACTTGTTGCATTGCAAACATTGGCTACATAGTCAGCAATACTTTTCTTCATTCCAGACCACAAAAATTTTTCTTCAAATCTTTGTACATCATTGTATTCCCGAATGCATAACAAATTTCAAATTGTGGGCTTCGATCATAAAATGCTTTCTCAAGTCTGAATGATCCGGCACACAAAGCCTTCTTTGAAATTTCAGGACATTGCTTTCAAGCACAAATCTGGTTGGCTGTGCAGAAATAGCGGCTAAAATTCCACCCTGTTCGCTCAAGACAATCTCAATTTCATTTCTTTCCAGCTTATACAACAATTCTTTCTGACTGGTGAGCAAACATGCTAAATTCCCAATGGATTTTCTACTCAAAGCATCTACAACTGTATTTTCCTTTCCTGGATGATACAAAATTTGCAAATTATAATCTTTTATCAGTTCGAGCCATCTCTTCTGTCTTATATTCAGTTCTTTTTGGGTAAAGAAATATTGTAGACTTTTGTGGTTGGTAAATACCTCACAAGTTGTTCCATACAGATAATAGCACCAGATTTTTAAGGCAAACACTACAGTTGCAAGTTCATGGTCGTGGGTAGGATAATTCTTTTCGTATGAGCGGAGTTGTCAAGAAGTATAAGCAATCACCTTACCATTTTGCATTAGTACATACTCCAAACCCTTATAAGAAGCATTACTATAGATTTGGAACCCATCTGTACCATTGAACAAAGTCAAAATTGGTGCAGTTATCAATTTGGTCTTTAACTCTTGAAAGGCTGACTCCCTCTGATCATTCCAATCAAATGGTGCATTTTTTTGTGCCAATTGAGTCAATGGCATAGCAAGTTTGGAAAAGTCTTTTACAAATCTGCGGTAATAGCCAGCAAGCCCCAGAAAACTTCTAACTTCAGTCACAGTGGTTGGTTTAGGCCAGTTCAAAATAGCTTCAATTTTCTGCGGGTCAACAGATATGCCATCTTTATTGATTACATGCCCCAGAAATATTACACTATCAAGCCAGAACTCACATTTGGACAATTTTGTATACAATTTCTTTTCTCTCAGATTTTGTAGCACCATTCTCAAATGATTTTCATGCTCTTCCATCCTTTTAGAATATATCAGAATATCATCGATAAATATAACAACAAATTCATCCAGATATGATTTGAAAACCCTAGTTATTAGGTCCATAAATGCTGCAGGTGCATTAGTAGCCCCAAACGACATTATTAGAAATTCATAGTGCCCATATCTAGTTCGGAAAATAGTTTTCTCTATGACTTTTGCCTTAACTTTTAACTGATAATACCTGGACCTAAGGTTAATTTTAGAAAATACTTGGGCTCCCTGGAGTTGATCAAACAAGTCATCTATTCAAGGTAGTGGATATTTGTTCTTCACAGTTACTTTGTTCAATTCACAGTAATCTATATAGAGCCATAAGGTACCGTCTTTCCTTTTGACAAACAAAACTTGAGCACCCCAAGGTGAAGTGCTCGATTGAATGGATTTTTCATCCAATAGTTCTTGAAGTTGAATTTTTAATTCTTTCAATTCAGAAATTGACATTCGATGGGGGGTTTTGGAGATTGGTTGTGTTCCATGTACTACATCAATGGCAAATTCAATTTCTCTATCAATCAAGTCACCAGGAAGTACATTTGGGAACACATCGGGAAATTCGTTGACTATAGGGATGTTCTCTACATTAACACTATCTGTGGGCATAATCAATACACAACACAAGTAACCCCTACACCCCTTTCTAAGCAGTTTGTTGGTTTTAATAGAAGATATCAAATACGGGGAAAGAACAACACCATTTTCAGAAAATACAAATTCAGGTAAACCAGGTGGTTGAAATATAACAGATTTGGTAACGCAATCAATAGTAGCATAGTATTTTGTTAACCAATCCATCCCCAGTATGCAATCAAAATGATCAATTGCCAGAGGCATTAAGTCAACGTATCACAACACATTACCAATTATAATCTCACACACAAGATACACATAAACACATATCATATGACCCCCAGATGGTGTAAAAATAGATAACACATATTTCATTTGTTCTAGAGGTCTAGTCAATTTATGAGAAAAAGCATGTGACACAAACGAATGTGTAGATCTAGAGTCCATCAACACGTATGCATTTTGGGCATAGATGGGGAGTATGCCTGACACCACAGATTCGGTGTTCTGAACATCTCCTGGCACAAGTGCAAACACTCTCCCTTAGCTCAAGGTTTCTTTCCCCGTATTGGTTCTTGTATTTGTTCGCAATATAGAGATAGATCCGGTTGAACTTGTCGCAAAATGGTTGGCACCTTCAGCTATGAGTGGGCAGTCTTTTACCATGTTGTCAATTTTGCCACACCGAAAACAAGCACCAGTTGCACGGTAATAAGCACCTTTATGTCTTCTCCCATATTCGAAACAAACAGGTGCAGATCTACTACTTTTACTTGAACTGCTAGTAGATCCCATAATTTGCTTCTTGTTCATGGAAAATAAGCGGCCCTTTTTGAAATTGAACCTAGATCTTTTGCCTCTTTATTTATTTGTTGGAGCTTTAATCTGTTTCATTGCTTCTACGTTAGCTTCTATCGTTAAGGCTTGGTGAAGGACATCCACAAACTGAGGCAACTTTAACTTATCGACTCAATAAAACATGTCTAGATTGAGGCCCCCTTCAAATTTCTGAGCTTTCTTGTAATCTGTGTCTACCATGTGAGAAGCAAATTGAGTTAATTCAGTGAACTTAGCTTCATACTCAGTTACAGACATGTTGTCTTGCTTAAATTGTTCAAACTCTGACACTTTTTCTATCTCGGAAGCACTGAGGGAAATATTTCTCATAAAAGATCTCTTTATACTGATTCCATGTCATGGTTCCGTTACTATCTCCGATCAACATTCCTTATCATTAGAATAAGCAGAGAAAGAACATCTTTTATATGAGTGAGCAAAAATAACCCTCATATTACTGAGGCAAGATTAATATATATTTTTCGAAAACATGCAGATTATATGAACAATGACTAAAAGAAGTATATTCGATGCTCAAGAGATCTTTAATTTCTGAAATACACGACTTAGTATTAAATATGATAAATGCTGATCTATGACATGGCCAGTAAGATACCTAGAAGATTATGAAATATTACCCTATCAAATGGCCAGTGATCTTAGTATATATTAACAATTAAAAGACATGGCCACCCTTTAACTGATTTGTTATTTCATATTAAATTACTTAGTTTGTGATATTTAATCCTATCTTGGTATATTACATGCTTAAATTTGGTAGGTATCAAATTTTTCTATTTAAATAATAACCATTATCTTTCTTGAATACCTTAATATTATTAGCAAACAGACCCTATGTAAAAGCATGAATATTAAGTTTTAAACAAAATAGGTTATATACACTGTAATATATGTTATCCTCACTGATATACAAAATAGGTTAAAATTTTACTGAAGTCATCTATGCCAGGTATATGTCTACATAATTCCAAGTAAATTTGATATCAACCAACTAAATTACCAATATTAGGGACATGCATCTCGCAAGGCAACTCGTACGTAAGTCAAAGCCAAACCTAATGGCAATTACCCGAGGGACATGGCATGCTTGCCAAGGCCGTGGCATGATATGCTGTTGGCCAAGGCCAGGGGCATGCCACGCTGCTGGACAAGGCCACGGCAAGGCATGCTGATGGCCAAGGCCGTGGCGTGGCGGCGTGGCGTGGCATGGCATGCCTTGCCACGCAAGGCCGTGGCAAGGCATGCCATGCTGCTGGCCGAGGCCGTGGCATGGCATGCCATGCTGCTGGACAAGGCCGTGGCAAGGCACGCTGTTGCCCGAGGCCGAGTCGTTGGCATGGCATGCTGCTTGCCAAGGACTAGGCGTGGAATGCTGCTGGCCAAGGCATTGGCATGGCATGCCACGCTGCTGGACAAGGCCGTGGCAAGGCATGCTGCTGGCCAAGGTCGTGGCATGGCATGCCATGATGCTGGACAAGGCCGTGGCAAGGCATGCTGCTGGCCAAGGTCGTGGCATGGCATGCCATGATGCTGGACAAGGCCGTGGCAAGGCATGCTGCTGGCCAAGGCCGTGGCGTGGCATGCTATGCTGCTGGACAAGGTCGTGGCAAGGCATGCTGCTGGCCAAGGCGTTTGCATGGCATGCTACTGGCCGAGGCCGTGACATGGCATGCTGCTGGCCAAGGACTAGGCATGGCGTGCTGCTGCCCAAGGGCTAGGCATGGCGTGCTACTGCCCAAGGCCGTGGCATGACATGTTTGCCAAGGTCGAGCATGGCATGCTGCTGGCCAAGGCTGTGGCATGGCATGCTGCTTAATTTTTTTTAGGTTGTATGACAACGTGTTATTTCTTAGTTGCCTAATATTTGTTAACAATAATCTGCAGCAGTCCATTTGATATGTTAAGACTATTTTATTACGCTGAGAATTAGGTAATTGCTCATTGTTATAAACTTGTCAAACTAAGATCACTGGCCATGTCATAGATCAGCCATGTTAACTAATACGCTTAATCTTAGCAAATTGTAAAAATGCCCATGGGAAACAGATTATAAATTCAAAATTACTAATTCTATCTTGGATGTAATTTAGGTAATATGATAATTTAAGTGAGTTGTTAGGTAATTTTTGTCAATATTGGTTTTGGATCCCTTTTAACTGTAAATGATAGCTAAGTATAAATTCTTTAATGTAATTTCAAGCCAAGGGCTTAATGGGGTTGCTTGTTATTAATTATATAAAATCAATTCATGCTATTACACTGTTTTCCTTCTCTGATCATGGAAAAATTCCCAAGGTGCACTCTATGAACCCTGTGGGATACCACCGGCCAAGGTAAATGGTCACCGGCCACTGGAAATGATCACCGGCCACCAATTATTGGTCGGTCGGCACTAAAGATGGCCGGCCGGCCAAACCTTCCTGCAGAATCCTGTTTTGACAGCAGCAGAGGGCAAAACAAGGCATAGCAATGTATTCCAAGCAAATGTGTGCACCAACACATCCCTTATCATGTTTATGATTCAAAGGGACATGGTTCTCGGTACTCGGACCAACAACTGCGCATTTCGATGCGTGATGGCCCAAGAAACCAAGTTATGCACTTTGATTTCAAATGAAATGCACATAAACAAGCAAGGAGCTCAACCTCTATCATGCTCAATTCAAGAGGTTAAGCATGCATGTCGATGCAATGCAACCTAAACATGCAATCTAAACATGTAACATGAGCATGCAAATGTACATGCAAAGATGCAACTAACAAGTATGCAAAGTGTAATGTCAACATGCACACATGCAAGGCATATAACATGTTAGACAACTTAGCAAGAAATGCATGCAAAATGCAACCCCATTTAAGCATGCGACAACATGCCATGAACCAAGTATTTAAACACACAATCATGCATGCGAACATGGTTCCACACTTAAACATAAAGGAGGGACTCCTAAGCACACTCAAAGGGATATAATCATGGACACATGGCATGCATTGTAAACTCTGAAAACACACAAAGGATGATGCCAAATCAACCTATCAATGCAAGCAAGGCATGCAACCAAGCCCAAGGACTTAAACCATGACCATATGACATATGAAGCAAATGGTCAAAATGCACTAAAACAGTCCTAAATCATGCAAAAGTAAGCCCCAAAAACTACTTAGATGGCATCTAAATGATCTAATCCTAAAGGCATACACAATGGCACAAACATGGAGCATGAAACACCAACCTTTTAACACATTAAAGGGGCATCAAATGCAAGCATACGAGCACACCATGAGGACTGAAATAACATGACAAGTGGTTCCAAACCACTGAAATGATGCAAGGATGGAATGCTAGAGGGGTCAATGCTCAAGGCATACAAGAGAGGTTACATGGTAGCTATACAAAGCAAAGCATGGACAATTCAAATGACCAAAAAAAGACCTCTAGCACAACAAAACAAGCATAAAAGCTTCACAAAGCTTGGCCAAAAACATGCTAGAACAAGACTCAAAGCACAACGCATGTTAAGGCAAAAAGATGGCATTACAAGACATGTATGCAAGGCATGCAAGGTGTGTCTAAAAAGCAAAAACAGAGTTATATTATGACATAATAAGCACAAAAAACAGTTAAGGCATGGCCAACATGAACCTAAATTAGATGCTCACACATGAGGCAAAAATGGCCCTTTTCAAGGACAACAAGGAGAGGGGGTGGCCCTCTCCTTCTTAGGACCTTAAGGCACCATCCTCACCACTGAAATCCCTCAAGATTTCAGTGGTGAGGAGGCCCAAACAAAGTGGTCCCGGAGCTCACCAAAAATAGCACAAAATGGGGCCAAACAAGGCCTAGGAGGGGTCAAACAACCCCAAACAACAAAACACTCTTAAACAACTATTTAAAGCACTCAAAAACAAGACTTTTATTAGTTATATACAAAGTCTAAAAACGGTTGCAAGATTGGTTAAAAAGCTATGCAAAAATGGGGAATAAAGGGTGAAGTTCTTACCCTTGATGACCCTCTTCAAGAACAGCACTCCAGCTGGTTCTTCAAGCTTGAATCCACTCAAGAATACCAAGAACAGCTCCTCAGCACCTTAGTAGCCAAGAGAAGGTGTAACACTAGGTGTTTGTATGCAATAGTAAGACAAAAACACACTTAGAGCAAAAGAGAGAGAGATATAGAGATAGAATAGCTACAACTATGTAAACCCTAATTCAGAGCTCCCTTTGTATTTTTTGTCTAACCCTAATGGAGGGAGAAGAGGCTCCCTCTTATAGAGCTCCCTCTTGCAAAGCTTCCAAAGCAAACTAGTCAAGAGGGAAATCCCTCTATATACGTGTATGGAGGGGAACAAAGGTGTATGCCAGCTAGCACAGCTGGCATAAAAATATCTGCAAAAGCAAATGCACAGTGGTCGGCCGGCCGGCCAAAAATGCAATTGGACCAAAATACATGGCCGATTGATTACAAAGAGTGCCGGTCGGCCAAACATTTGGCCGGTGGCAACAAACCAGTGGCCGGTGGCCTCAAGCCATGGCCGGTGATGTGTGGGGATGGCCAACAAGCCATTCCCTGCCCCTCAAAGGCAAAACACAAGTGTTTGGTGCACAACCAGACACAAAACAGTCGAGCCGAGAGATCCTGAGACAAGGCGTGTTGCCAAGACCTCCGAGAACTCAAGACAAACACAAACATGGATGATCACCGAGTGTTCAAGCGGTGACGTCCAAGCCTTGAGGACGGTCAAAAATGGGGTGTCTACAGTTGCTCCTCTTTGACAGAACTCGAAAAATATACATTAAAGAAATATTTAGGGTAGGGTTTAACATGAGAAGATGTTCTTTCTCTGATGAAACGTTTAAAATGAATAACGTGGTTTCTTTAAATATCTACATGATACACTCCCATAGCCTAAAATTAAAGATAACCATTTTAGGTATTATATCATGATAGTCATTCTATTTGGGACTTTGTATTTTAGTGTAAATTACCTGACAACATGTCTGTAACTGAGTATGAAGCTAATCTTTATAACCAATATGAGATAAGGCCATACTGCAGGGTAAACTCGATGCCATATATCTTAATCTTTTGAACAATTACCCACTTAGAGGCCTTTTAATAAATTATCTTAAACAAATTATCTTTATTAGCAATCATACTTAAAATATTTATCCACTAAACTTTTATCATTTACAGTTAAAAGACATGGCCATTAAGATACCTAGAAGATTATAAAACAGAATAATTTAATACGAAGTGGTGTTATAAATATAATTTCATATACATTAGGTAAACTCGATGAATAAATTTTTTTAAACACGGTATTATATCTACATGAAAATTTAATGCATAAGATATTTGGGCAAAACATTCCTTATCATTAATTAAATATTTCAACCTCAGACAAAAGTTGATTATTCAAAGCGTAAAAATGAAATTTATGCTAAATAATAGCACATTCAACAAACTCTGATTTCGATGGGAGCCCTTTTTAAATTTCAATGATTGTGTATTGTGTTAGTTTTATTTAATGCAATTTTTATTTATGCTGCAACTTTGACTGAAATTAGTAGTTAATGAATGGTAGTTAACAGCTGGTATGGCCAATAATTGGGTGACAATGACCAGTATGCCCAATATACTTCGAGACAGAACGGAATTTAGCCGGGACGAAACTGTCTCCCTATTGTATTTGTTTCTTGCTATAATGGTATGTACGGGCTTGTACAGAACAGAATTAACTACACTGCTTAACAATGACAATGCAATAGTAGAGGCATGTTTATTAAAATCGTGATTTGGATCGTAGGATTGTACAATCTTATGATACTACGTTGCTACAATGATTTAAATCGTTGTAGGATCGATGTTATAACAAGATCGCAAGTAGGATCGTATGGGATCATGCGGGATTGTAGGTAGAATCGTAAGTAGGATCGTAGATTTTGTGATTTTTCATCTTGTTTTTAATATGTGTCATTCTAATTTGTATTTTTAACTTCTTTTAAATAGAAAGTAGGATCTTACAATCCTCGATCCGATCTTACGTTCCGATCCACGAGACTCTCTCACTGATCCTATCTAAGATCCTGATTTTAACAACCTTGAATAGAGGTGTCGAGGCTCCAGGAGGTGGTTGTTGAAACTTACTGAACTACCCTTCGGTTTTGTTCAGGATATTTTGCAAGGAACCAAATGGTTTTTCTCTTTCTTGAGTATTTTGTTTGTTTCCACCTATTTTTTTGCCAAATGTGATTTCATGCTATAAAGAAATTGAACTCAATCGTTGAGTTTCAAAAAAATTGTTTATTTCTATATATTTTTAGCCCACGGAGAAACCTTGAAGTGAATAGTATAAAATGGACATAGACAGTCAAGATTATGGTTAAGTTTGCTAGCGTCTTCTCCATTTAGTGATATCCTACCCTCCTCGACTCTTTCCTTCAGTTTCCATGGGAATGCCTACTCAAGAACATAATTGATATTTTTCTATGCATGAGTCATCTTGATTTGTGATTCATGTAAGGTCCCATTGTTTTAACCAAAGGAGGAGATTACACCACAAATGGAACCTGAAGTTAAGCATCATATAAGGTGCCACTGTTTCTAGTGTAAAGCACATATCGTATTGGTGTTTTAAATGAATTTATTGTAGTACCAATAAATAAATAAATACATGCACATGCACAGTAAGTGGATTATTTTGTTGGTTTGTCAAGCTTGCATTTTGTTTTGGGATTGCGTGCCAAAGAAAAGACTATTCAAATAGGGTAAAAACAATAGGAAAGAAGTGTTCTTATATTTGTAGCAAATCATAAATTGAGTGGTGGCAGCACGCAGTTTCTTTATTTATTTTATCTTGAAAATTCATTACAAGAAATTGAGAGGCTCGGTGTTGACTTGATATTTTCCTGTTTCAGGTTGGAGATGAATCTGGGAAGGCAAAGACGGCTCCAATGAAAGCGAAAATCCAGTTCATGCTGCAAGTGCCGCAAGATGATATTAAATCATCGGCCTTGATGTTCCGTGTGAAAAAGAGGTGGGATATTTGAGTCTGTTCACTTGCCTGATGGCTCCTCTGTTCTCTCTAATGTAGCATCGGGGGGACAACTGTTGTAATGATAACATTTCCCCGAGAAACCAGGATATATGTCTGGCCTATAAATTAATTTACATGTCAAAATTATTCTTTTAGGTTACAGTTTAATACCAACTTAATATAGAAGGCTGGATAATTGGGTCGCTTTAACAGATATTAAAGAACGTTTGGATTGTCATTGTTGGATCTGTTAATTTCGGATTTGGATTCAGAATCGAATGTTTTGAATCCTGCCCGAATCTAAGCCATTGACATGCAAAATCTAGGTTATGATTTGCTGTGACAGGAACAACCAACAAGCTTTGTTCACTTGTATTTTGTTGGTGTGCAATTTATGTATAAAAAAAAATAAAATTAAAATTTAAAAAAGTGATGTTTTGACAGAGAACTCAGAGTAGGTTGATATAAAAATACCATGAGATCAATTGTAAGACTGAAAACGATGTACACAGAAAAACCGACCATGTTGAATGTCTCTAAGAATGTTGCAGTGTTGTGTTTCTTCAATGGGTTTTCAAGGATAGGATAGTTTTGGTATTGTAACTGAATGACATTAATATTTAATTTTGTTTTAGAATGAATGAAAGAAATATAATAGAAGAAATTAATTTCTCATATCCAGTATCAACTCTAAGCATTAGTTTGCTGAAAAAAAGGTGGAGGATTTAGCAAGTTATTTAATCACATTTATTGAGGGTTCGTCTTGGAATTGGGTTTGTTTTTTTGGTTATTTTAGTCTGAGGCTAAAAAATTTCGTTTGGGAATGACTTTTTGACTTTTTTGACTTTTTGTGAGAGAAAAAATACAATAATTATGGGTTAGATGTGATATTTTGTCTTATTAGACTAAAAAGTTTATTTTGTATTTTTGTGGCTAGAATAGTCCCAAATCCACCCAACCTATTCTTTCTAAACGATGCCTGAGAAAGATATTGTTCATAATTTTAATATTGATTCTATTGCTTTTTATAACATGGAAGATCATTGAGCACAATTCAAGATGCTCAACTTTAGTAGATAGATTATCATATAGTTATTAACTTTTGTAACTCAATGTAGATACTAAAAAAAAAAAAAAAATAAAAAAAGTAGACTTATTTATATATAATTTTATGTAATTTCACTTTTTATGTTGTTAGAAATTTATGTTGTAATTTATATTTTTTTAGAAAATTTTGTCAGTATATATCAAAATCTTGTTTGTTTGGTCTATCTTGTTTGTTTTGACGTAAAATATTTTCATGTAAAATGATTTTATACCAAAATAAATTTTTCTTTATAATTTTTTGGTGTTTGATTGGCACCAAAAATATTTTCCAGAAATTTTTTATTTTAACAATTAACCAATTATAGATTTGAATCATTCTATCAACTTGACAAATTCTTGCTTCGATTCGAAATACTGAATGATCATATCCCTGATCAATCAATATTTTATAATCTATTTATTATTATTTTTATTCTTTAAATTATGTTAACACATAATTTTTTATTATTAAATAGGCACACAATATACTTTTGAAAAGTCTGGAATAATTATGCAATTAAGTAGGAAGCATGACAATCTCCTATTCAATGAAATGTGGGAATTGGATTGTACCAATTTTTTTGCATGAAACACACATATATTTTAATGACTACATACATAGTTTCGGGGGTCACTCACTTGAATCATCCTATTCTCATATGAATGTGCAGCCTTGTTCGCAATGGCAGCATATGAGCAAGTTGGAAAGTCACAGAAGGACAGTTGTATTGGCACATTTAGTCCATTATAATATTTGTCTTGATATGAGTGAGGACGTGATAGTTAGCTCCAATCTTGTCACATTTATAAATTACGATATGAAAGGATAGCATGCTTTGTGAGGGATTAGAGATGCTTAGATCAGTGTAACTAAATGAGTTTGGGATATATGAGACACTATTTTATCTTTTGGTTGATGCCTCTATGCTGGCTCTTTTTTATAAGTTTCTAGTATAGAGCTTCCACATGCAGATGTTCTCAGCGGTCGCATGATCCATTGGCAAGTATGATCGTGTTTGATGGATAGATTGAGACAAAGGAAGCACGGTGTCATGCTACCACATGTTCGAATGAGAGATGTTGGAAATTAGGTTGGTTTAGAATCCAAACCCAATTAGGTCGTCCATGGTAGTATGACCCAAGACCCATTAAGAAACCTAGTTAGCAGAGATTCAATTTAAATCAACTTATCTTGGGGATAAGTGTGTATAACCCACTATCTCATATTTTGAGGAGATAGAGTTGTGGGTAGTTATAACGCTCCCATATAATATATGTATTATATTGGGGAGAGTTAGTTTTAACCGTATGGAATTAGTCTCCTGCAATCTCTCTTTCTCTCATCTCTCTTTTCTCTCTTTATAAAAACACATTACAAACTTTTGTACATTCGCTAGTAGTTCTACCCCACTGATGAGACCATTTTGAGTTCATCAATAAAGGCACGTGATTCATCCACATGATCATTGAATTCGGTTTGAGCGTAAAATGTATGTTTGAATCCGTTTATTTTCGTTGTGTATTTAATTTCCTACAGTTACCAGTAAAAGCTAAGAAATTTTTGTAGAGAGCAAACGGATGCGATGTGACAATAATTATTTCACTTCAAAAATGTAACGTCCCAACTTTTGGACTGTTAATAAATCAAATCAATCACAAGTTTATAATTTTAGATAACTAATAACTTCAAATATACAAATTGTCTACATAAATAATTTACACAAATTTCTTCCAAAATAATATATAGTGGTGGACCCAAAATATTTAACTCCATAAATTCTTTAAATGCTTCAAATCCGATCGCTACTAAATTCGATAATCAAGCAATTTACCAAATTGCATAAATTAATCAACTAAATATATGATAACTTGCCTATGACCAGTGACCGGTTTCACCTACTTCACCCAAGCACAACCACTTATTTGGGCATATTGGTGCAAGCTTATTGACACGGTCCACTCGATCCATTTACGGAGTATTTCTACGTTATTTAGTCAGACAAATTAGCATTGTTAATACAACATAGCTTTACAGAATTTTATCAAATGACCATAATAATCAAACGTATCAATATAGAATAATTCTACAAAATTTATCAAATGACCAAATATAAAAAAGGAGTATAAATTGGGAGTAATTAAATAAAACTCTTTGCAAAGAGATTTAGAGGAAGCATATTGTATACTACCCAAATTAGTTCAAACCAATTCCTCCGTCACCAACACTTTAATCATCTAATATTACTTTATAGATCTCCAAAAATGGCGGATTAAAATTCTAAAGAAAAACGTATGTAAGGTCTGGCAAAATCTACAGCTCCCTTTATTTGTAAAATTAAGACAATGTTGTCTGTAATACATTTAACTCTGATGTATTATTATTATTTTTTTGGACTTGTAACCTTAGAAAAACCCTATATTTATTTGTTTATATATTCCTTAATGTTCCTAATTTTTATAGCGTCACAAAAAATATTATCAGAATATGTTCTAATAATATATTATATGATTATGTCAATATTATATTATATGATTGTATTCCCATATGATATGATTATGTTACCTTAGTTAGAAAGATAACATTTTCTCTCTTTCATTATGGTATTAGAGCACAGGTTCTAAAATATAATACCATGTGTTTTTTCTTTTATACAAACTATGTCTCTTTCTTCGCAAATTGTCTGCCTTTAAAACACTGTTATACAGTAAATTCATCATCTTCACATTTTGAAGATACCATTTTGATCGTCTTCCTTTCACAATCCTAACTCCGTCAATTGTGTCACCAAAAACCTTACATGCGCCCTCACGCAACACCTTTAGCCACTGTGCGTGCATCTCACGAGCTGCCTGTGTCTTACACTGCTTTCCTTTACTCAGATGTCAGCCCTACTCTCGTCCATCAGTATCAACCTCTCAATCACCTCCATTATTTGTGCCAAGAACTTAGTCAATCCATAAATCTTTTTTCTCTCTCCTAAATGTATGGCATTTGGAATCAATTATCTCATTTTAAACCTAATTGGAAATGTTCGATGCTGAACTATTTACCGCCTACTATGATGGCCAACGGTTGATTTATTTTTTAATGGTACTTAGGGATGATTTTGAACTTGTTTGTGCATCTCTTCTTCATCGCTACCCTCTACCAACATTAGAGGATACCATCTCCGAGCTTCTTTATGAAGAAACTTGCCTCGGCTTTCTCAAAAATCAATCTATGAATGCTGTTCTTTTCACTTCACATCCATCGAGCTGACCCTCTATTCCCAATTTATACTCCTACTATCATAGCCCAAACCATGCTTTGCTCCGTTGTCCTATCTAACTTTGCAAATGGTGTAACAAAACTGGTCCTGGCTTGTTCATGGGTTGGGTTAGGTCGAGTGCACCCTCAGCTCGCCAATTGAACTGAAAGTAGCAGGCCCAAATTTTGCTCAATCGATTGTGACCAATTTTAGATTGAAACTGTGTGTCTCTCAAACCAAAATCAACATTTCGTTAAAGTCGATTCTATTTATGTGTATCATGCATGGTAATGGGTATATATATATTTTGAGGAGGTCGGGTTGTCTTATGTGGTTATATAAGGAGCATTATATATGTATTATCTTTGTGTTTGTTTGAGATGTTTGAAATGGTGTAAGTTCGAAAATTGGGGGAAACATAAATGGGTTTTGTGGATTTGTTTTCGAAAACCTGTTGTTGTCAGGCGAATTTGATAAAAGGTAACAAAAAGAAAGAAAAATGAATTGTTATGTTGTTGAACAACTGAACGATTTTGAAAAAGGTACTTGTATAAGTGAATTTTTTTCAAGTATAAACTGTCACATTATGTATATGTTATGATTTAAACTATTCATGATTATAGTTATCTATGTGTTGTTATTATTTAGGATCATGTTGGGATCCCTGTTGGACTTTATGTTCATCCCATGTTGCTAATCCCTTTTGAAGTGGATGTTGAGAAGTGGTTCAAAATCGAGGATCTTCTTTATCAGTTGGCCACAAGGCCTTTTGTTTGTTGGCGGAATGCCTTTGATGTAAAAGGGTTGAACCCTTCCTTTTATATGTAATGATGTAAGCCTACAGGCAGCTTATTTAATTACATCCCTTGTTACGTCCATTATGTATTCGAATGAGAGAACCTTATACTACTTATTCTAGTTAATGTATAGAACTTTCATTCGTTATCTCTGAAATTGTATTATAATAATGGTTTTGGTAATGTTATCTGTGAAATAAAAAGTGGAGTGTTACAACTTGGTATCAGAGCAAGCTAGGTTTGAATACTTTGGACTCGTGGGAAATGATTTTTACCGCAATGGGCTTGCTACATGTGGTGAGGACGTTGCATGTAGTTAGGATAAGTGTTAGGAATTATATGTTGCATTTATGTGAGCATGGGATTAAATTTCCTAGATAGTATTTGTAGCCGATGAACTTGCTTTGAGGTCTTATCGGAAACATGCCTGATCAACGTGGTTTCTGATGAGAATTCCTTGGGAGTTCCGGGATGAGTAGCTATCCTTGTGGACTTGATTCGATTATGTGATTTAGTGTTTAATTGTTTATGTGTAATAGAATTGGGTGTGTTGCGACTAAGTGTGTTTTGTAACTTAGCGATAGCGAGTGTATGCCTCGGGGAAGGCCGTTTTGTTGTTCACTAAGTTGGTCTTGTTTTGATTTTATATGATGTCTACACGAGGGAATAGAGGACGGATTGGAAATAGGAGTGTCGGTAGAGGCACGACAGTTCCTTTAGCACCTGCCATTGCAGCATCGGCTGTCGGCGAGGAAATTGCACATGAGATTGTGAGAGTGGTGCAAAATGCTTTAGCTCACAATGAGGGTGACAACAGGCGTACCCTCAAGCTTACTAAGGAGTTTCTTCGCTCTAATCCACCGGAGTTTTGGGAGGAGGCTAAACCACTGGAGGCAGAAGATTAGTTGGAACAGATTACCAAGACTCTTGATATGCTTAGAGTCGAGGATGAGGGGTTTGGGATTTCTTTGGCAAGTTTCCAATTGAAGGAAGATGCGGGTTATTGGTAGAAGTATACTCAGGGCACTATAGGTAACACGTGGGTTGCTTTCACGGAGGCCTTTTTGGCCAAGTACTTCCCTCCTTCCGCTTGGGAAAGGTTGAGGGAACAGTTTGTCGAGTTGAGCTAGGATGCTACTCCTTTGGTATAGTTTGAGATGTGGTTTACTAATTTGTCGAGGTTTGCTCCAAAGTTGGTAGCAACAGAGGAGCGCCGTTGTTTTGAGTTTGAGAGGTAGTTATGTGATGATATATGAGATAAGGTAGTTAGATCTCTGTGGAAGAATTACTATGCTTTAGTTGAGGCGGCAGCCCATGTGGAGGACATGGTTGTGCATGTTGGTCGAGTTAGAGAGGAGACCACTTCGGCAACTCTTACAGTTTATAAGCACTTTAGGCTCAGTAAGAAGTGGAGACGAGCACATGCTCAACCTCAGGCGTAGTCTTTGTCTTTGTTGGGGGTTTCGAACTCGTTGGTAGGGAGGCCTAGTGAGGTTCAGGCTTCAAGCCAGTCTCAGAGTAGGGGGTCTACTCTTTGTTTTGATTGTGGTCATCTAGGCCATGTTAGATGTTTGTGCCCTTTGCGTGTGAATTCTTCGGGTGTTTCAAATCCTAGTTGGACTCAGTCTTTTCAGTCCAGTCGGGGGCGGTATCCATACCAGAGTCAGGCAGGTCAAGCTTCGAGAGCCTTGCGAGGGTCGACTTTTCAGCCATCACAATAGTATTACCTTGAGAGTGGATTTTGTATTAGAGACCAGTGGTATAGTATTTGAACTTTTGTTGTTGATTGATGTGTTGTTTGGTGCTGAGGCATCATGATTATATGTTGTATATACATGTTGTTGTCGCTTGTTATTCCTCAAGTGTTGGAGGCTTATGATAGATTTTGGACTATTTTATATGTGTAATGAGAAGTTGTTCATAGGATTAATAATCATAGCTAGGGGTGGGCGCGGGTCGGTTGCGGCCACGGAACCTCTAATCCGCCATCTGTCCGCCAGATTGGCGGATTGGAGAAAATCAATCCGCATTCGTCCTCCAATCCGGCGGATGTGGATTGAGCGGATTGGCGATTTGGCAAATGGATGCGAATCAGTTTGGCGGTTTAAAATTTTATTAATTTTCAACATAATTCAACTTGTGCACTTCCTAAAAAAAAAAGAAAAAGAAAAAAAAAGAAGAAAGTATTACAGTTAAATGACTTAAAAAAATATTACAATCACTGTATGTCTCATCCAAAGTAAGAAAGTTTGAAATTTTAGAATATCACAATCACAGCATGCCTTATCCACATAAAGTATTATAATCTATGGTTCTTAAAATATAAAAACAATTCAAACCACCAAAACCATGAACAGAGCAGTAGTAGTGGTTGTATGTCTCTATATTGTTACATCTATATCTATTTTTGAAAACAAAAACCAACCAGCATACATCATATTTTCTATTTATTATTTTTAGAGATAGATTTAAAAATCAAAAAATACAGATAAATAATACGTTTATTTTTTTCAATTCAAAAAAGATATTCAAGTTGAAAACTTTTTTTCAACAGAATATTTAAACTCTTTTTTAATTGAAAACGCAAATAGAATATTTAAATAAACTGAAAACACAAAGTTTTATAAATCACTAGGGGTGTTTGCGGTTTGACAGTTCGGTTGCAGCCAAAAGAATCTCAAATCCGCCATCCGTCCGCCAAATTGGCGGATTGGAGAAAATCAATCCGCAATCGTCCGCTCGCCATCACGCATCTGTCCAAAATATGGCGGATCGGTTCGATTCGGTCGGTTTTAGCGGATCGGTATATCCGCTGCTCACCCCTAATCATAGCTGTGCTGTATATATGTTATTGTTTTATGAAATGATTATGCGATGGCTTATAAGCCTTGATTTGCTTGGGAGTTAATTGTTGAGAATGGGTAATCCGTGGATTGTTGTGGTTAGGGGTGTTATACAGTGAAAATGAGTTATAAGTCTTGGATGTGTCAAATATAAGGGAATGTGAGACCTTGAGGTTTATAGAATTGACAGGTTATGTGATGAGGTTTTGAGGGAGTGAGATTTGTATTTCGGGGCAGTAAGAATGGTACTTGTATGTAATGTTCAGTGTTTTGGTTTTGTTGGTCAGTGAGTTCGTTGTGGTCCTATCGATTGTGATAAGGGTAGTGTTTGTATTGTGGTATTATTAGATATTGGATGGAGTTTATGAATGTGAGGAGAATTTAGTAGTTAGATGCTAGAGATATTCCTTGGGAGGAAGTAAGATTGTGTTCTCGGGTGACAAGTGTGGCATTGGTGAAGATTCTTTGGTGTTCGGAATTATGTGATTGCCATTGACCATATCGGTCTTGTGTTTGAGATGTAGGGATGTGCTCGCCATATAGATATAAGAGTGATGATTTTCTTCAAGAACTATGGGGATATGGTCTAGTCTGGAGGAATCCGGGTGATTCAAGGAATATAGAGGATTGTGTGCAGAACTCCATTTGGAGTAATGGTGTTGGGTGTCATGTTGGTGTTTGGTACTAAGTGTCCGATTTTATCCAATTGGTTAGTCGGTCAGGGATGTCCGGTTATGGTTGACAAATAGTGACACTGAGTCTAGCTTAGCATTTGGTAGTTACAACAAGTGCCTTAGAGTGGTTTGGCAAGAGTGGAGTCTCGTGTTGGTGGTTATAAAGCTTGTGTGGGGCTTGTTACAAGTTAGTGGAACTCCTTGGGTTGGAATAGTACGTGGGGGATCATCCTCTTGCATGACATTATGCCTTGTGTGGATGATAACTTATGATAATGTTTATGATAAAATGGAATTTCAAGATGGTGAAGTTCCTTGTGCTTTGTTGCGTTGATAACACGGTTGTCATGACCCAAGCTTGCCCTTATAGTTTAGACCGTAACCGGCCAGTAATCCCGGATTACCCAGCCTCAAAGACAGAATTAATAGAAATATTTAATTAATAACGGGGCTAGAAGCGGAAGCAGACTAATAAATTTTGTCATTTGTCCAACGGGTTGTGCATAAATGACATATCCAGACAATATATTTAGTCAATAACTCATATCCATTCATATACAAAAAATAGTACTCAGCTAAGACCATTCACAAAATATCATTATACAAAACATATCCACAATTGTGGCTAAACATGGCCAACAAACTCAAAACAAAAAATCGAAAGACAAAAGCCTCCTACGTAAGGCATCCTTGGCTGACTCCTAAAAAACTTGGTATCCTTACACAGGTTCACTAGGGCTGCAGTCAGACATCTTGCTGCTCACCTATATATGAAGAGTGAGCTAACGCCCAATGAATAACATCAGAGTAAAGAGGTTATATGAATGAGTTCTATATACAACAGTAAAGCATAAGATAACCTCATTACATAGCAGAATGACCTCAGGTCCATTACGTACAAAAGCAAAGTCATAAAGTAACCTCATTACATAGCAGAACGACCTTAGGTCCATTTTGTACAAAAACAAAGTCATAAAGTAACCTCATTACATAGCAGAACAACCTTGGGTCCAACAAATACGACGACCTCAAGCCCAGCTCATAAACGGCCTCAAGCCCAACAGAACGACCTTGGGTCCACAACAGAATGACCTCGGGTCCAATATAGTTGTATAAAACGGCCTCGGGCCTAATATATAAACGGCCTCAAGCCCAATCTATCAATGACCTTAGGCCCAATACATCAATGACCTCAGGCCCAATACTTAGCAAAACGGCCTTAGGCCCAATACATAGCAGAATGGCCTCAGGCCCAACATGAATATATGTTACAGATAACACACTAAGCAAACAAATAGAAGGCTCATTCATACTTTCAAAACCATAAGTACAGAAAAGCTTATCACATTGTATAGTCAGAAAATAGAATAGGAGAAAATTTCTTTATCAAGATATTACTCACCTCAAGTAGGTTGATGTTCTTCCACAATGTTCAAACCTACACAATTCACATATACACATATTAGAACACATTGTTCGAACCGAATAATTCATCTTCTCTTTCTAATTCAATCATTCATGTTGGTTCTCACTTATTAGTTTCTTATTAAGTCACAAATCATGCTTAGAAATACTCCAAAGAAGATGAGAACAAAGATATGAATAGAGAAGAGCTTGTCAAAATATGCTGAAATAGGGGTCTTCGCTCGAACCAACTATTCACAGAGGTCTGCAAAAGTACTAGATGGGTCTAATTTGCGCTCGAACCAACACTTGGTCGCTCGAACGGTCCAACTATATTCAGAGGGTTCACTCGAACGCACACTTGGTCGCTCGAGCCGTCTGTAAAGACTGCAAAAGTACTCGAAGCTTGTCAAGTTTGCTTGAGTGCACACTTGGTCGCTCGAGCGGTCTGCAAATTTTTTGGGTTTTCTAGATTGCTCTTTGAAGTTCAAAAGTGCATCTTTCATGCTCAAAGCTTGCATGGCTTACTAGAAACATGTAGAAACTCATCATAATGTATAAATTCATGGAGATTATGAAACCTCATACTCAAATCTCTTTCAATTTTCCAAAACAAAGTTCAAAACTCCATGTTTTTTCTATGCATGTAATGATCTCTTTTTAAAACTCATGAACTTAACAAATTGAGCTCAAAGGCTCCATGCATGTACAAAATCCTTTTCCAAAATATGAATTTAAGAGTTAACACGTGATGGATGACACATGCATGTACAAATTATTCCATAATTTCAACATAGATGCTAGAATTCAAACTCAACATGGCAAAATGCATCTTATTAATACATGCAAGTAGAGCTTCTTTACTTTCTTGACTTCAATTATCAAAATACATGCAAATGGCAATGTATAATCCATGAATACAACTCTAAAACATGATATCTTCAAGAATTGAAAGTTAAACTCTTACTTAGAGCCTTTATTTACACTAAGGCCTCGTTTGGGAACAGGCTTTTTAGTAACTTTTTGACTTTTTTGCTAAAATATAATGTAAAAAAAACTAGTATATTTGGGATGATTTTTAGTTTTTTACAAAAAGAAGTGCAAAAAGTAGAGAGAAAATGGAATTTTTGACTTTTTGGTATAGGTTGTTGGTTTTTTTAGTGACTTTTTGCCTTTTTGGCTAAAATCACCGCTTGCCAAACGAGGCCTAAGTCTAGCACAATGTTGAGCAATTCAAGCTATATCTTCAAGTTCACCTTCAATCTCTACACACACTCTCTCTCTAGAATGAAGTCTCTCTCTCTCTCTCTCTCTCTCTAGAAGCTCTCTCTCAGAATTGTTGCTCTCAAAATAAAGAGGATATGAGCTCAAATGAGCTTAAGGCACAAATATATAGTTGGAATGACTTAATGCAATAATTAGAACATTAGACCAATTCAACATAACTTAATTAATTAATTTGAATTAATTTTTAATCAAACTTGCCATAAGGTTTTAAATATTCCAATTAGTCTATTCACGTACTCAATTTTCGTTTTTGACACCATTAAGGCCTTCAATTTTAGATTCAGAGCAGAAATCATAACATATTTTCCTACGATCAACATTTAGTTTTCAAATTGAACAGATATACTCAATTTAATCACATGGCATATATCACAATTAATGAATAACACATAATTAAATAATTATAATCATGATATGCATGTTGGGGTCGTTATAGCGGTTGTTATTTCTATTAACGCTTGTTATATAAATGTGGCATATGTATTTGTTATGGCATCACGGTAAAAGTGATCGGTGTTGTGAGATGATGATTGTTGAGCATGAATTGGAAAATGAATTTTTCCTGGTGTTATACTTGTTAAACGAAAATGTTGTGGAGTTAATCTAAATTGTAATGAGGGATTTCAATAAATAGTCTTATACAACTTACTTGTGGATGATTATGTGTTCCGATTAACGCCTTTATTTCCGGAGAATGTTTATAAAACTTTTGAGTTTTGCTTGAAAAGTAGAAGATATATTTTGGCTCATGATCAATGTGAGTTTCGGGCACTTGTGGTAAATGTTTTACATTCAAGAGAAGGATTTTCAAAGAATAGAGGAAAAATGATGAAAATTTTCTTGTTAATAAAGTTATGTTATCACTTGTTTAACCTGGAATAATGGATGTTGTGTAGTGACTTAGCTTGAATGTGTTGTCTTTGACCTTATTCTATTGGGAGTTTTCTTTTTCCTATATATGAGTTCACCAAGACTTTTATTGTTGGGATTTCCTTCCGTGTTCTAGTGCTGAGCACTCGGGGGTGTTTGGGCGTGTTGTGGTGGTTGTCGCCTAGTTGATGCCTCTGGTATGCGTGTGGTTGTTGTTTTTGTTCTTGTCTCATAGGCCTAATGAGTTGTGTGGGTCGAGGAGGCATCTACGATTTCTTCCTTGAGTTTCGTTGTTCGGGTGTCTTTAGGGTCCTGAATGTTGAATTGGGATTCGGGAATTTATCCCAAGTATGGGTCCAACTTTAAGTTGGTGGTTATGCTTCCGGTTATGATTGAGTTGCCTTTGTTTCGGCCTTATCTTTAATTTCGGGGACAAAATTTCCTAAGGTGGGAAGGTTATAGCATCCTGAAGTTTTCTTCATCGCTCGAGCGATGGATTGGTCGCTTGAGCGGTTTTGCCAGTCATCCCGAACTTTTGCCAGTCTATGATTCTGAGAATTTTTTTGAAGTTAGTCCGAGCACAAGATTAGTTGCTCGAGCGGTCGACCTTGTTTGGTTTGAACTTCTAGGAGTTCGCGTTCTTCGCTCGAGTGACGGTTTCACCACTTGAGCGGTCTGTTCGAATTCAATATCTTTAAAAAGGCATTTTGGTCCACTTTGCTCTCTCCTCTTCTTCTCTTCCACCATTTTTGTGGGTTTCAAGATATTTTTATTTCTACTCACTTTCTACCCATAGTTCTTTAGATCAAAACATAGAGCTCGGCGAGGGCTTTCTTTTAATCTGAGTGGATCGTTGTTTCGTCATTGGTGAATTTTGGTTCATCTTCTCTTTGCTTCAAGAGGTAGGGATTTCTTTACTCTTTTTCAATACTTCGTTTATAGATAGATATGTGGTAGATTTTATTGTATAAAAAACATGTTTATTATGAATTTTCGAAAAGCATGTAAAGAGGGATCTAGGGTTTGATATTTAGGGGTTTTAATTATTTAATTGGTAGTTGTCTTGGTTAATTGGAGAGTAGTTTTACGTGTTTATGTTGAAGAGGGAAAAAGCCCTACTTTAATATTATTAGCTTAATAAATTGAAAAGGGGTAAAAATTGAATAATGGTCATGTTTTGTTTGATATGGCTTGTGTAAGTGTGTTAATTGTTAAAGAGGAGAGTTAACCATGATAATTGGACTAATTGGGATTGATTATGTTAAGTGGAATTGAGTTGTGGCTTTGACATCATGGATGTGGTTTTTAATGAAATGTAGAAATTGGGTTTTTAGAAAATGATTGGAGTATTGTGATTTAGAAAATTAAGGAAATTGGTTTTGGAAAGAAATGAAATCATAACCCTTCGTAAATTAAGAATGAACTTGAGGTTTGATTTTGAAGCCTTTAAATCTTATTATTGTTGTTGGACTTAAGGTCTTGTGAGAATCCGATTATTGTATTACGTGTGTTTATTACATATGCTTAAAGGTTTTGTCCTTGGTCATCGATGAAGGATGACATTGTGATGTTGAATAGATTATGTGTATGTAGTATACTCGGGGTTATTTATGCTTGTTGTATATTATGATGGTCGAAACTATAAACACGCTGAGAATGAGAGGTATCATTACCTTTCAGCTAGCGCTTGGAGAATTGATAGCGCTTAGAATAAGAGGTACCAGTACCTTCCAGCTAGTGCCTAGAGAACTTGGCATAGGTACCATTTCCTTCTAGCAGGTGTTTGGTAAATTAGCAAATGTACCATTTCCTTCCAGCGGGTGTCTGGTAATTGGTAAATGTTCCATTCCCTTCCAGCTGATGTCTAGTAAATTGGCTTGTGTTATGGAAAGATGTATCCTTGGCTTACCGTGCTTAAGGCATGTAGAGCGTCGCTTGGCTTCTCGTTATCATCTCGGTTCTATTTATGTGTATCATGCATGGTAATTGGTATATATATATTGTTTTTTTAGGAAACCGGGTTGTCTTATGTGGTTATGTAGGGAGCATTATATATGTATTATCTTCGTGTTCGTTTTAGATGTTTTTGGAAATGTATTTGAAATGGGTGTAAGTTCGGAAATTAGGGGAAACGTAAATGGGTTTTGTGGATCTATTTTCACTGACCTGTTGTTGTCAGGCGAATTTGATAAAGGTAACAAAAAGACAGAAAAACGAATTGTTATGTTGTTGAACAATTAAACGATTTTGAGAAAGGTACTTGTATGAGTAAATTTTCAAGTATAAACTGTCACATTATGTATATGTTATGATTTAAAGCATTCATGATCATAGTTATCTGTATGTTATTATTTAGGATCATGTTGGGATCCCAACTGGACTTTATGTTCATCCCACGTTGTTAATCCCTTTTCAGGTGGATGTCAAGAAGTGGTTCAAGATCGAGGATCTCCTTCATCTGTTGGCCACGTGGCCTTTTGTTTGTTGGCGGAATGCCTTTGATGTAAAAGGGTTGAACCCTTCCTTTTATATGTAATGATGTAAGCTTATGGGTAGCTTATTTAATTACATCTCTTGTTGCATCCATTATGTGTTCAAATGAGAGAACCTTCTTCTACTTATTCTGGTTAATGTATAGAACTTTCATTCGTTATTTCTGAAATTGTATTATAATAATGGTTTTGGTAATGTTATCTATGAAATAAAAAGTAGGGCGTTAGATACTAAGTAAATTATTTTTCAATCCATCAACAAGTAAAACATTTTCAATAAAAGAAGAGGGACTTCTACTAATACTACCTATGTCGATGATTTTTCCTTTGTTGTTGTCTCCAAATGTTACATATCCACTATCTTTTGGGGATAAGGTAGTGAACATTGATTTGTCTCCGGTCATGTATCTTGAACATCCACTATCCAAGTACCATTTTCCTTTTCTGGATTTTTCCTTATAGCAAACCTATAAAAGAAATGAAATATTTGATTTTGGTATCCATATCTTATTGGGTCCGTGATTGTTAGTTTGTGAATTACTAGATTTTGGAACCCATCTCCTATTTGTTCATAATAAATTTTTCTTGTATGGACATGATGAAATTGAGTGCCTTTTTCTAAAACAATAATGACAAGTAATATGTGGGCTAATAGATGAGCAAGCTTTAATAAAGAAATTTTTATAAAAAGTTTGTTTCTTGTAACGTTTGTATCCAATATCTGCTTTATCGAAAACACATATTTGATTTGCAAGTAATTGATTTAAATTTTCTTTACCTTGTGTGAATTTAAAAATTATTTTGTTTAAATCTTCTATTTTTTCTTTTACAACATTATTTTCAATTTTAAATCATTTGATTTTTTTTTTAAAGAAACATGTACCTTTTTCAAACTTTCATTTTCGTTAATAAGCAAAGCATTTGATTTTTTAAGAGTAGAATTTTTTGAAATTATCTTTTGAAAATCTTCATGAAGTTCTTCAATAACATTTAGCAATTCTTCATAAGAAAGAGAACTTTGTAATGCCCTCAAAATAATACACAAAACCCAACAATTTCGATATGCATTAATATAAGAGAATAAAGTAATCTTCCATTAATCAGAGTATTCTTACAAAAGATATTACATGTTGACAACAAAAGTAAATGCCCTACGGGCTTACAACTTTCCAAGCCAACACTTGGCTACAAAAAGTGAGTGCTAACTCAATTACATATTAAGCCCTTGGCTTGAATTTACATGTAATATCAAAATAACCAAAACAACAAAAGTAGCCTTCAACTCTCGGAACCTTCCAAGCTAAGTCATTGGAGGTGGCATATCACCTAGACCTGAAAATGATGTCCCATATAGGGTGAGCCAAAACCCAGTAGAAATATACTAAACCAAATATAAGCAATGACTAAAACAATAGCATTTGATAGATGGGTAACACTTATAAACCAGTTATCTCACAATACAGTTACATGACAATTATATCCATATTACGTTCCACTTTCCTTTACTTATCCAAATCGTCTCATAAACATGGCTCAGAACCTGGCCAAACAATTAATAGGAATACATTCCTTATTGAACATTTCCTTTATTCACAATTCAAATGAGTCTACAACTCATATTAAGAACACTTCCAATATTTCAATTTAATACACACATTTGCTGTATTAACATTTCAAGTGATACACATAATTGCTGTATCCATGGAGTCCATCCCCTATCTCCCCTCAAACCATAGAGTACATCCCGTATCTCCTCCCAAACAGTATGCATATACAATGTATTTAACACTTGTCATACGCAATAATCAATCAATACACATATTTGCTGTATTAATTCAACCGTCATATTCAATGTGATTAGTTTCAGTTTTCCCTAATCAATATACAATGTCTACAACAATCAAGACTATCCTCCACCGATAGCCCAAAGCAGTTATTTCTAAACAGAAAATAAATGCATTAAACATATATAATATCAACATTTACATAGGTGAGTGATAAATTAATCCAACTACACCATTCGATCCCATAATTTCCCAATTTCATGGATTTTAACTCAATTCCATATTTTTCCCAAATTAATTATACCAATTAATTTATCACAACAATTAGGACATTAACCTCCCCTTATCAAAAATCAACCCTAAGGTTTAATTTCCTCAATTTGACACTAATAATGCCATTTTTCAAGTCTTACTTACGCATGAAGTTTAATATATGAAAAACCCCCTTTTGTCAAATTACAAATCAAACCCTAACTTTTTCCAAAATTACCCAACACCACCAACTACTCAAAATGACCAAAACTTAAGACAAAGCTCATAAGATGGAGTAGGGTATCCCTACCTCGAAATGAAGAGCTCAAATGGAGAAGATGACCAAAACTCCAAAGTGCTCCAAATCCACAAACTTTCAGATTAAAAGGAAGCCCAAGTCGCCTTCTACCTTTCTTACAAAGAGATCAGGGTAGGAACTCACTAGAAGTAGATCAATCCCTAGAGAGAAGGTAAGTGTAGAGAGAGAGAAAGCCGAATTATAGGGTTTTGAAATCAAAAGAGATGAAAAAGTGAAGTGTTCTACGCTGCTGCCTACTGATATAACACAGGCTCGCTCGAGCGAAGGATTGGTCGCTCGAGCGACCAGACACAAAGAACCCTCGCTTGAGTGCAGAAAGTCTCGCTCGAGCCAACAATTCGAAGCTTCAGGTCTGCAATCCAGAAGCATGCTCGAGCGACATAATGCTCGCTCGAGTGAAGAAACCCAAAACATAGACCTCGCTCGCTCGAGCAAAGGAAAGCTCGCTCGAGCCAAGAATCAAAACCATCAGGTCAAAAAGAGACGTAGACGCAAGCTCGAGCGCAGGACTCCTCGCTTGAGCCACTAGACACAAAACTCAACTCTCGCTCGAGCGAAAGAAACCTGGCTCGAGCGAAGGATCTAAAACAAGGAGCTCGCTCGAGCGACAAAAGACTCGCTCGAGCGAAGGACCAAAATTTTGGACAGCAACCATTTGCTCCCAAGCACACCAAACCTGTAACAAACCTGCCCAAAACATCCTATAACTCGAATACAAAGTATTGAAGGACGAAAACAAGATATATACAATAACCAACATCTACAGAACCAAGTCCGGATTACACTAATCAATGGAGGGAAAACCAGGGTCGCTATAGTTTTTAGTTACCTTATCATTTTCAATCCCCATGAAGCAAAGATTTGCCACTTTTAAGTCACTTGATTCGCTATCCGAGCTACTGTAGTCACTTTCTACCCATACTGCCATAGCTCTTCTTTTGCTCTTCTTCTTCTTCTTTATCTTTTTTAGGTTGGGACAATCATATTTAATGTGACCCGATTTTTTACATTCATAACAGATTATTTCATCTTTCTTTTCTTCTTTATCTTTATTAAATGATTTTTTTTGTGAAATCTTCTTTTAAATTGTTTATCTCTTTTTAATAATTTTTTGAATTTTTTTGTGATCATTGCAATGTCACCATCCTCATCACTTGAGTTGGTGTCGTCTTCATCTTTTTCATGAGTTGTTGTTTTGAATGCAATACCTTTCTTCTTTTTGTCATTGTCATCATCATCGGTTTTCATCAAAATTTCATGAGTCATTAATGACCCAAGAATTTCATCTAAACTGAGTGTGTTGAGATCATTGGCTTCCTGGATTGCCGTCACTTTCGATTTCCAATTCTTTAGTAGACGCTTGAGAATTTTCCTTACCATTTCACTGTTAGTATAAACTTTACTAAGATTTTTCAAGGAATTTGTAATATTAGTAAATCTGGTAAACATTTCATTATTAGATTCATCAAATTTCATTTTGAACAATTCATAATTATGAACAAGTACACTGATATGTGACTCCTTAACTTGATTTGTGCCTTCATGCATGACTTCTAATTTATCCCAAATTTCTTTAGCACTGTCACATGCAGAAATTCTATTAAATTCATTTGGATCAAGTGCACAATATAAAATATGTTTGGCTTTAGCATTTGCATGAATATTTTTAAAATCATTTTCATCCCATTCATTTTCTGTTTTAGGGACTTTCTTTTAGTCAATGTGTAGACACCCCATTTTTGACCGACCTTAAGATTCATACGTCATCGATTGAGCGCTCGGTGATAGTGCATGTCGTGCTCTTTTCGAGGTTTCGGAGTTTTGGCTGAGAGCCTTGCCTCCGGGCCTCTGAACTCTTTGTGCTTTGGCTCGGTTTGTGGACCGAACCTTGTTTCTCTTCCCTGGAGGAAGGGAGAGGTCTTGTAGACCACCTCTTTGTAGTCGTAGACCACTTTTCGTGGTCGTAGACCGTTTTTCTCATTTGGAGATCAGTTTCCGGCTTTCGGAGCCTTCGGCCGCGCGCCTTGACTCGGGATCGCTTAATGTTCTCCGTTTGGCGTGGTTTTTGAACCACACCTTGTTTCCTCTGCCTAGAGGGACACTGTGATCCGAGAGACCACTTTTATGGTCGCAGACCACTTTTGATGCCCGTAGACTAGTTTTCGAGGCTTCCGGCTGCGCGCTTTGCCTCCCGAACTTTCATCTTGCATCCTTTTTGGTTTGTTTTTGGTACAAACCTTGTTTTCCTTGTTTGGAAGGTGGTACAAGGGTGGGAGACCAGTTCTTTCCCTTGGAGACCACTTTTCTTCCCGCCAGCCAGTTTTCTGGTCGGCCAACTGGTTTTCTTGGTCTTTGGGCCACCTTTTCTGGTCGGCCACCACACCCCTGCTTTGTTTTCATACTGCTGACCATCTCCCACCATGGCCGACCAGTTTTTGTCTTGGGAGACCACTTGTGGTGGTCGGCCGACCACTTCGGTTGTTTTTCATCACCTTTTTAGAGATATTTTCAGTACAGTTGTGCCAGCTGGAAGGCACAGAAGCCATGGCTTTGAGGCCAAAGCTTGTCCAACAAGCTTGTTCTTTGTTCTCTATGAGAGAGAACCTCCTCCTCCCTCTTCTAGGTTCAGAAAAATTGTGCTGGAGCTATAGATACACACTTGTCTCTATTGTTCCTTGTTTGCTCTTGTTTTGTGCCTAAAAGTGTAGTTTTGCCATACTTTAACACACAAACACACACTCAAACACCATACTCTTGGAGCTGAGGTCCCTTGAAGTTGTTTTTGAAGTTTTTGGACTGGTTTTGGTTCAAAAAGTGTACTGGAGTTGCAGCTTTGAAGATGTTCATCAAAGGTGAGCTCCTAACCTTTAAATCCCTTGATTTTGCTTAAGCTTTTAGCCCTATTTGCATGCTGATTTAAGCTTAACTTCCTACTGGCAAAAGTTCTGATTTTTGGTCCTTAAAATGTTTGTTTAAGGTCACTTTTGTGTTGGGGGTGGTCCACCTCCTTTTAGGCCTTGTTTTGAGCCATCCCTTTTGGCTCTTGTTCTAGCCTTTGCATGACCTTTCTACCACTGAAATCCAGAGGATTTTTAGTGGGGAAAGGTGGTTTTGGGGTCCCAAATAGGAGAGGGTCATCCCCTCTCCTTGTGTTTTGAATACTTGACATATTAGCCTCTTGTTTGAGCATGTTTATTAAGCTTCTGTTGGCTTGTTCTTAGCATGTATTTGGGCTTATTTCAGCATCGCATACCACTGTTTTTACTTGGTTTTGTCACCTCATGCATGCCTAATACACTTGTAGTGTAAGTCTTACAAACTAGTCTTGTATGCCTCATGTTTGAGCATGTCATTCTAGCATGTTTTGAGTCCATCTCAGTAGGTTTTTGGTGTTGCTTTAGCATGCCATGACTCTTTTTTGGGTGGGTTTGATGGCCCCTTGCATGCTCTATACACTTGTAGTGTAATTCCATGAATTAGCCTATTGTGTATCATGCTTTAACATGTCATTCTAGCATGATTTTGGCTTAACTCTAAGAAGCTATTATCTATGTTTTAGCATGCTCTAGCTCTGATTTGTGTTGTTTTGGTCATGCATGCCATGCTTTGTATAGCTATAGTGCATTCTAGCTTGTTAGCTTTGTGTATCAAGTCCACTAGCATGCATTGCTTGGCCTATTTCATTGATTTTTCATCATTTGTTATGTGATTTCAGTGCATGTTTCATGGTCATACACTTGCATCTTTCACTTATTCAATGCGTTGGAGGGTTTGCCCTTTAGGCCTTAACATGAATCATTGTGTATGCCTTCATGCCTAAGCTTGCGAGCTATCATTTCAATGTGTTTTTGGGGTTATTTTGCCATGATATAACTCTGATTTTTGTTGGCGAAGCCATATCATGCTTGGTCTTGATAGGTGTAGTGCAATCCACCTTATTTGCCTTGAATGATCCATGCCTTATGTCCTTCATGCTAGCTTGTTTTGGCTTCCTTCCATATATGTTTTAGTATCATTTTGACATGTTCTAGGACTGTTTTAGGTTGCCTTTACCATATGCTTCATGTTTTGCATAATTGTAGTACAAGTGCCTATGATAGTTTCAAGTTTTGAGCTTCATAGCATGCTTCATTTGCATCATGTGCATGATTTGGCATCATTTACCATGACATTTCAGAGCATGTAGCATTGCCATGTTCCCACTTCATTTACTGTTTAAGTGCCTTTGAGTGTTATGTATTGTTGCCTAGTTTGTGGCCTAGCATGTATGCCATCTTGCCTAGGTCTTTGAGCCCTCATCTTAGCATGTTTTGGTCTTTGTTTAGACCTAATTAAGCTCTGTCCATGGTTGGTTCATGCATTTGTGCCATGTATTGTATGTCTCCTTTGTAGTCCTCTTTACTAGCTTCATGCTTTAAGGACCCTAGCATGCCATACTTGTGTTGTTTGAATGATTTGGTATCATTTCTTACTTAATTTCAGTGCATGTAGTGTTGTTACACTTCCATGCTTGTCACACCTTGAGCACTCTTGAGAGTTGTGCTCTTATGCCTAGTTGATGGGCCAATGCATTAAGCTTGCTTGTCTTGATCTTCATGCCTCTTATTTCAGCATTATGGCCACTGTTTTGCGCATGGCTGAGGTCTACCCACATTCGGTTTAAGTCCATTGAGCATTGAGTATGCCATGTTACATTGCATTGAGTATGCCATGTTGTTGTTTGCATTGTGTATGCCTTTTTGTTGCTTTGCATTAAGTATGCATGCCATTTAGCATTGAGTATGCTATGTTACATTACATTGCATTTTTGCATGCTTGTCCCTCGCATGTTGTTTGCATGCTTGTTTTATTGCATTATATGTTTGCAAGGCATTGCATGTTTGCATGCTTGATATTGCATTGCATTGTGTATACCATGTTATTTGTTGCATTTTGTTTGGATTAGGTGTTAGTCCAAACACGAGAAGAGAGTGACGTTTCATACTTGAAGTGATGAAACGTGCCTCAATTCTCGGTCGCCGACGCTCTTGATCATACATGATAAAGTTCTAGGCTTTATGTGATTATGTGTGCATTCATTTCATATTGAATTGTGCAACTTCGCCTCTCGGCCATCATGCATTGAGATGCGTGATTGGTGGCCCGAGGGTCGAGAACCACACTCCCTTGAGCTTATGAAATGATAGGGAGGGTGGTTGTGCACACATATCTTGCAAATACATTGCCATACCCTTTCTTGCTCTCTGTTGCAGCAAACTGGAGAAGTGTAGCAACAACTGGTCGGCCAGCCAGAAAAACTAGCTGGCCGACCACTTTTTCTGGTCTGCAACAAAGAAAGGTGGTTGGTAGGTGGTCTCCCACATCAACAACTGGTCGGCCACCCTCCCACAGGTCCCCAAGGTGAGTTGGAAGCTTTCTGGAGCTTGATGCAAGGTTCTGAGAACAGTTGCAAACAGAGGCAAATCGGGGCATCGCGACGGATTTTTAACGAGGCGACCGAGCATGCGTGCATTCTTCTCCTCTGAGGCTCCTACTTTACTGATTTACTTAGCTAATTTGTTTAGCTAGTTTATGCTTTGGTTTGTACTTAATTAGTTAATGCGTTTAACTATTCAATTGTGTTGTAATAGCTTAATTAATTAGCTTATTAGTTAATTAGTTTTGTGATGTAATAATTAGTTTAATTAGCTTAGATTAGCTAGTTAGCTTCTTATTCGGACCCTCCGTAGAGAGGGCCAACTGTTGTAATAAAGTGCATGTGTGTGATGTATGTCTTCCAACCTCCATTTCTTTCTCCCTTTTACTTAACCGCTTACGATGGTTAGTTTTAGGGCATATTTCAATTAACATCCTTATGCTTTGCATGCGTGCATCATTCATCTGTTTTGCATGCACCGGGTTCGACGCATCATACTAATTGCATTGTATTTCAATTCCAATTTGAATACATGTATCGAATTGCCGCATTCACATGACATCTTAGATAGCTGAGCCTACCTTAGTTGTATTTTTGCATGTGTTGCATTAGCCATTTTAACATGAACTTGAATCATGCATGATTTCTAACTAGTTCTCTGTTTTGGCTCGGAGTACACTGTGAGTGTTTACGCTTTAGCATACTGCATGTGTGTTAATGCTGCCATGAGGCTAACTGCTTATTTGATATAACTGCCTGAATGCCTGTGGGTGAAGGTTGGATTACTTGAATTGAAACAATTCATTGAAATCCGCGATTTAGCCTACTTGCGAGTAGCAAACTTCAAACCGTTTTCAAACAAATGAACGTGCAATGTTTTGTTCCAACTTAGGCGATCTAGTCTATACTTGTTTGCTGTGCGCATCACATAGTAATTCTAGGTTAATAACCGGAATAAGAACACATGTGTTTTCAAAAACAATATATCATGCTAAGTACAGGCCGATCTTTGATCGGGCGAGCGGGGGTGCTCATTGCATGACTTTCCCCTCTCGTACCCAAGTTCCCGAGCTGAGACAACTTCGGTGATGACGGACACGTGGCCTTAGGCACGAGTCAGGGTTTCCTAAATTTCTCCCAAAATAAAATATTTAGGTGGCGACTCTGTATTTGGCAAAGCAATCCATATTTGGCACTTCTTTATTAAAATCAGTTTTCCAAAACGATTTGCCGGATTTGGACTCTGGTGATTTATCGGTCTCACATTGCACTTTGTAAGATTAGATTCAGAACCGTGACATTGAGTCCGAACTGTAGTAGCTAGAGAACAAAACGAATTCGCGCCCTCGCAGACGCGGAGCCGGGGAGTTCTCGGGGGCACGTCTACACAATGATTTTGAAGGGAATAGTTGGACCATTTTTAATAATATTTCATACCTTGTAGTCTGTCCCTTGAATATACATCATCATTATATTTTTCCAATAATTATAATTACTACTAGTAAAATATGGAGGGTTGGAAGGTGAGTGACCATCAAAATTTTATTTTCCTATAATAGTTGCCGTTGATCAACTCTAAAACTGTTAAGTAAAAAAAACTAGAGCCATTGCTCTGATACCAATTGTAACCCAGAAGGCAACCCAAGATGGGGCGAATTGGGTTTCTAAATAAATTGGCAAATTAAAATTTTCACCCAAATAAATAAATAGATAAATAAATATATGGAACAATATATATGAGAGTAATAAAAAATAAAATGAGTAAAGGAAATAGTAAGCGAACTCAGCGATTTATAGTGGTTTGGCACAACTAGGCCTACATTCACTCCTCAAGTTCCTCTTTGAGAGTTTTCTACTATTCTTCAAATAGTAACAACACCACTGGCTTCACGGGTGCTCGTGAACCTTTACAACAAGTTATCAACATCAATCACTCCATCTAAGTGGTTTTTATCTCAAAAATCACTCACAAAAATTGTCACTCTTTTTACAAGAATAAGGATAAGGGATATAAGATCCTTTTACAATAAAAGCTCAAAATCTCAACGGATTTTCTCTTAATAGAAATAACTAATCACTGAAAGCAAACAATACAATATGTGGGAACATTTCAATATCACATAATACTTTCTTATATTTTTTTTTCTCCAAGCAAAATACGTGTTATATAGCCAAAAATCTATCCGTTGGAGAAAGGGACGCTCCTTCATTTGAATTATGCTCGCTCTTCTTCTGAATTATTCTTCTGACTCATATAAGTTGGAGAAAGTAAGCAGAGACAGACGCTCTTCAGACATACGCAACAACACTGGAATTTGTCAAAAGGAATGAAATTCAAACTTGAATCATTATTCATGTATATAGATATATTATTTTATTCATATAAAGGATGCAATTCATCCTGCTGGATTCTCCTGCGCAAACAAATCAACAAAGGAAAGAAATAAAGAGAGACTTGAAAATTGTTATATCACATGTCTCCTTTTAATATTAATATTATATGATTTAATATATTAATATATAATGTGCAATGCATAATCATCAATCAACCCACCAGCTGTCTATCTCTTTTTATTATTATGTATTTAATATTACATATTCAAAAGATGCACAATATAGTCAATCAATATTTTTGTAACCGGTGCAACATACAAAATGCATTAAACAGTGGTTATGGTTACATGAAATTAAATGCATTCTGAAGTAGATGCATTATTTGGTCATAGTTATGTGCATCAATCTGTCATTAATTTATCTCATATAACAACCTGTATACTTATATATAAATATAAGAGAACAAGTAAACAAACTCACTTCACTATAGCTTTTTCCTTTCATTAGCAAATTCGGTACTGCCAAATTTACTTACAAGCAATTGCCTCATAATTGTTAGTGATTAAAATTAGGTGTTCTGTGATAGCCATGGTGGTTGCATCATTGTATAGGTGGTTATCGCATTGATCCCTTTTGAGTGGATGGGGTGTAAGGCGGTGATGCTAGATTGAAGGATTTGAGAGAGAAGAGAATGAGAAGAAAGTGGAATTGAGGTGGTGATTGGTAGCCGTGGTTGTGCCATAAGAGAGAAGATGCAAGAAGAACAGAAGTTAGATAAAATGATAAAGAAAAAAAATGGTGGGTATAAAGGTCAATTTACCACTGTTGTTAACAGAAGTTAGATGTGCACTTTGGTCCATAAACCACAGAGGGGTTATGTGGTTATTTTCAAATGATAAGGGGGTGATCCACATATGGGCCAAACCACTAGGGGGTAAAATGAAATATGCTTTATTTTTTACACTAGTTATATTTCTATCTCAAATATTTATACAAAACTACACTTTATCTTTTTAGGCTTGATAAGAAGTTGTACACATAATTTTAAATGTTCAAATTCTCAAGTCTCGGTTAATTAATTTTAGTAGGATGTTAGGACTGGTTAAACACTTGGGGTGCTATGTACTACTACTCCCACTTCGTCTAGCACAACTCTTATTCTTTAGTACTCTCATTTAGGTCATGTATCTTTCAGTCGTTTATGAACTTTTAGTTTCAAGTGATCAGTTAAATTTTATTAAAACTAAAACAATAGATTATTTATCTTGTCAGCTTGCCAAACAACTTGATTTACCATTTCAAATAAGTGATTATGTAACTAATGCACCTTTTGATCTTATACATTCTGATGTTGGGGGTTTTCTCCTATCTCTACCATGGATAGATCCAAAGTTTTGTCATTTTTATTGATGACTTTACTCGATTTACCTAGTTGTTTCTAATGAAAAATCGCTCTGAATTGTCTCAAATTTACTTTGATTTTCCAAAATGGTCTAGACTTAGTTTTCTTGTTCTATTAAATTTTTTTGGTTTGACAATACCCAAGAATATAAAATAATTGAAATTTTAACATTTCTTCGTCACAATGGCATTCTTCCCTAATGCTTTTGTCCTGGTACATTCCAACAGAATGGTCACGTTGAGGACAACTATCGTTACCTTTTGGATACTACTTGTGCTCATCTAATCTCCTCTTCTTGTCCTGAACATTTTTGGGAAGAAGCAACACTCATTACTACCTATACAATCAATCGTGTTTCCTCTCCTACCTTGAATAATCAATCCCCATATAAATACTTGAATGTTAAGCCACCTCATTACACTAGTCTCCGTGTCTTCGGATGTGCTTGCTTTGTCCTTTTTTAACCCTAAGAACATACCAAACTAGAGTCTTGAGCTCATTTATGCTGTTTCTTAGGATATGAGATTGGTCAAAAAGGGCTAGAGATGTTGATATCCTATTTCTCAAAGCCTTCATGTTTCTTTTCATGTGATTTTCTAGGGACATAAAATGTTCTCTTCCATGTCAAAGTTTAATTCATCTACTCCACCTACTACCTCATTCTTTTCTTATCCTTATATACAGTTTTTTCTTGATGACCCTGATCCAGTCGCATATTCTGCTAACACCGCTCCAGCTTCATTTCTAGCTCAAAGACGTTGCTCGAGCTCCCTTATACAGTCTCTCCTAAGGCATGTGCATCGCATGCTGGTCCTGCTCTCATATCCACTAAGACATTTGCCTTATTTGATGTTCTTGCCCTCCACAATGGGTCATCCCTAAGTTTCCTTTTACTTATCTTGAGCCCTCTGTCGACACCTGTCCTACTCGAGTAAAAGAAATTCATCTTCTCTTTGCAATTGCCATTGTTATTATGTTATTCTCTATTAACATGAACCTCACTCTTATTGTGAGGCTTATTCTAAGTCTCTTTGGCATCAAGCAATGGCTGAAGAATTACAAGCCTTGAATCCACCCACACATGGGATTTTATTGCTCTTTCTCATAACAAAACTGCAATTGGCTGTAAGTAGGTCTACAAAATTAAGACTCGTTCAGATGGTTCCATTGAACGTTATAAAGCTTTCCTAGTTGCCAAGGGTTTCACATAGGAGTATGGTATTGACTATGAGAAAACTTTTACATTAGTTGCCAACCGGACTTCTGTTCATAGTCTCTTAATTGTTGCTGCTATTCACAAATGACCATTATTTCATATGGATGTCAAAAATATCTTTCTTAGTGTGATCTTTAAGAAGAAGTTTACATGCAACCACTTCCTAGCCGTGTTCATCCACTACATGTTGTTTGTCAGTTTTGTCGTACCTTCTATGGTCTCATATAAGCTCCACGATGATGGTTTGGTAAGTTTAGTACTACCGTCGGATAGTTTGGTTTCTCTTCTTCGCGAAACCCCAAATGGCATCGTTCTATTTCTTTTTTTTATGTGAATGATATGGTTATCACTTTAGATGATCTTGATGGAATTTATGGCATCAAACAATCTCCTAATCAACATTTTGAGATGAAGGATCTGGGCACTCTCAACTATTTTGGGCCTTAAGAGCTCCTTAGATTCTAATGGCTGCTATCTCTCTCAAGCGAAATATGCTTCTAATCTTCTGACACGAGCTGGGCTCATTAATTGTAAACTATTTCTGCTCCTCTATAACCTAATGTCTAACTTGCACCTCTCTGTGGTACACCTCTTTCAAATGCCGCCTTATATCACCAGTTAGTAAGCAATCTTGTTTATCTCATTGTTACTCGTCCAGATATTTCTTATGTTGTTCATCTTGTTAGTTAATTCTTATATGCTCTTTAGTACATTCATCATGTTGTTGTGCTATGTATTCTTCACTATATTAAGGGTATTATCTTTCATGGCCTTCATTATTTATGTGTATTTTGATAATCTTAGCCTTATTGCACTATAAAAGTGTAACTTAAATAAATATATATAATGATTTTATATGACATTAAATTATAAAAATAAACACTCATTTTGATATAAAAAATAATATTTAAATTTGAAGGCGACTTATTAACATAAAATTAAAAATGATTCTGATTATTTAATTTTCTTTTTATTCATTTATAAATAAAAATATGTAAAAATAGAAGTTATACAGAATTTATTTTAAAATATTAAAATATAAGCATGTTGTGGTTGAATTAAGAATGAAATAGATTAATTAATTATGTGGAACATTGATTTTTGTTTAAAATCTTTTTTTTTTTTAACTAGTCATACACATTGTATATAATTATATATATAAATAGGTATATAAAGTTGAAAAAATTGGTGAAAAGTCCATCTCAAAGGGGGCATAAGGTATTAGATCTAAGGTAAAATCTTATTTGATGATAAGGACATGACGAAAAAGTAGCTGGAAAAGTCATCCAAAAATTGGTCAGAAAAGTTGTCGGCGGCCAGTGGCAGCATATGGTGGTGATGAGGTAGAGAAATGTATGCTATTCAATAAATAGGTTGTTGAATGAGTGACATGTGTCACATTTCAATAGATAGTTAGTTTGGTGAATTTCAACAGATAGATAGATAGGTCGATTTCAATAAATAGTTGTCTTTTTAGACAAATTGTGTCTTTTTAGCCCAAAAAATTCAAAAATGGACTTATGGCGTGAATGCCCTATAAAGTTTAAATTAAATATAAATAAATGATTTCATGTTAAACAAGAAACTTAGTATAATTAATATTAAAATATAAATAAGATAGATGTATAAATATATATATATATATATATATTTAATATTAAGTTTGTTTTTAAAATGGAATCCTTGAATGAAAGTGAGAAAAATAGAAGAAAATTAATTCCTAAAGTACTTTTAGTATGTATAATTTTTTTTTTTTTTTTTTTTTTTTTTTTTTTTTTTTTTGGAGTAGTTTAGGTTATTTAAATGTTAGATTTTACTTATGATTAGTAAATACCTAGAAATAATTTTGGTATAAAGATATATTGACGTGGTATATAAAAAACTATAAAAAGGAAATTCAACACATGGGAGAGAGAAAAAATTTGAGAGTAAATACTGTTTTTAATTATAGGGTTTTTTTTTATTGGGATAATTGGTGATAAGTCTATTTCTATAAGGAATATGACATTTGGTCAAAAGATTGATCTTTTATGAAAATAATGACATGACTAATAAAATTGTTTGGGGAGAATGTCAAATTATTGTTTCGAAAGAATTGTTTTTCATTTTTACCTCACTTTAACTAGCCTATTGCCACACCGTTGCGCATACCACTACCAATGCCGAAAAAGTCAATGACAAGTCACAGGTGCTAGAAAAGTCATCTGCAACGGTTGTGGCCTGAGTCGACGACTAGTAGTGGTGTGATATAGACAAATAGGTGACACGTAGATAAATATGGGGAATCACACATAGACAAATAAATGGCACTTGGATAGATAGTCAGAATAGTAGGGGTAATATGATCTTTTCAAATTATTTTTTGGAAAATTCTATTTACAAATCATATAAATTCTGAATACACACCACAAATGGTGTCCAGATATAAACTTTCGAACAAAAGTCAAATGTTCAGATTTAAGTTATGAACAAAAATAAATTATGCAAATATACATTCCGTTCAATTGTTTATGTCTGAACATTTGACTTTTGTTCAATAATTTATATCTGAACACCATTTGTGATATGTATTGGAAGTTTGTATGGTGTGCAAACATAATTACCCTTATTCTTTCCTTTTGGCTACAAAAGAATAGACCTTGGGGTTATTGCCACAAAAGTTTTGAAATTAGACTTGTGGCCCGAGTGCCTTTTTTTTTTTTTTTTAAAATTTTTATATTCTGCTTCCCAAAAACCATTTTGTATTATTTGAGGACAACTAAAACATGTGTATTAGTTTAAGGATACTAACTTTTTTTATGGACAAGACTACCATTAGTATATATTTTCGTTACCTCTACCACCATCAACGGTCATTGCCATCTCTGGTCGTCAATTGTACGACAACTTTCCAATGACCACCGCTAGTTCATTTTCCAATGACAATTTTTCAGTGACTCTCTGGTGTAATGAAATTTTTACTGACTCAAAACAGTGAAATTTCTCTGAGCTAAATTTTACTGTGTTAAATCAATGAAATTCACTATTTTCAAAACAAAAGATTTCAAACAATTAGAGTTTGGGCATAGGGTTATTCGACCCATACAATCCGTCCTACCTGACCCGACCAGCACACGTATGGGCGATTTTGCAAATACAATAGGGTAGGGTACGGTTTGGAATATAGCAAGTTTTCGGGTTCCGGAGGTTTGAATTGCACCCGCCACATACTCGCCTACATTTAGAATATATAATTTTTTTTTTATTATTTAAAACCTAGGCCATTCATCTATGATCCATCCTAGCTATTTTTGTTTTGAATGTGATGTGATCAATAAATATGTTTGTCTACACTTAAAATATATGTACATACACATAGATAGAGAGAAAGAGAGAGAGAGAGAGAGAGAGAGAGAGAGAGAGAGAGAGTTGTATGTGAAAGATGTAACGCCCTGAAAATTGGGTAGGGTATCTCTATTTATGCTACAAAACCCACTTGATAGACAAATACATATATATAGCTAACTATTCCATATATGCATTTCCATTAAATCCCAAATGCCAAATACATGTCATTCACATCACAATGCCCCAGTTCCAATCCCAAGCATACATTTTACAACAAGTATGAAATGAAAGCCAAATAGATAATAAGTGCCCTACAGGCTTACAAATTTATCCAAGAACATTCTTGGTTACATAAAATGGAGTTTCAACTCAACGCAAATACAGCCCTGGGCTTACATTCAACAAATAACAATAAAACAAAAATGAAGCCTCAACTTCGAGTCCTCCCAAGTCAATGCCTTGGCGGAGGCGTAGCACCTATACCTGAAATGGTTTCCCTTATAAGGTGAGCCACAGCCCAGTAAAGATATACTATACAACATATGAACCATGACAAGACTAAAGAGGAGTATGCTCATGCCATGCTCATGATAAAACAATTTATCTTTCTTTTTATAAAGCATGCAATGCTAAGATGCAACAACAGATATAAAACCATTTCCATTTTAAACCATATCTATTATATGAATACAAGCTCTGTGAATCTCTAGGTGAGTGTCTGCAAGTAGGCCCTAATGCACTACCACTGTCATTTTTACCAATAAACTGGAAGGCTCGATACCTAACCGCGCAGTTTTACACCCCCTACTCAGATTCACCAAGTATTTATCTTTTCGCAAATAAATACATTTTTAAACATTTCTCAAAAACAGATACATTTTCAATGAAATAAATGTAATGCAATGTCCAATGCAACAAATGAGGAATGTGGTTCAATTTACCTAAGTCTCATGCATTTCTACAACAATCATGGTTATCCTCTACCGATAGCCCAAAACAGATATTTCTAAATGGATATTTAAACAATTAAATTCCAAAAAAAATTCGATAAATACAATCTATTCCACATCTCATCAAATATGAACAACTACACTAGTTTTTACATCATAATCACGTTTGGTAACCTCTCAAGGTCCATTTCTAACCGTGTCAGTTTTATTCCAACAGATACATTAAGCAAAATAATACCGTTAATGCCTAAGAAAACATCATTTTCTTTCCAAACTCATTCTCCAAGAATTATTTAACTATGACATCCTATTTTGATTAAAAGCCCCAAAAGTTAAACATAATTCATTTGTTTTCTTTTAAAATGCTCTTTTGGTCGCAAACCGGTAAAAATTTCAAAACCGATCGAGTCGAAGATCGTTTTTGTTCAAATTTAAAACGTAGCTCTTTCATAACCTTACAAACATATTCCAAGTTTACACTTTTGCAATTTGGGCATCAACTTTTTATTTTTCTCAAAATTTCTCTTTTAAGCAAATAAATCACAAATTTTCCAAAAATTCTAATTAAATTATATATAACTTTAAACTCCATATAATCAAGTAAAAGTGCATAAAGAAGTGTAGAAAAAATCCCTACCTCAAGCTAGAAGAGGAAACAAGCAAAAACCCTAATTTTTGACTTTGTTGGATTTCGATCTCCACTGGTCAAAATGTTGCTCTCACCAATCTCTTCACTTTGATCTTAAGAACCATGGTCTAAAACCTATTAGATTTTGGTAGATCAAAGATTTTATATGATAAATGTAACCAAAAAAAAAAAAATTCAGAGAGAGAGAACCAAGAGCCGAGAGAGAGAGAGACCAAAGAGAGGGAAAGAAGAAAAAAAGGGAAAGTGTTCTCCCTGCCAAGAAGAAAAGAAGAAGAAAGGAAATAAGGGAGGACAGAGAGGGAGAGAGAGAGGGCCCATGTGTTGCTTTAAAATTTTTTATTTTTTTTTCTTTTCAAATCAATACAAATATCTATCTATACATATACATCTATATATCTATATATATCAATTACAAGTATATTTTAATATCATTAATGACAAAAAGAATATAATATTTTCTCACCACAAAATATATTTCGCTTGATGGTGCACACCATAAATATTTGTAACTCTCTCAAGATTATAAAATAAATAATAATAACAATAACAACAATAATACATGGTTACAAACGAGTCATGATTCACTCAATTGGGTCCAAAATGAATGGAGTTTAATAATTTAAAATAAATCTCCAACTGAGATTAAAATATAAAGAAATTTTAAAAGACTTAAGATGGTCCCCACCATTCACATAATTAAATATGAACCAAAATGATTAAGTATAGGCTAATCAAATAAAATTCAAAATCTTGAATTTATATCTCATTTATTACTCAAGACCCAAGAATCACAATAACTAAACTAAAACTAAAAAAATAATTTTGCCAAGCGGGCCTTACAAAGTCGAAATCAAGAAGTAATTCAATTTATTTTCACTAATTTAAATAGAATAGTTCACGATACCACAACAATAATAATAAGGGCAAATTCAATTTGATTCAACTCGTTACAAAAGATTTCCCGGAATATTTTCTTTTTGGTTGATGAAATGTGCCATTTTTATCAAGAATTTTTGTCAAGAAATAATAAGGTAATTTTTTGTGTTTTTGCCCATGCGTAAAATGAATATTTTGGTGTGTTATCTACTGATTTATGTGAAGTTGTTATTGGACTAAGTAAATTGTCAATATTTACTTGCTGAATTGTAAGCTGAGGATTGATTTGGAGGTTATTGTTTTATCATTTTTGAGTTTTCAATGAATGATTGTGATATTAGACCGATCTATGCGGAGGGGGTTATAAAGCTATCATTTTTTGGGTTTTTAGGTGATATTGAGTTGTCTGTGTTTGGAAATTTGATGATGTAGTTTCCAGTTTAGGGCTAGTGATTCTGTGATTTTAAACCTTAGCATTATTCCTGGAAACTAATTGGGAGTGACTACTTCAGTATGTTTCGGTCGTATATATTAGATATCGGTGTTTTTTTTTTAATTCATTAATTATATGTTGGAACATTTTGGAAAATACGAAGGAAAATGGTCCAAAATAAATATTTACAAAATGGGGAAAAAAAGGCTCAAAAAAAAAATTTAAAAGAAAAAAGTCCAATTTGCAAATCGCTCGCAACCGCCCGTACATCCGCAAATCCTATCCGCACAAACCGCAAATTGCACTACGGGTCCAAACTGACCCGCAAACAGCTCAAATTCGAACCGTGACCATCCTTACAAACAATGACTAAAAATTGCCAAATTGATAACAAATTGAAATTTTACTATTATAGTCAATAAAATTTCAACGACTCTGTTGATTTTGGTCAGTAAAATTTCATTATATTCCTTGTTATCAATCGCAGTGAAATTTCTAATTAAAAGGTAAAATTATAAAATTAAGAGCCTAAAACATACTTCAGCACTATCTTGATTTTTGAGGAAAATTTTAATTAAAGTAATGAATTTAGCATTTATTATTAAACAGTGAAATAGCTAATCAACATAATTTTCTAAAAAAAAAATTGTTGAAGAAAATTTTTAATTCAATTAATGAAATTTGATCTTTGTTGACTAAGAGAAATTGCATTGGGCCAAGTCAATGAAATTTCATTGAGCACTGACTTAAATTCGCACTATTACAAGTCTAAATCCAAAAACGGATCGTCAACACTAAGTGATCGGTCGTTTTTCAATAAAAAATAAAGAACTAAACAAAACACTAATTCAGTAGAACAGTGGATTGTCCAGACATCATACCACAAGAACTTTGGGCTAAGTTGTATCAATTTGAGTGGTAATTTCTAATTTAATTTGAAAAAAAGAAGATGAATTGATTTTTACTGAAGAGAATTTAAATTAAAACTAAAATAATTGCGCAAATAAAGAGAGTAATTTGAATATGGAGAAAGACTTAGGATTTCGAATCCACTACTAATCTCATATCATGTAATTAAAATATCCAATTCTAGTAAATCGATAGCCCATATAATAATGATGTCTCGTGGCTACAAGCCCCAATATCATTGTTAAGAAGATGAGTATGTGCAAAACGTAGGCACGAATCATCTTCGGTCAGCACTAATCGTTTACACTAAACTAAGGTTGCAGCACGATTTGTCTCCCCCTAAGCATGACTTGTCTCACGATTTGCTTATACAAGAAAGTAAAACAGTTGTATCATCATCTATTTTCAATCACATAAATCAAATACATAAATCGAATGAAAAGATTATTTTAATAAAAGATCTAAAAATGATCATATAATGATTATCCAATTCAAAAAAAAAAAAAAAAAACTAGAATTAAAATACAAAATTACATGATACTTTATTAGAGTTTCATCTCAATCCTAAGAAAAAAGCTTAGCCGCTCATGGAGAGGTTGAACACTTCGAATGTTGAAGAGAAAGCCATGGATTGATGATTTGCTACTGTTCTCTAGCTTCTAGCTGTCTTCTCTAGGGTTTTAGATCCCAAAACAGGTCCCCAAAATCTCTTTTTATAGTCTCTAGTCAATTCTGAGTTAAAAACACGTGCACAAATATCGAGGCAAATTCGATTGTACGGAATGGGAATTCCGCTTGTGCAGATTCACTTGAAGGCGAAACATGGTCAAGGTTGTGCAGATTTGTGAATTCCACTCGTGCAGATTCACTCAGTCACGGAATTTTCGTTCTTTTTGCCTCTTTTTGCGATTCTTTTATCTCCTGAGTGATATTAACCTGAAAAGGAAGAAAAACACTTTATTGTTTCAAATATCATAAGTTAAAAGACTAAAACCATAAGATAGAGTCTCAAAATGTAACATTTCGGCTCGGATCACTAAGATCCAGAACTTACTTTCAACCGCAACCCCTATCATCATCATGTATATTAAAATTTATACACAAAAAACATCTATTCTGAGGTTGAAGAAGTTGAAAAAAAATATTAGATTTGTTAACATACACATATCTAAACATATAAAAAGAGATAAAAAGATTGAAAGAGACACTTGTAACTGTACTAGAATTTGAGGTTATTGGCCTTGAATATAACTCCATCGACAAAAGTTTCAAATCTGGACGATGATTACAAATGGCAATAACACAGTTCAAATTTATACGAACAACAATGATTGTTTGAAATCTTGAAAACGATAGCGGTGACGGAGTTAGATGCAGTTGAGACGCTAGTGGACATTGACGTGCGATCGTTGATCGGATAGAAAGAAAGAGATTGAAAAGAAAACTGTGTGTGTGAGAGAGAAATGATGTATGAAAAAATTAGAAAGAAAATTTAGGGTTTATGTGGTTAAAAGGGTATTTTGGATTATATATAGTTTTGTCATTATCCTTTCAAAGTTTTAAATCCTAGGAATTTTAACTATCAAGCCAATTTTTGGTATTCTCAAACTCTTGTACAAACATGTATACTTTTTCCTATTTTTTTCTTAATAATATATATATATATATATATGTTAGATAAAATTATATAATTTTTAAAGTAGTTATTAGATAGCCCCGAAATATCATATGATATTATTTGGATAATATTCCAAACAATGATATAGCAAGAAAATTTAGGGATAGTACGTAAGTGGGTGTGGAATTGGTCCATCAAATTAGTCGGTCCAATGGACCGAATACCGAGTTATCAAAAAAAAAAAAATTTGCATAGTACAGTGTTAACTTTTCTTTGTTAGCTAGTTAGCTAGTTATGAGTAGGGTTGCAAACGAGCTGAGCTTTGCTAAGCTTGACCTTGGCTTGTTTGCTTAGCTCAAACTCGACTCAATAAGTAACTAGGTTCGAGTTCGACTCGCCTCGTTAATATTAATGAAACTCGAATTCGACTCAGCTCGATTTGATAAGATTTTTTTAATATTATATATATATATTATTTAATATATAAATAATATATTTATTATATAATTTAAATAAAGATAAATCAGCCGAGCTTATTCGAGCTCAAGCTCGAACTCGGCCTCAGTTTGTTCGTTTGGCAACTTGAAATTTTAGCCAAAAAAAATCAAAAAGTCACTATTAATTATCATATTACTTTCTCTATTTTTTTGCACATATTTTCATAAAAAGTAAAAAAATTATCAAAATGACTTGTTTTCAAACCAAGTCGTTCGAGCTCAAACTAAACGAGCCGAATCGAACCGAATCGAACCGAACCGAACCCATAATAAGTCGAGCCAAGCCAAGTCTATTCGTGAACAATTCGATTCATTTGTAGCCTTAGTTATGAGACAAAATGACGCACATATGTTTTGTAATTTCTCATTTGTCAGAAGTGACACTTTGTGAGAACACAATGAAATGCTTGGTGTAGATTAAAAGTAGACTTTTTTTTGACTTTTTGCCCTTTTGTGTATAAAAAATATGAGAGATGGCGTGATTCAAAATTGGTTAAAAGTTAAAAGCTAACTTTTAGCTAGCTTCCCAAATTGTCCCTAAATAAGCTTTTTATAACTTATTTTAATTTGAGAATCTGTATTAGACTGTATTAGTGGAACTTCTGCTTATAGCATATTAAATGAGAAATAATTTAAATAAGTTAAAAAATTAATTATTTAAAAATTAAAGGAATGATACTTTTGACTTTTATTTTTTTTAATTACCAACTTTTAATTTATAATAAATTATATTAAATAAGTTAAATGCAAGCAATCGCTCATGCTATTCTAGAATTACCTAACAAAATTTTCTTTTAAAATAGATTTATTGTTAAAAACACTACACCAGATCAGTCACGATAATGAATTGATTTCTCCTTTTTGTATAGTAGGAATATGAACAATTTACCCACCCAAAAAAATAGGAACAATTTTCTTTTCCAATCAAACATATTCATTCAACATTCGCAAAGCATTTGGCCTTTTTGAATGTCCGATTATCCTTTTTAAACTACTATATAAAAAAAGAAAGAAAATTATATTAGTTGATTCTATAAACATATTTCAGATCAATCACAAACTCTCATATCTCTTTATATTTCTTAATTATCCAACACAAAATTGTAAATTTCATTCAATCCACCAATCAGATATAGTAACTTGCAGCCCTAGTTATGAGTCAAAATGACTCACATATACTTTGTAATTTCTCATTTCTCAGAAGTAACACTTTGTGAGAACACAATGAAATGTTTGGTGTAGATTAAAAGCAGATTTTTTTTTGACTTTTTGTCCTTTTGTGTATAAAAAATGTGAGAGGTGACGTGATTTAAAATTGATTAAAAGCTAAAAATTATTTTTTAGCTAGCTTTCCAAATTGTCCCTAAATGAGCTTTTTATAACTTAGGCCAAGTTTGGTATGTGCCCAAAAAGTTAAAAAGTCAAAAAGTTACTCAAAAAATTAAAAAAGTTATCACTATTCATCAAAAGTAAAAAAGTACGATTGCATAACTCCCAATCCTAATTTTCCCCTAAACACTAATTTATACAATTTTTTAATACACATTTTTCCATAAAAAGTCAAAAAGTTAACCCAAACAATCATATTTATTTTCTTAACTTTTTAGTCTAAAAAGTCAAAAAGTACACTTATTTAAGACATTCCAAAAACCTCTTATTTTAATTTGAGAATTTGTTTTACACTGTTTTAGTGGAACTTCTACTCACAACATATTAAATTTGAAATCATTTAAATAAGTTAAAAAATTAATTATTTAAAAATTAAAGGAATTATACTTTTTGACTTTTATTTTTTTAATTATCAACTTTTAATTTATGATAAATTGCACTAAATAAGTTAAATGCAAGCAATCACTCATGCTATTCTAGAATTACCTAACAAAATTTTCTTTTAAAATAGATTTATTGTTAAAAAAACTACACCAGATCAGTCACGATAATGAATTGATTTCTCCTTTTTGTATGGTAGGAATAGGAACAATTTTCCTTTCCAAACAAACATATTCATTCAACATTCGAAAGCATTTGGCCTTTTTGAATGTCCGATTATCCTTTTTAAACCACTATATAAAATAAATAATAATAAAAATATAAAAACACCAACAGGAGGTGTGACTAAAAAAGAAATTATATTAGTTGATTTTAGGGTATAATTATATGAATAAATATGGGTGAGCATGGTCCGGATTGGATCGGATTGGGGTAAAATCAGGAACAATCCGTTATCTACGGTTCCTGAAAAATTGAAACCAATCCAATCCGTTTAAATCATGGAATCAATCCGAACCAATCCATTTAAATACGGATTAGATCGGTTTAGAACCATGGATTCACATAATTAAATAACAAAAATATATATATATATAACACTTTAATTTTATAAAAACATAAATATAGCGCTATATTAGTGCCACAATAGCAACATGCCTTTCTATAATAGCGACATACTATTCTAGAATTTAAATAACTATAAGAAAACTGGTTTCACCATAAGTATTTAGACCATTATAAATTAAAACTAAAAACTAACAAATAAAAGTAATAAAAAAGATATTATGTGGGTTTAGGTTTGAGTTTAGGTTTTATATGGAATAAGAGAAGATACTATGAGAGATGATGTATAATAAAAATATAGACTATTTGTATACGGTCCAGATCGGTTCCAATCCGAAATCATAGAGTTCAATCCGGAACCAATCCGTAAACTACGGATTTTTAATTCTTCAATCCGGAACCGAATCACGGATTCAAAAAACTAATCCAAATCTATCGGACTGGACTGGACTGGACTGGATCAGATTACGGATTTCACGGATTTCTTACTCAGCCCTGTGAATAAAGCTTGAGACCCCACCCCAGTGGCCCCCTAATGCCACGTGGCATCGCGTGATTGGAAGGAAAGAAAAAAAAAATTTGTTTTTGACCTACTAGGGGTGTTGGGAGTGCCCCCACTGGGGGTCCCTAGCACCCCTGTAATTATATTTCAAGTCAATTATCAATCTTTGTATTTTTTTATATTTTTTAATCATCAAATACAAAATTATAAATTCCATTCCATCCACCAATCAGAATACTACATCTGAGCGACATGTGGCGCGCACCCTTGAACAACCAATAACTTGTCCAAAGCAAGGCACACCCTTTTCTCTCAAACTTCATCCACACATATCACATTCATGAGAGAGAGAGAGAAGGGGTGAGAGAGAGGAAAAAGGGATTAAACTATTAGGGCAAAAGGCAGTTGGGACTAGGAAGAGATTTTGGGTAAAAGGCAGAGCAGAGTGATAGTACTAGTAAGTGAGAGATGACAGCAACATCCTCTTTGAGGCTGCTGTGGTTGCCTCTTCCCTTTGCTTCCTGCCTTTCAGATTCCTCCAATCTTTTCCACACTGCTAACCCTAGTGCCTTCTCCAACAAATCTTCTTTCCCTTCTTCTTCTTCTTCTACATCCTCATCCTCATCATCATCTTACTCTCACAGACGATGTGTTGGTCGAAGTAGATTCTTCCACAGCCTATCCAATCTCTCTTCAACAAGACAGACGGTATGCCTCTCTCTCTCTGACTAGCATGTATGTATATTTGTGAGCCTATAAATGGTCATCTCTCTTTTGTGCTACTGAGACTTTGGTCTTATATGTTTGAGTGTTTAAGGTACATACTCTTTTCAGATTTGAGCTGGGTTTCTTATGTGTTTTGCAGTGGAAGATTTATTACTTGTTTTTAATTTGTGATGAAGTATTGGAATGTGGGTTTCTTTTGTTTGTTTGTTTTTGTATTAATGTTTGGTGCAAGGAGACATAGCCCATTTGATTTTATTGTTTTGTTTTGTTTTTGTTAGTTTTGAAATTTTATAGGATTCTACAAATTTTGATTTTTTGATGGAAAAGAAAAAGTCATACATAAATTGGATGATTGAGACAGCTTATGTGCTCATTTTGTGTTACTAAAATTGTTTTTAGATTCTTAAACTGTTTTTTTCAGATTTTGATCCTCTCGAAATGGAGAGCTCCATTTCTTAATCAATGACGGGTCCACATCAACAAATCTGTATTTTAAATTAAAAAATGGATAGGCCTTTTAAAACTTATAATGCCATGGTAGTTGTAAACCTTCGATTTTAAATTGTGATGATGTGTTTGCAACTCTCTCTCTCTCTCGCACTGTAACTCCTTTTCTCTAAAATTTAAACCTAGAGAGAGAGAGAGAGAGAGAGAGAGAGAGAGTTGATTTGCTAGTTTTTTTTACAGTAAAGAAGTTATGGCAAGCATATTTGTTAGCAAATGCCATAACTCAATTGTGCATAAGATGTGTGGGGAATGGCCTTTAAACAAAATGAATCCCTATGTGGTTGCCAATCTTCGCAATATTATTCTATACTAGCATATGTTGGTGAGTCAGACCTGCATTAAACATTTAATTGCTAGATCCTTCTTAGACATGTAATAACTTCATTGATTAAATGTATCCCAATTTGGTAGTAGATGTATGATTAGTTGTAAGTCCCATTAGCACTGAGTTTCTGTAAGGCCATCACTACAGTAAATGTTAATAGTAGGATTGCCCTCATTACACGTGGGGTGTTCTTTAAGGCCTAGAGGGTGGGGTGGGATGGTTTTTTATTGTTTAGCAAAATTTTGATGTGATAATTGTCATAATGGAAAAAAGAGCCATTCCCCTACGTGGACTTGACTATGAGCGTTGGAGGTGTTGGACCTCCCTAAACCCCAAGTTTTGGGATATTGGGATAAGTATCATAAATTGTACAGATTCTTAGACATATCATGCACATTTAAATATATTGTTTAAAAAAAAGCCATTCCCTACCAGGAATTAACTATGTTGTAAGAATGGGAAATCCATGGATCATTTATTTCTACATTGCCCAATTGCTTTGAATTTATGGCACAGATTGTTTTTTTTGGGAAATGTCATGTGGGTGGCACCAAAAGGGAGTGCGCATATGCTTCTTGTTGATTTTTGAGCATTCGGAGGATCAAAGAAAGCCAAAGTGCTTTGGTCTTGCACCGTCTTTACAGCTTTTTGGGTTCTATGGTTGGAAAGAAATACGAGGTTGTTTGAAGATAAGTTTCAGGAAGTGGATTGCTTGTGGGATAAAGTTCGCTACTTAACTTCCTTTTGGGTTTCAGGGAATTCTCTCTTTAAGGGGGTTCCACTTTTTTTTGTTAGTTAGAGATTGGTTGTTGGTGTGTGACATGTAGGTCTTTGCTTGTGATAATCTTGTTAGGGTTTTGCTCTTTGAACACTTATTTTCCGTTTGTAAGAGGATGCGTTATCCTCGTTTCCCCTATTTTGATTTATCAATAAATTCTTTTGTTGTTGATAAAAAAAAATAAATAAATAAAAAACAACTGGACTATGAGCCTTGTTTGCTGGTGTTGGACCTGCCTGAACCCCAAGCTTTGGGATTTGTATCATAAGTTGTAGAGGTTCTTAGAAGACTTGGCTATGAGCATTGGTTACGGGTAATGGATGGTGTTGGGGACTGGACATATGTTGGTGTTAATGCAGGGGAACTGCGAACTCATGTCTATTTTGATAGCTGCAATTGAAGATGAGTCGAAGGGTTCCATTGATAGAAAGCTCACTCAATCACAAAATGCAAGGGTTCCTTAACAAAGCCCCTTACAAACCAAGTTTGTTGTGCTCTAGTTGCATCAAGTGTTGTTATCATTAGCCACAGAACATGGTTGCTTTATGGAATTAGGTGGCTGTCGCTGGTAGGGAGAAGGGGAGGCAATATATGATGTGGGAGTCTGCTAAAGTGATTGGTGGTGAGGAAGATAATGGTAAGGTCTAAGTAGGATAGACTCAGACATAGACACGTGACACTACATTGTCACGTTGACACATTAAATTAAAAAGAATATAGGACACGACATGTTTGGGACATGTTAAAATTTTATATTTTTATAAATTTATTACATGTGAAATATATAAATAGTTTATTCCAATGTAATGAAAACAAAAAGTAGCACTAATTGAAATTTAAAAGCCATATATTCCATAACTTGAACATTAAAATATCATTCACATAACATTTACAATCTAAAGAATGCAAAACAGTAGTAGAATATATAAATATACATGATGTATTCATCTTTATGTGTGTTTCAAAATATATTAATAATAAGTTGCATTTCAAAGAATATAGAGCTTTGTTACTATGAAGTGATTCATTACATTGGTCGTGTTAAGATGATTAAAAAAAGTGTTGCCGAAGTGTCGGTAAAGTGTCCGATATTATGAAATTATATATTTAATTATGACACGTGAAAGAGGTGTCAACCACGCTTTTTAAGAGTGTCCAATCCAACATGGGTGTCCCACACAACACGCCTATTCTATAGAAGTGTTCGTGCTTCTTATGGTAGGGTTACAAGTGAAGGGTAAAATGGTGAACAAATATTTTTCGTTAATGGTGTCTATGAAATATATAATTTATATACTTGAAGGAGCTACATGTCAACTTTTAAACATTAGGGGGGGGAATTGGAAATGGGCTGTAGCTAAGGGGGGTTTACTAAATTGATTTTTAGGGGAAATATCATTTCAATGGGTAATAGGGCAAAGATTTAGAAATGGTTGGGCATCTTTTTAAGGTCAACTTTGCCTTTTGAGGTCAAATTTGCATATATATATACATAATCGTGTGATACCTTACCATTCATGACACAACAATACATTAATCAATATGACTTTGTATCGTGTGATACATATCCTTGATCAATACAGTAAATGATTCGTATCTATTTGTAACTGATACGTATCACATATCATACTATTCTAACAACAATGAAAAGGCCCTAAAGGACTGTAAGAAGATAAAATGAATTAGAAAACACAAAGTTGTACGTGATTATGACTGAATTTAAGTGTCCAGTTTTGCATTTGTTGTCATATTATATCTATTTGTAACTGATACGTATCACATATCATACAATTCTAACAACAATGAAAAGGCCCTAAAGGACTGTAAGAAAATAAAATGAAATAGAAAACACAAAGTTGGACGTGATTATGACTGAATTTAATTTAAGTGTCCAGTTTTGCACTTGTTGTCATATTATATTTTGCTCTTAAGAATTTTGTCTCAAATATTTTGGCATTATTGTACTTGATTATGATTGAATTTAAGTGTCCAGTTTTACATTTGTTGTCATATTATATTTAGCTCTTAAGAATTTTATCTTAAATATTGTGGCATTATTGTACTTGTTATCTTATCTCTTTTGAAATGTATACATTGAATCGTACGAGCATTGCTACTAGCACAAATGTTCTGTACTTGTGTATTTAATTTTTATTTATTTTTATTTTTTCAAATTTTAGTTCTTTCACATGTTATTGATTTTGTTGGATACATTGAATTGTAGGAGCATTGCTATATGTTCTCTATTTTTTCCCCCCAATTTTAGTTATTTCACATGTTGCTGCTTTTTGTTGCATATTATGAATTAGGCAATTGGAATAAAATCTTCTCTTAATTATGTTGTCATAAACGAACTTTTTTTTGAACATGGTGGACATGTTATCCTTGGACAAAAATGCCAGTGTCACTTGGTTCATTCTGTTTATTGGAAATCTAGGCTGTAGTTTATTTCTCTCTGCAGATCTGAAAGGATATTGAATTTTGATGCATTCAGATGTTGTAGCCTGAGTTTAGATATCTTATTTTAAGGATTACTGTATCGAAATTAAGTTTTGCCCTTGTCTTGGATTTGATGCACTTGTAACAAGGTATCGTCAAATGGAAGAACCAGAATAATTTTCTATTCTATGAATGTGATTGGTTTAATGGGTTATGACAGTTTTTCAAAATGTAAAACTCAAAGAACAACAATCATAGGTTCCAAAGGCTTTATATTATCCATGCTATCATAATAAGCGAGGGGGCATTATTTTCTCTCATGGACTCTTTATAAATCACAGAAAATTACCAAATGTCATTGTTGTAATTTGTAACCGCTCTCTCTATCACGAGAACCCTACATTCCTTGCTGATGATAATCCCACATCTATTTGATTATATATGAATAAAATTCTTAGAGGACATAGGAAATTGCAAAAATGATGTTTTAAAGAGACCATTATTCAAATGCTAAACTAGAGGTGACGCTGCTCTCCTTTATTTTCTCTTCAAAAGTTTGCCTACGGTAATTGCCTTCATGATTGTAATTGCCTTCGAGGTTTTAGACTACCCTATTGCACAGCTCTTACTTCCTTTCATCATTGAAGGTTAAATTAATAGCGGAACAAACGAAAAAAGCCACTTTAAATTCACTACATTCCAAAATGACTTTTTCAAGACACAAATCCTGCCTGCTTAGACCATGGCAGTTTTTATGTGTTTCCTATTGTTGTGAAATTGAACTCGTCTTTATGTTCATTTTTGCGTGGTTGGTTTTCACTAATGATTTACTAGCAGGGGCCTCTGTTTTTATGTGCTGGTATAGTGGCTTTCTGGATGTTCCAAACGAGATCAAAACATTGGTAGTGGGAGGAATGAAGATGAAATCACCTTGCAGATGTTTGGTTCTGATGAAGAAGTCACCACTCAGATTCCAACCCAAGCACAATCTGTTGTAAAAGGATCGGGGGAAGTTCTGGTATCAGAATATAAACCTGCCCCTGATGTAGATTATCTGCAGGTTTGTCATCTTCTTGAACCACAATTTTTGAATTTGCAATGAGCCTTTCCCAAGAGTTTTTTTAACCCCTGGCATCATGGTTAAGAGACCAAACAGGTAGCACTTTGTCTACGAGGCCAATGGGATGATTTTTTGTATGAATGTTTAGAGAGTTTTCAGAAGCATATGACAATACTGTATGCCAGTTTATTTGTGCAAGGTATTGTAGATCAAAATCTATGTTATGTTAGGCTGTGGTGCTCTTGGTAGATTTTAAGCTCAGGCTGTGCTGCAACTTGCAAGCAGTCTTTTAACTCTATTTATGCTGATTAAAATGGACATCAGCATTTGGTTTCTACTACTGGGTATAGATTTTCACTTCTAATAGTTATTTGGAAAAATCTGAGTTCAATTTTATTATTTTACTCAAAAGACTCTTGAAAGATTTGCTTAGAGTCGCCACCTAACATAGAGTTTGGGTGTGTTAGGCCACCTGAAAAATAGATTTTTAATGAGCCAGTACTTTTATATTTTCTGTTTACCAATGTGTTTTATTTTAACGACTCTTATTAATGGTCTGCATGGATTGTAGGCATGTGCTTGTATATAAATCAATATTTTTCCCCCTTTTTTGCAGGAGTTACTAGCAATTCAACAACAAGGGCCAAGAGCTATTGGTTTTTTTGGGACACGGAATATGGGATTTATGCATCAAGAACTTATTGAGATTCTTAGCTATGCGATGGTTATAACGGTATAATGCCTCACCTTCTGTTTTTTTCCAAGGAACAGTTGGTTCCTATTGTGCAGAATGAGACAGGACATTTAGTCAGTGCTGGGTCTTTCCTTTGCATGTCAATGTCACATTGTGTGTTGTAGATTGTGATGTTCCTAAAATTTCTCCTCTTTTCTCTTTGCTTACAGAAAAATCACATTTTTACATCTGGTGCATCGGGGACTAATGCAGCTGTTATTAGAGGTGCTTTAAGAGCAGAGAAACCAGAGCTACTTACTGTGATATTGCCTCAAAGTTTGAAAAAGCAACCTCCTGAGAGCCAGGAATTGCTTGCGAAAGTAAGAATCTGGTTATATTGTTCTTTTGCTTCGTACTCCTTGTAATGGGATTTGGAAATTTATACATTGTCATTTTGCCACTATTTTCTCATCAATCTTTTATTGTTAAAGTTATTAACGGGGAGTTCGGTAACATTTACAATTTGTTGTTTTTTTTATTTACTGATAACAAAAACAAAATCCTGTTTGGTGAACACATGTTTCCAAAAATTTGTTTTGAAAACAAGTGAGGGGAGTGGCCGGAGGGGATTGCTGGCGGGAGGTGATGGGGGTTGGAGGTGGGAGTGTTCAGAGGTGGTGGAGGGAGGAGGGAATGATTTTTTTTTAAATGAAACAAGGTACAACACTTTTTGTTCTTTTAAGCATTTGATAAATTTTGAAATCTGTTTCCTTTTTTGTGGAAATGAAAACAGACACCAAACAAGTTTTTATTTTCAGTTTGGAACTTTTTTGTTTTTGTGTGTAGACATAAACTTTACTAAATGGGCCATAACTATTACATTTTACTGTCTTCCATTTGACATTTTCATTCTGTAAGTACTATATTTGCCTTGCTCCAAATGTTTGTGTATTTCATGTTCTGTATGTTATTATTACTATTATTTGGTTGTTGATTATGTATTCTGTTCATAAGAACTGCCTTTATGACCATTAAAAACTATTTTACACTGAAACACTTCCCCAACCCCACAGCCACCCCAAAAAAAAAAAAAAAAAGAAAAAAGAAAAGAAAAGAACAGAAAAGGAGGGAAAGGGGGAGATGAGGAGAGAGGGAGAAAGAGGTTCTTTGGAAAAGGGTTGTTTTATTGGAAATGTTTGTTTGTGTTTTTCTCCTTGAATCCGTACAGAAAAAAAAAGAAGTTTTTCTAATGGTATAAATATCATTTTGTAATCAGTCTTATTAAGGAATACCTGGAACATCAGGCATGAAGTATGGAATTTTTCTTGCTGAGGAAACTATTAACCTCTAATAAAATTCATCATATTCTAATGACAAAACTATTTGAGTTGAAAATGATTTTAACATCCAGCCAAAAGTTTATGCTCTTTACAACAGAAGAATGAACATTGGATGGTTTTGGTATTTTACATTGAGCATGCTGAAGTTGGGATCTAAATTGTAGAGTATGGCTTCTAGTTCTTGCCAATCTATCCCTTTTCTGAACTTATTGTGTAGTCTTGGTATGGTGATTATTTTATGTAGCTATGTGATAATTTGTTTGACACATGATTATTATATGGTTATCATTTTCCACTTCACATGAACATTGACTATATGGTCAGTGAAGTGGTCGATGAAAAGGATTCTTGCAGCTGGATCACTGGTCATTTGGATGGTTTGGATGCTTGAGCATTTACCTTTCTTGTGGTTGTAGAACGAGGCTTATTAACATATTCCTTAGATGAGGAATCCCTGTAAGCTGCGTGGACTGGCGGTGATAGCAAGAATTGAAACCAATGCTTGATAGTGTCTTCTGGAAATGTTCCTAATTCAGTTAGATTCTTTGATGTGTAATGATAAATCTGAAATATCTTTTGGGGTATGGTAATGTTAACTATTTCTTGGATTTGCAGGTGAAGAATGTAATAGAGAAGCCTCATAATGATCATCTACCTTTGATAGAAGCCAGCAGGTTAGTGAAAAAGGCTGCTAAAGAGTTTATCTCTCTCTCTCTCTCTCTCTCCAATCGCTTCCAAGATCTGGTGCATCTATTTTGCTTATATATTAACATCTACAGAAACTATCTCCATGTACATTGGCAGCTGCCAAGTTGTTCTTGATGGCACTAGAAATATGTCTTTCCCTATCAAAATCTGTGCCCTTTGCATGAACATTTTTCTAGTTTGAAACTTTTAAGTTTCTGACTTCATACAGAAAGTGCATTTCATTTTGCTCCTCTTTTGTCTTTGATTTTAATTTGATTTTTCATTTTACAAATCAAAGCAAAAGATAATAACGACATTGTGTGTTGGGATAGAGTTCTTGGATATTTTAGTAGTTTTGAGCTGTGATGTTATCGAAGTCCAACTCAGTTGTCCTATGAAGTATGGGTACTTCGAAAAACATTTTGTACCTGTACGGGGTATTAGTACTTTTCATGATAATTTGTTTACGTATTGGGTACCCAAAACAGATACCCAAATTTTTTTTTTCCCCTTAATATGTACCTAGGTCGTACCTTAGTTAGAATATATATTTTATTTTATTTATACAAAGATGATGTTAGTTTAATTAAACTTATTCTATGCTTAGCATGATTTTTAAAGTAAACTTTGGTTTGTAGGTTCTTTAATATAATGATATTTTATTTTTTACACTAAAGGTGGTTTTGAGATTGGATCTTAACTAACTAAACCATTTAACCAATTTTTGAATTCCTCCAAATTAAAAATAATTTTTTTTTTTTTGTTGTATAAATGTTCCCAGCCATACCCATACCTTCTTATTTTATTTTATAATTTTATCGTATCAGTGTACCCTTAAGCCATGTTTGATTCATAAACTAATAGTGAGGTATTAGTAATCCTATCAAATTAGTGTGGTATACACTATCCAATTGGATTAATAGGATAAATTATCCATTGGATTAATAATCCTAAACCAAAATGTTAAAACAAACATAGGATAATTGAGCCCACGGATTAATAATTTCAATCCCATACTCTAATCCATTTAATCAAACATACCCTTAGGTCATGTTTGATTTACAAGACTAATAGTGAAGTATTAATAATCCTATTAAATTAGTGTGGTATTCATTATCCAATTGGATTAATATCCATTGGATTAATAATCCTACCCTATCCCATTACTAGTAATCCTACAAATTTGTGAGATTAATTATCCATTGAATTAATAATCCTAAACCAAAATATTAAAACAAACATAGGATAATTGGCTCCACGGATTAATAATCCCAATTCCATGCTCTAATCCACCCAATCAAACATGCCATTAGTGTATCAGTGCTCATACATGTGCTTCATGGTTCTATATACATCAGCTGAGAAATTTAAACTGTTGATGAGCCAATTTCTGTATAGACTGTTTTGAGTTTTTCATTTGAAATTGCCCAAGCTCAGAACTGAGCTCAAGAATGATCTAACTAACCACAAGCTCTGGCTTTGCATGAGAAACCCCAGATCCTTGAAAAGCCAATCCAAAATCGTATAATGGAGCAAATTGGACATGGGGAACCTACACCTTATGTTGTACCAGCTTTGTTGTCCCGGCTACATTTGATCTTTTACTGGCTTTTACTGTTGTTTTGCTTGCTTCATTGGCTGAGGGTAGGGATGTAGGAAAAATTGAAAAAATTGACCAAACCAACTATATTTGGTCTGTTTTTTAACAAGAATTGGTCTGTGGGGTTTTTAAATTTGATTTTTTTTCAGTTTTCGTTTCGGTATTTGTTCAAGCATCTTGTGCACTAAATTAAACCGAAACCGACCACTTCAACATATATTGTATTTATAATATATATATATATAATCTAATAATATAATGATATTAATATGTATAATAAATTATTGACCTTATCATCTTTATGACCTAAGTTATAAACTCTTATTATATATAATCTGCTCATTATTTTTGAAACCTTAATTTTTAACTTTTTTTTTGTTTTTATTTTTGTTAATTTAGGAATTGAAAAGTACTCATTAAATGGATGGATTAAATATGTTTGAAATGGTTGACAAATAATTAATTTAATGTTTTTATATAGATTAGTGATTATATTTAAAAGTGTCAAGTTTGAAAGGTCTTAGACCGATTAAATTGCACTAAACCGAACCGTTTCAATTGGTTCGGTTCAGTATGATTTGATGGGAGAAATGGTCTGCATCGGTGTTTAAAATAATAAAATTTACGTTATCGGTTCGGTGAAATTTTTTATTTAAATAGCGACTATACCAAACTGATTACATCCCTAGCTGAGGGTAATAACTTCATTTGAGAGCTTTGTTGGATTCACCCCTCTTGTTTACATGTTCAACACTACATAAATTGGGTGAACTTTGCACATCACTTGTGACTTTTGTTATACATAAAGTTGGAGACCACGTTATATATTGAGCTTGATTGATGTTATCTCTTCTACAGTTGATTTGGAGGGTGATGTTAATTTTTTGATTCATGATTGTTATTGTGAAAGTGCAGGCTATGTAACATGGACATCATTTCACATGTTCAGCAAGTCATTTGCTTCGCATTCCATGATAGCAAATTGCTTATGGATACATGTCAAGAAGCTAAGAATCTCAGAAAGATCGTAACGCTTTTCTATCTAGACTAATGAGGAGCACTGACTTCGTCCATTTGTGTCTATATCCATTGTTTGGGTAGCGCTTTTCTATTTATTTTTTTTGGCAAATTAGATGGAACAAAAACATGTATTCATGATCATTCTATGCAGATTGAAATATTGACTATAGAAGTTCAATTGGAGGTGTTCATCGAAGGAATGAGAGGGGAAGACTCTTATTTTTTATTTTATTTTTGTTGATACTGGTTCAATTTTAATAAAAATGATTAGTCAATAGAAGAAATGGATAATTATTAAAGCTTTGCTGCCCTTTGCATATATGGATGCATCAAACATCTTTTTTAAAGTGGAAAATATTCGGTTTTGAGTATTATATTATCATTTTTTTTCATTTTGATTACAGAAAAGTTACCTGTGAGAAAAATAGATCAATTTGGTTCATATTCTAGGTGTGTAACTAATTATGCTTGAATGAATCTGGGCAATACATTGATTTATATGTGCATTTTGTGTATGTTTTTTATGTATTTTTTTTGCTCACATAGCATTGTTATTTTGGTTAAAGGGTAATTACAATGTTCCGTTTGTTTGGAACGGTTTATTTTGGTGAATAATATTTTCTATGGAAAAAAATTCAGATATATATTTTTTTAATGTTTGGTTACTGGTGGATGTGGTGGGATGGTGAGCAGTGACGGAATTAGGATTTTATTATCGGAAAGATTAAAAGAAAAATAATTTTTTTCACCATATATACAAAATATATATGATATATAAATTATATACATATACATATAATTTAAATATTATAGAAGTAATTTTTAATAGGATGAATAAATTTTTTTTATGTAAAATAAAAAGAGAATTTAAGATGAAAAAAGAATAACATTTTTTTTTATAATGGGAGATCATTTTATATATAAAATTATATATTTTAAAAGTTCTATAACAAATAATAATATTCACAAAAATTGAAAAAAACAAGGGGTTATGATCTCTTATAATCTTTTTCTAATTTTGTCCCTGATGGTGAGGTGATGGGAGGTGGTGGTGTGCTGGTGTGTCGGTGGAGGTGGTGGAGAGGGTGGTGGTGAGTTATAGTAGTGCAGTGGCGATGATTATGGTGGCGGCGATACAGTAATGTAGTAGCACCGGTAAGATTGTCTTTCAAAATTAGAAAATATTTTGTCTTGGCAAGTTTGTTTTTTTTGTTAACTAAAGAAATTTTTTTCCGTTTGATTTTCATTGCCCGTCATTGCAGATGTTAGAAAGTGCCAAAAAAAAAGTGTTTTGTTGAAACAAACGGTTATTTTCCATGATAGTTGGTGTAGTTACTATGATCTCATTTGTATGAATTAGTAACGGCAAATTTCTTTTAAGCACGTAAAATTTATATAAAAAAATGTTACAAGAATTATGTGGTAAAAAAAAATAAAATAAAAATTACTAAACTTAAGAATCAATAGATCTAGAACCAAAACTCAAAAATCAAACCTAGATAAATTAATATTATAGCTACAACCAACACCCTGCATTTTTTCCATCACCATTCTTGAAGTTTCAAGATCAATCAGTCGTTGTGCACCACCAATGTCATGACCATCAACTTTCAAAAGCCAAAACTCCACCATTGATGAAGCTTGAAGGTCATTGACTCCAGATGTCGTTTAACAGAATGGGGCGCTTTCCTATGGGTGTTCAGATTGTGAGGGTGACTTTGGCCGATAGGGTTTTTGGACTAGCTTTTACACTATGTTTGGGAACCTAGGAGAGAAGAAAAAAGAAAAGATTATTTAAGTTATAAGAGAAAAGAAAAAAAAAAAGAAGAAATGATTGTGATTTTTCTCTTTTTTGTTTGGTTAGATTTTATAAGAAAAAAAAAAAAGAAATTATTTTATGTTATATTACCAATTAAGCTTTTTATATTTTCAATCATTTTATTTTTTTTTATTTTTACAGGGACAAAATTGATATTATGAAAATATAAGAATCATTTGATTTCTTTTCTTTCCCAATCTCTCAATTTTCGGAAAAATTGAAAATGAGGGTAATAAGAGAAATAAGTTTCTCTCCGTTTATCTCTATTTTTTCCTATTTCTCTCCACTTTAGTTATCCAAATAAATAAGAGAAATACATATCTCTCTATTTCTTTTCTTTTCCCTCCAAACATAGCGTTAGGGTTATGACTGAGTTCACATAGAATATAGAGAGAGAAGAGAGGGAGAATGAGAGAACAATAAAGAGCTGGGAAAGAGAGAGAGAGTGAGAGAAGAATAGATAGAGACACTTAGAAGAAAGAGACAGTGATTGAGAGTTTTGAGGAAGACGTTTAGAAGGAAGAGAAACATGTATGACACTAGAGAAATCATAACATGTGTGGGATACATATAATGTGCAATTCGAAGGCTAATATAAACGTGACACATGGAAAGATAATATTTTTATAATATATTCAATCAGTTCGGTTTCAACGAATTTAAAATGAATAAAGATTAAGAATTTTAACAAAAAAGTTCTAGGGAGAGTTTTAATGGTGGATTCCACTAAATAATGTGATATTTTAGTTTATATATATATATATATATGTTTGTTTTGTTTTGTCATATCAATATAGCTTTAAATCACTGTTGGATTCTGAATATCTAAACTAGCTGACCAGACCAAGGAAAATGCCTGGTAGCTCGAAGCTACCAGGCTCGATTTTGGCTCAAAAGAAGAAAAAGAGAGAGAGAAGCAGAAAAGAGAGGGAGAGGAGAGAGAGAGAGAGGGAGAGGGAGAGGGAGAGGGAGAGAGAGAGAGGGAGAGGGAGAGAGAGAGAAGCAGAGGGGGAGAGAGAGAGAGAAGACGATCGTCGGCCATCGTCGATCGTCGCCGATCGCCGCTCCGTCGTCCTCGTCGTCGAAGAAGCAGAAGCTCGCCGTCGCCATCGTCGAAGCAGCAGCTTTGCTCCTCGCCGATCGTCGCACCACCGCCACCGCCTCTCGCAGCAGCTCGCCCCGCTTCCTCCTCTCCCTCCTCCTCCTCCTCCTCCTCCTCCTCCCTTCTCCAGCCGATTTTATGGCCCCCTCCCTCCTCCCTCTCCTCCTCCCTTTCCCTTCTTTTCTTCTCCCTTCTTCTCCCTTCTTCGTTCTGCCAGAAAAACCAGGAAAAAAGAAAAAAAAAAAAAGGGTCAAAACGACGTCGTTTTGACCCCTCAAGCCACAATTCGAGCCTCACTTTCGAGCTACCAATCACTGCCGCCAAACCAATACCCAAAAAATGTGCTTTTAACAAATTACTGCCGATTGTACTGTGCTTCGAAACTGTCCGCATGATCATCGGATTGGGTGGTTCTTTTGGGTTCCAAAGTTTGATGAACATCCCTAATGCAAATTGTAAATAAACTTATTTTTAATAGTATTTTGTTTTAAAGTGAAAAGTTTACGATGAACTATATCATTATATATGAATTTTTTATTTATACAACGAAACTCCTAGTTACATAGCCGTCTTTTGAATACATTTAATTCAATTCGTTGGAAGACAATTAATATTTTGGCAATAGTATTATTTTACACAATAAAATTGTATTTTTTTTTGTTCTTGTACAATTATTTTTAGTAACATTTATAAATAAAAATGGATTAAATCAATTAAAAAAACTTATTGTCTCTCTTTTAATCCATCCTTCGCCATTCTCTCTCCCCTTTATACATCTTAACCATTGAGAATTCAGCAATGTGTTACTTGCAACCTTTGCCCACCCACTCTTTTGTGGTTATCAATATTAATTTCTCTAGTTGCAACCACATTCACAAAGTTCAAAATGCTACAATTAATCATTAAACTATCTCATTCTTTGTTTCGTTTATCACTGCGACAAAGACTTAATATTCTTAAATTGATGTTAGGAACATCCTCTAACTAAGACTTGGTCATATAAATATAAAGAATAACTGAAGACAAAGGTAAGTTTGTTTGTGCTTCGCAAAACAGAAACAAGTTCCAACATTAAAACAATCGAATCTTTCCTCTATTACACTTTTATCTTTGGTCAAGAAGGTGGACTTCATTCGTAGTCCGAATATCAATTGTTGATTGTTGCTTTTGTTAGTCGAATGCTTTGGTTGTTGTGTTCCTTACTTCAATGAAGTTCTTCAGTTTTCCAAAGAAAAAAGAAAAAAAAAAGACCATGGCCAACTGATAGGGTCATGCTCTTTCCCTAACACTTGTATAGATCATCAATCTCTCCTCTTCCAATCCTTAGACAAATTCTGAATACTTCTCTTTCATTATATCGTACATGATGTGGCTAACAACATTGGAAAAGAAACTCATTAACAATAGCCAAGTGAGTGGCCAGCAAAAGTATTAGGCCTTCTTGGTGGTGCTGATTTGGTGGCTTGGAGTATGAAGGAAGGGGAGAGAGACATAAAGTAAGAAGAGGGTTACTTTTGTATTTTTATTTTCTTTGTTAATCCATTTAGAGTTTCATTACTAGAGAGAGGTCAACCTAATATTCTCAAATTTGTGACATCTTGTTCCAGGTGATCGCTTGAGCCAAGAAAGTGTTGCTTGAGCGGAGAATTGCTGCTCCCAGTTTCTCGCAAGTTTACAGGCGAGACCGCTCGAGCGACGAGCGAAGGAATCATCGCTCGAGCATAGAATGTGAGCTCCCAGTAGTTTCTGCAAAACTTCTGGGACTTCTTATTTTTAGCTTGAGCGGTGGAATGATCGCTCGAGCGATCCTTTCGTAATTGTGCTGTTCGCTCGAGCGAAGGAAGTTGCACTCAAGCAGTTTGTGCGATTTCAGCACTTTAAAAAGTACATTTCTAGATCATTCTTTTCACTTTTCTTTTCTCTCTTCCTCCCTCTCACCCTAAGTTCGAAAACCGTAGGTTTCTCACTCTAAAATACCTCTCATTCCTCTAAGATCTAGCCTAAATCATTCGCAAGGGGTGAATGTGAAGAACATCCTTCCTACTGATTGGATTTTTGTTTGGTGAAGACCTCATCTAGAAACTTGGTTCTTGTGCTCATAACTCGAGGTAGGGTTACTTTTAACCTAGTATTTCTTTGTTTTGAAGAAGTTTATATGGTATTATTGTGATTTTAATGCTTGATTAAATGATTGGGTTGGATTAAACTTTGTATGTAATAAAATGGGTCATTTTACTCAATTCTCATTAAAATTTCATCTAATTTTACATAAAAGAGGAACATCGATGTTGAGAATATATATATGGATAGATAGATAGGGAGAAAGCCCCAAATTTGACCAATGCCCTAATTTCAAATTGAGTAGAAAATAGTATTTAGATTGGAATTTCCTTAAATTCTAAGAATATTGCGAACAAGAAAAAGCAACGAGCTTCTGTTCTTAATTTGAATGATTTCCCGATCTAATTATAGGTTAAAAATATATTAGTGCCTGTTGCGGGAAAGGCTTTTCCCATATGGTAATTGTCGATTTTTTAATGAATCCTAACTATTGTGACTCTTCATTATGGAATAGAGGTGGATGTGTAGAAGAAGTACCATATTGATAATTTTTTTTCCAAAATCAAAATAGCGATTGGGTTGAAAAAATAAAATAAAGGATAAAAAGGTAAAAGATGTGGATCTTGTTATGATAATGAAATTGTGGTTTGGGAATTGATTCTTCTTGAATGTTGTGTTTGGACTTTATCTCATAAAATGTTGAATACTTGTTGATTGAATGAAAGTTTGGTAAATTGAGCATGAGTCCAAGTTAAGAGTCGGCTTTGATGTTGTTAAATTGTGTTGGTACCTGCACGGAGAGTCAAGGTGCCCAATTGCCCTGTCTAAGGTTATTGCCAGACGAATGTGGGAAAATATTTTTGGGCGTCCATTGGTCCTGTCGAATTGTAGTCAGTAAAAGTGGAAAAAATGATGATTTTGGGTGCCTATGTCTTGTTGTATGATAGTCGATAAATGTAGGGATGGTTTTATATGAAAATGATTTGTATTTGTGATTTTGGACTCTTATAAAGGGACTCATGGTGTAATATACTTTCCATTGTTGATAATGGTTTGGTATGAGAAGGCAATGTGATTTATTTTCCTTATTTATTTATTTAATTGATTATCTTTTTAATAATTATGTTGTTTAGTTACAAGGGTGCCGTGGACTTATTCAAATGATTAGATATTTTGTTAAATGTATTCCTACTGGGCATATAGCTCACCCCTATTTACTTTACAGGAAATGATGATGCACTACTACATAAATGACTTGGATTTAGCGGTGGTTCAGTTTGGATGTGATAGCTCAAGAACATTTTGGTCGTTAAGACTTAGAGTTTTGTATTAAGATTTTAAAAACTTACTTTTTTGTATTAGGCAAGTGCCTTATAATGTTGTATGCCCTTGGGGCTTTTCTTTTGTAAAGTCATCTAATTTGTTGAACTAGGAGTCGTGTATGCGGTGTCATGGTTATGTAGACTTGGAAATTGTAATCTTTGAATAATGAGAAAGATGACTTTTTGGTGTACTGATATGTTTGTTGGGGGTGCATTCTTGTATAAATTAACAGGGCGTTACAAATTGGTATCAGAGCACTAGGTTTGAATACCTTGGGCTCGTGGGAAGTGACAACTGTCACAGTAGGTTCCTAGGCTAGGATGGGACGCTTGGGTGCCTTGTGTGTTTTGTGTATTTATGTGGTTATATGAGTATGGGGTTAAACTTCTATGATATGACTTTTATCCATTGTATTCATCGAGATCTTTTTGGAAAGGCACCTGATCAATACTCTTTCCATTTGGAGATCTTTGATTGCCATGGAAGTAGCTAGTATCCTAGAAGGGCGACTCGTATATGCTTCATGTGCTTGTTTGACTATGTGGATTGTTCTATATGAAAGTAGGTACTTGTGTAAGCACTTGTTTGGATTGTGCATAAAGTATGAACATTTTGAGTGGGGCACTTAGGTGTAGAAAGTTGGTTTTGAATTTAATATCGTCCCTCTTTCTTATAGGATGTCCGAGTGTATTAGAGGTCGCGATAGACCCTTTCGGGGAGGCTCGAATGTTCCAGCCCAACTCGAGATCCCTTCACAAGAAGAAGGAGTGGGTCAAAACAATGTACCCACCCCACCGGTCCAAGATGCAATGGGGGCCTTGGCTAGGGAGATGGCAAGGGCTCTTTGAGAGTCCATGTAGATACTTAGAGCCGAACAAGTGGCTAGGACGGTTAAATGGGAAACTAGAGCTTCCTTTTTGAAAAAGGAGTTCTTCCGTTCAAACCTCGTCGAGTTTAGTGGTGGGCCCGACCTGATGAAGGTAGACGGATGGTTGGAACAAATTGTCAAATCTTTTGAGATTTTGGACGTCCGAGAGAATGAATTACGGGTAGCATTAGTAGCTTACTAGCTGAATGGAGAGGCTTGGCAATGGTGGAAGTACGTCAAGAATAGAGTTGAGCACATATGGGAGGCATTTGTGCACGCCTTCCAAGAGAAGTTCCTCCATCCCACAGCTAGGGAGCAGTTAAGGAAATAGTTTGAAGAACTTTTACAACTTGATACACCTGTAGTTGAGTTTGAAGCCACATTCACTAGTCTATCTCGTTTTGCACCGGAGCTAGTAGCAACCGCGAAAAGCCGATGTTTAAAATTTGAAAAGAGGTTGAGGCCGCAAATTTTAATAAAGGTGGTAGGAAATATGATTCGTGATTACGATCGCCTAGTAGAGGCTGCAGCCCATGTAGAGATCATGGTTGAGGCAGAGGAGACAAGGCAAAAATTGAAGACGACTGGACATTCTAACTCTAAGGGCGACATAGGCTCTTCAAAAAGGTCTAAGGGTTCATCATCATCACTTTAATCACCTCTATAACAGGCTAAATATTCTGATTCTATGATAGATTGAAGTTCAGCGAGTGTGGGTCGAATCCATGGTGCTTGCTATAGATGCGGCCAAGTGGGTCACAAAGTTTCAGAGTAAGGACAAAAGGGTGGAATATTAGGAATAGGTAAGAATAAAACCTCTCCTTTCCTTCCCTTAAAACCTCCTTCTCCGGCCTCTTTTTGGGCCGGCTGACCGCCGCCTTTTGGCAATGGCGGTCAGCTGGCCTAGCTCGTCTTTGTCTTTGTTTTGTTAGCTTTTCTTTCCAATAAACTTGAGTCCCCGTTTCTACCCACCTAGACGTGTTTCGATGCTGCGGGAGTGTTTTGGTTTGTCCAGGTTTTATCAGTTGTTGTCCTTCACTCGAGCGCTCTTTGTTGAGTAGGAGTTTGAGGGGTGTGATTTTGGGCGGTAACAAGGGTTCCGTAGGCGTCCCAGTTCCTGTCCGGTTGTCACTCGAGCGCTCCTCCTTGAGCGAGAGTTTGAGGGGTGTAGGTTCTCTTTTCGTTTGGAGGGGAAGTCCTGTCTGTTTGGAGGGGTGTAGGTACTCCCAGCGGGTGCGTGAGATTGTTGTCCTGTGGGTTTTGGAGTTTTCGGCAGAGGTTTTGGGTGTGTGTTAGAAGTTGAGAAGTGGAGTAGTAGCAGCTTGGAGTGGGCTTCGGGAGTTTGGCTGCGGGCTTTGGGTGTAGTCTTCCCGGTGGTGGTGTGAGGTTGAAGACCTGTTGTTCTTGGAGTTTGGCTGAGGGTTTTGGGTGTGCTAGAAGATGAGGAGAGGAGCTGTAGCAGCATGGAGTGGGCTTTTGGAGTTTGGCAGAGGAGGTGTAGTCTCCCCGGTGGTGGCGTTGGAGTTTTTCTTCGGCCGGCGAGGGTGTTGACGCAGCAGCATCAGAGACGAGGGTCATGGGGAGTTGGTGTAGCAGAGGCGTGAGGCATGGGGAGGTGTAGCAGCAGGTTCATGGAGAGTTGCTGATTGGACGTTGGCTTGTAGTCAGAGGCGTGGGCTGCTGTGGCTCTTTTGAATTTTGAATTTTGTATTTTGATGCAGCTAGTTTGAATTTCGGGTGGTTTTGTGGGTTTTTTTAGGGATTCATGTTTTTTAATTTTCTAGTTAAGTTCTTCTTAACTGTTTATTTAAAAAAAAAAAAAATTCAAGAGGCTTAGGGGTTGGTTGTATGAATGCGAGTAGCAGTAGTAGGGGTATTTTTATACTTCCGAATCTCTCTCGATGCATCTCATCTTCCTGTACTTTTAATTTCTTGCTGTTAAATGAAATTTTTCTTTGCCGATCAAAAAAAAAAAAAAAGGACAAAAGGGTGGAACACAGTCCTAACCTGCGCGTCTACAGGGCCAATCTCAAAATAGGAGTCAGTCACTGTCTTGTTATTAGTGTGGTTAGCTAGGGCATTTGAAGAAGTTTTGTCCACAGAGAGGAGGGACTACTAGTGTGGCAGGATCTCGACAGTCTGGAGGTTTTCATAGGGACCAAGGACAGAAACAATCTTACCAGCCAGCTCAGTCAGGCTAAGCATCTAGAATAGCTCAGGGGGCTACATCTGCACAAACTGCACAACAAACTTATGCTCACAGAAGTGATGTGAGAGAGCAAAGATCACAGGGAAGGGTATATGTCGTCATCGCTTCAGAGCAAACTTCAGGACCGTCGGTTGTGAGAGGTACATTTCTCATTTTCAACACTTGGGCTAGCGTGTTGATTGACACTGGGGCATGTCATTCCTTTATAGCAACTTCATTTGCATCTTTATTGGGGTTAGAAAGTAAACAATTAAAATCTTCACTCACTATAGAGTCAACAGTCAGGGTAAAGTCACTTTGACCAAGGGATGTTAGGGGTGTGTAATTGAGGTGACGGGTTGACAACTTCCGTTTAATTTTGTGTTGTTGGAAATGCCGAGTTTTGATGTTATTCTCAGCATGGATTAATTGTTTACTTATCGGGCTATTATAGATTGTTATCGTGGGAGTTACAGTATGCACGTCGGGTGATGATTGTTTCACATTTCTGGGGGATACGAATGATAAATCCTTACTCCCATCGTACTATCCACGTGGCCGAGGTGAATTTATTTCTCTTTTAGTAGCTATTATAGGTGACGTAGGTGGTATAGTCCGGGATGGGTTTCCAAGGATAGTATGTGAGTATCTTGACGTCTTTCCAGAAGATCTCACTGAATTATCTCCACACCGAGAAGTTGAGTTTTCTATAAACTTAATACCTGGTCTAACACCCATCTCCTTGTCCCCATATAGGTTTGCTCCGGCTGAATTGTCTTGAAAGAACAATTGTAGGAGTTGCTAAGTAAGGGCTTTATACGCCCTAGCACCTCACCTTGGGAAACTTCAACCTTGTTTGCAAAAAAGAAAGACGGGTCATTAAAATTGCGTATAGATTACCGTAAATTGAATCAAGTTACAATTAAGAACAAATACCCTTTACCAAGAATAGATGACCTTTTCGATCAACTCAAAGGTTCACGTTGTTTTTTGAAAATAGATTTAAGGTCGGGTTATCATCAAATTTGAGTTAGGGAGGAGAATATTCCAAAAACTATTTTTCGTACTCGATATGGTCACTACGAGTTTCCGGTTATGCCCTTTGGCTTAACTAACGCACTTGCTACATTCATGGATTTAATGAACCAAATTTTTCGAAAGTTTCTTGATAAATTTGTGGTTGTTTTTGTAGATGACATCCTCATCTATTTGCCTTCTGAAGGGGAGCATGAAGGGCATCTTCGTGCCATCTTACAACTTCTTAGAGAACATCGTTTGTATGTGAAATACAAAAAATGTGAGTTTTGGCTTTCAGAAGTGAAGTTTTTGGGTCACGTAGTCTTGGGAGATGAGGTTATGGTGAATTCTTCGAAGATAAAAGCCGTGCAAAATTGGGAGCAGCCTAAAAATGCTTCTGAAATTCGTAGTTTCTTGGGTTTAGTCGATTACTACCGCCAGTTTGTAAGGAACTTCTCTTACATAGCATCATCATTAACTAGATTAACCCATAAGGGAGTGAAATTTGTTTGGAATGAAACTTGCAAGAATTCTTTCCGAGAACTAAAGCTTAGACTGACTACCGCTCCTATTCTTATCATTCCAGAATGCGGCCTGGGATATACCATGTACTGTGATGCCTTTAGAGAGGGATTAGGGTGTGTTTTGATGCAAGAGGGCAAGGTGGTGGCATATGAATCGCGCCAACTGAATACTCATGAGAGAAACTACCCGACGCATGATTTAGAACTTGCCACCGTTGTCTTTGTGTTGAAACTTTGGAGACATTATTTGTATGGTGAGAAATTTGAAGTCTTCTCCGACCTTAAAAGCCTTAAATACCTATTCTCCTAGAAAGATTTGAATCTACGCCAACGGAGATGGATGGAGTTTTGGAAGATTATGACTTTGAAATACACTACCACCCCGGTAAAGCCAATGTTGTAGCGGATGCTTTGAGTAGAAAGTCCATAAGTACTATAGCTAGCTTAGCGGTGAGGGAATGGAAAATGATGAGGGATGTCAGTGAATTTGATTTGCAACTCCAGGAGTTCTTTGAACAAGCCATCCTATTCACTATCGTTGCACAATCCATCCTTGTTGGCGAGTAGCAGAAGCACAATTGGGTGATCCGGAGGGGGATGCAATTCGAAAGAGAATCTCCCAAGGAAAAGAAGAGAGGGGCTTGAACATTTTTACCGATTCTAGTATTCGTTACCTTGACCAGTTGTTTGTGCCTAAATCAATAAGAGATAAAGTTTTACAGGACTTTCATCATTCACGTCTTGCAGTGCATCTTTGGGAGGCACCAAAATATATCATGACCTAAGCCGACAGTTTTGGTGGAGGGGTATGAAAAAGGATATAGCTTCATTTGTGTCCAAATGTTTAACCTGTCAACAAGTTAAGGCTGAACACCAAAGACCGGCAGGATTGCTACAACCTCTTCCAGTTACTGAATGGAAATGGGAGCATGTTAACATGGACTTTGTCACGGGCCTTTCTAGAATGCAAAGAAGTAATGAAACAATATGGGTGATTATCGACACACTCACTAAATCAGCTCACTTCCTGGCCATGAGCATGGGGGACTCTATAGAATTCCTAGTTGAACTTTACATTCATGAGATTGTTCGCCTCCATGGGGTTCCAGTGTGTTCGATAGAGACCCTCGTTTACAGCAAGACTATGGTAGAGTCTCCAAAGTGCTTTGGGTACCCAATTGAATTTCAGTACTGCTTATCATCCACAGACCGATGGACAATCCGAACGTACCATTCAAATTTTAGAAGATATGTTGAGGGCATGTGTGCTAGATTTTAAAGGGTCTTGGGAGAAACACCTACCCTTAGTTGAATTTGCTTATAACAATAGCTACCAGGCCAATATTGAAATGACACCTTTTGAAGCTCTTTATGGACGTCCTTGTAGATCACCAGTGTGTTGGATAGAAGTTGAAGACTTACCTATGCTTGGGCCCGAGTTAGTTTGTCAGACAACTGAAAAGGTAGCTCTTATTTGACGAAGATTAGTCATGGCTCAAAGTCAATAGAAAAGCTATGTCGATCGTTATCGAAGGCCTTTGTCTTTCAAAGTTGGGGATCATGTGTTCTTGAAGATCTCTCTAAGGAAAGGATTAATGAGGTTTGGTAAGACTGGAAAATTATCTCCTTAATTTATTGGCCCCTTTGACATTATCGAACGGATTGGAGAAGTTGCATATCGTTTTGCCTTACCGCCACAACTCTCTGGAGTCCATAATGTGTTTCATGTGTCTATGCTTTGCAAGTACGAACCAGATCCCTCTCACGTGTTAGATTGGACAGAGATTGAAGTGGATGAAGATGTGTCTTATGAAGAAAGACCAATCCAAATTTTAGATACATGGGATCAAGTGTTAAGGGGTAAGACAATTCCGTTAGTTAAAGTATTGTGTCTCTATCACGATGTTGAAGAATCGACATGGGAACGTGAAACTGAGGTCCGCGAAAAATACCCAGACTTATTTTCAAATTTGTGATGTAATTGTCTCTTTGCTTTTTCCTTGTATATGATAAATTGGAAATGAACCACAATCGTCTAATTCTCCTTGTTTTTGGTTTTTGTTTTAAAATGATATATTGTTCAATTGGGTGTTGTTAAAGATTTATAAGTATATTGTTGTTGTCATACTTTATTATCAGATTCAGAGTGAATGCTATTTCAGGGGCAAAATTTCCTAAAAGTGAGAGATTGTGACATCTTGTTCCAGGTGACCGCTCGAGTGGAGAATTGCTGCTCCCAGTTTCTCGCAGGTTTACAGGCGAGACCGCTCGAGTGAAGAAATCATCGCTCAAGCGCAGAATATGAGCTCCTAGTAGTTTCACTATAGCTCTGCAAAACTTCTGGGACTTCTCATTTTTAGCTCGAGCGGTGGAATGATCGCTCGAGCGATCCTTTAGTAATTGTACTATTCTCTCGAGCAAAGAAAGTTGCGCTCGAGCGGTCTACGTGATTTCTGCACTTTAAAAAGTACATTTCTAGATCATTCTTCACTTTTCTTTTCTCTCTTCCTCCCTCTCACCCTAAGTTCGAAAACCCTAGGTTTCTCACTCTAAAATACCTCTCATTCCTCTAAGATCTAGCCTAAATCATTCGCAAATGGTGAAGTACATGTGAAGAACATCCTTCTTATTGATTGGATTTTTGTTTGGTGAAGAGCTCATCTAGAAACTTGGTTCCTGTGCTCATAACTCGAGGTAGGGTTACTTTTAACCTAGTGTTTCTTTGTTTTGAAGAAGTTTATATGGTATTGTTGTAATTTTAATGCTGATTAAATGATTGGGTTGGATGAAACGTTGTATGTAATAAAATGGGTCATTTTACTCAATTCTCATTAAAATCTCATATAATTTTACATAAAAGAGGAACATTGATGTTGAGAATCTATATATCTATATAGATAGGGAGAAAGCCCCAAATTTGACTAATACCCTAATTTCAAATTGAGTAGAAAATAGTATTTAGATTGGAATTTCCTTAAATTCTAAGAATATTGTGAACAATAAAAAGGAAAAAGATGTGGATTTTGTTATGATAATGAAATTTTGGCTTGGGAATTGATTCTTCTTGAATATTGTATTTGGACTTCATCTCATAAAATGTTGAATACTTGTTGATTGAATGAAAGTTTGGTAAATTGATCATGAGTCCGGGTTAAGAGTTGGTTTTAATGTTGTTGAATTGTGTTGGTACTCGCGCGAGGAGTCATGGTGCCCAATTGCCCTATTTGAGCTTCTCGCCAGACGAATGTGGGAAAATGTTTTTGCCCATGTCTTGCCATATGATGGTCGGTAAATGTGGGGATGGTTTTAAATGAAAATGATTTGTATTTGTGATTTTAGACTCTCATAGAGGGACTCATGGTGTAATATACTTTCCACTGTTGATAATGGTTTAGTATGAGAAGGTAATGTGATTTATTTTCCTTATTTATTTATTTAATTGATTATCTTTTTATTAATTACGTTGTTTAGTTACAAGGGTGTTGTGAACTTATTTAAACGATTAGATACTTGGTTAAATGTATTCCTACTAGGCATATAGCTCACCCTTATTTACTTTACAAAAAATGATGACGCACTACTACAGAAATGACTTGGATTTAGCGGTGGTTCAGTTTGGATGTGATAACTCAAGAACATTTTTGTCGTTAAGACTTAGAGTTTTGTATTAAGACTTTAAAAACTTACTTTGTTGTATCAGGTAAGTGCCTTATAATGTTGTATGCCCTTGGGGCTTTTCTTTTGTAAAGTCATCTAATTTGTTGAACTGGGAGTCATATATGCAGTGTCGTGGTTGTGTAAACTTGGAAATTGTAATCTTTGAATCTTAGTTCAATAAGAAAGATGACTTTTTGGTGTATCGATATGTTTGTTGGGGGTGCATTCTTATATGAATTAGCAAGGTGTTACAAATTAATGGAATTAATTGTATTTAGTCTAATGAATATGAAAGATCAATGTAATTTATTCTGTAATTAATGCTTAGAGTTTATATATGGAAAGATTGATAAACCATAAAAAAGGGTTCAAAATCAAAAGGTGAAGCATATAAATGGATAGAGTGACAAATAATTAGTTAAATGCAATATTTTTGCAATTCCAATTCAGTTGTAACACAAATTTGTTTATGCTGGCACAACAAAGATTTTAGAATGAATTACACTTGACTTTCTCTAAAGTTTTAAAACAAATATAACAAACCCTTCTAGTTTAAAATAATTATACACACCTCATATCTAGTAGGGCTGTGCAACGGATCCTCTGACCCAGCCCGACCCGTGCTATTTTGGGTGGATGCGTGAGTTGTGCCAGACGGATACGGGTCCAAAATATCCAATTTCGCGGATTCGGGTCGGGTCGTGGGTAATCCACCATTTCCATTCGTGTACCCGACCCGCCCGCCTCACCTATGTTTTTTTCCTCATTTTTTCCCTCTATCTCGCCCCATTTTTTCATTTCACATTTTTTTTGCCCTAGGTTCTTTTCTCGATGGCTCTCTCTCAACTCTCTCTCTCTCTCTACCTTTCTTTCTCACCAGAATGACAGTGAGTGACGATCAGCCAGCTATTCTTCTCTTCTCTCGTTCTTTTGTTCTCTTATTCTCTTTTCCTCCTCTTCTTCTTTTCTCAACCTGTGTTCTATGTTCTGTGCTCTTAACCTAATCACAAATTCCTTTTCTGTCTCTTTCTAAATTTTTCAGTCCGACAGAGTGAGAGTGAGTTCGTTTTATCAGTAAGTCCTCCTTTGATTCTCTATTTCTTTGATCTTCTCTTGTATTGTTTGTATTTGTTAATATTGTCTGTTCATTACACTGTTTGACTCACTATTTGTGTACCTATAATTTATCTCACAATCCAAGGAAACTCTCATTGTCAATCTCTTGCTTTTTTAATTTTTCTGCTATGACTTGCTTGTTTCTGGCTTGTATTTGATTTCTGGCTTGTTATATGGGTTGTTAACTTGTTATCTGCGTGTGTATTCTTTTTTATTTTTTGATGCCCACTAGTTGTTTGTTGAAATGTTTTAAACTAATAATAATGAACAAAATATAGAATGTAGGAACAATTTTTTAATTAAATCTATTTGATGAAATAGTTGTTATCTGCAAGTGTTTTTGTTTTGGTTTGACGAACTTATGTGTGAACCAGAAAAGTTCATTACAGAATTATTTTGCACTTATTTGCAAGTATTTTTATTTTGAAGTTATCTGCAAGTTCATTACAGAACTTATCAGCAAGTGTTCTTATTTTGAACTCCATTATAGAACCAGAAAAATTCCCCATTTTCAACTCCATTACAGAACCAATAGGAATTTTTGGTACAGGGAATAAGAATTATTTATGTAAGTCAAGAATTGTTTATCTGCACAGTGCACAGTGTTTGTATATACATTGCACACAGGTGGTGGTTGAGGAGGGAAGTCCACATTTTTTTTTTTTTTGAGGAAGTTCGGATGTTGAATTACTTTGAAAATTAAAATTTGAAACCGCCAAACCGATTCGCATCCATCCGTCAATCCGCCAATCCGCATCTGCTGGATTGGCGGACGGATGCTGATTGATTTTCTCCAATCCGCCAATTTGGCTGACGGATGGTGGATTGAAGGTTTCGTGGCCGCAACCGACCCGCGCCCACCCCTAATATCTAGTGACAATGGATTAAACAAAACTAGCGAAGGATGTCAAATTATTTTTTTACCCCTTTATGTATTAGTATCAAATTACTTTCTTAGTATTATATATATATATTCTTTGTGACAACCCCGATTTGTAATTAGCTAATAATTCGTGATTAAGAATGCCTAATAAGTAATTAAGATGAAATCATGTGTTAATTGTGCATTTCATGTGTTATTTGTGATTATATCTGTCTGATGTAGGAATATCTGTTCAAATTTTCGTTTCGACATGTGAATTGAAGGCCTTATCGGCATTTGACCACAAAACTGCCTAGGTTTACGTGCTATTTGGGATTTTTAGAATTTTATGGTAAGTTTAATCAGAAACTGATTCGGAATAAGATAATTAGAATAAATTAATAAAGCTAATGGCAACTAATTAGTCTAAGCTTGATCAAGCCTATATAAGGTTAAGATAATTCCTGCAAACACTCATATATACACTTCTTTCACCCTCGAGTCTCCAAAAACGTGAGAGAGAGGGAGATAGAGTGAGAGGAGGTTAAATCCAAGCTTAGAGGGGAAGAATTGCAAGGCAATTAAAGGAAATTGGTGGAATTAGACAAGAATTGCTAGAACTCAAGAGAATTAAGGTTCCTAGGTAAGAGTTCAACCCTCATTTTATGATATTAGGCTTGTTTACATGTGGATTCAACAGGAACTAAAGATTAAACACTTGCAATGCATTAAGAATGTAGAATTAAGCATCATGTTATGCATGTATACATAATTCACCAAATTTTGAAGTTGTTTTCAAATAATTCTCACATGCATGTACTTATTCTAGCTTTGTTTTGACAATTTATCATGTTTCATACCTTTTCATCTTAATTGTTCATGATTTGTGAGAAAGGAAACCATGCTTTTGCATGTATGTTATGAATATGAAGTTTCAAGTATAAATTTGAAGAATTGATTTGTGTTTGGGACTTAATTTTACGAATTAACCTTCATTTCATGTTTTACTACAAGTTTTCAAGTATTTTCTAAAATTTTTGGCCCAAATAAACAAAGATTGAAGCTTTGGAATTGAGTTTTGGACTCGAAGAGCAAATTTGGAAATTCTAGAATTCGCACTATTCGCTCGAGCGATGAAACCTTACTCGAGCGTACTTTGCGAGCTCTTAGTACTTTTGTAGAGTTTGATGGTTGGCTTGAGCGACCAAAAGACCATTCGAGTGACCACCCTTTGTTTTGAACCTTGGCTCGAGCAACCAAAAAGTTAGCTCGAGCGTAAAATGAGAGCATCCAGTACTTTTGTGTAGCAAAGGGTTCGCTTGAGTGACCAAAGCTTCGTTCGAGCGAATTGCCCTATTTTCTGAAATTTTGCAAAGTGTTTCAAAGTACATAATTGCATCCTCATTCCATCTTAGACATTCTTAAGCCATGATTTAGGCTACAATAATGAGGATAAGGTTTAGAAACACACCTAGGCAGAAATGAAATAAGACAAGTGTTTACAGAGCGTGTATTTCAATGTGTATCTGTCCTGTGCTTGAGTAGGTTGCTACCGTTTGTCTAATTCGTCTGTTCTACTTCTGGAGCTATTTGTGAGTAACAACCTTGTAAAGATACGTTTAATTAGATATATTTTCTGACGGATATGATAAACTTTATTTTCTAAAATGATATTTTCTGTATAGATGAATGATTGTCCAATTTTTGAAATGTATCATGGCATCATTAGCATCATGTGAATCTATTATCTGTTATCTGTTACTGGGTACTAGGGATCTCTGTGGGTTCCATTCATAGAACTATCTGTGAAACCCACATGGTTATCTGTTACGACTGTGCATAATCATCTGCCTGATGTGAATATGGGTCTTAATGACCATCTACTCTGTATATGGGTCCTTATGACCAATCTGATCTATTAGCGCTAATGGATGTACCACGTATGACAATTTGAATATGTATAAAAATCTATTTCTGATAAGAATTTATTTCTGATTTGAATTCAATTTCTAAATCTGTTATGGACATCATTCATAAAACCTTTACTCTGTTGTTATTCACTGGGTTCCAGTTCATTATTTATATTATGTATGTAGGTGACCAGATGCGTGACCAGCTTGAGACTTCTAGTCTGGATCTGTTTGTGTTAGCCAACTAGTGCGCCTCCCGAGGAGGTTCCCAGAAGTCTATTGTGAACCATGTGAACAAGTCTTCAGTTTTATATATATATATATATTTATTTTCTTATGTCTTTTGGACAGGTTATGTTTTTCTGTAATAGGGCTAAGTCCCTTTTTGTTTTATCTATTATGGATGATGTAAGAATGATGTGATTATATATGTATGCATAAAGTTTGAAATTTTCCGTCCCATATAAGTCTGCACAGCACTATGGACATTGTGTTTTGTATATTTGCTTCCGCTAGCCCTTTATTTTGTTAATTCGTTTCAGAGGCCTTCAGTAATCTTACGATTACTGGCTGATTACGATGCAAAACCTATAAGGGTGGGTTTGGGTCATGACATTTTTCTCCTTTTCTTTTCCTTACTACTCTTTCTCCCTCTAACTAAATCCACTAGCGTAACTCCTTTTTATTTACCCCTGGCCACATTTCATCTTCGATCACCACCTGCCAACACTCTACCTACTCTCATATTTCTTCTCTCATGATTGAACCCTGACTCTCAACAACCACCTCTCTTCAATACCTTCAATTCCTTTAAATACATGTTATCTAATGCTTATTTGCAACTAATTTGGGTTGGCTTTTTTTTTTTTTTTTATAATAATAATTAGATATGACAAATGCATATTTTCATGATGACTTGGAAAAGGAAGGTATGTAGATTGTAGAAGACACGAGTTAAAACATTATCCTAGAGTTTGCTTTGACATATTTCTCAAGACTATGTTGAAGTTTGGATACATGCAAAGTCATTGGGAATGTGTTTGTCCCAGTCACCACAAGTTTCAAAAACCATCTCTTCAAGTTAAAAGTTAGGAACTTGGTTGGGTGAGGGACTGCATTCCATTTTTAGATATGGAGCCTTGTCTTTTAGCTTAACTTTAGCATTTAAAAGATAAGATTCTAGAAAGTAAAAGTGTTGGAAATAGGATAATCCGTTCAAGAGGAAGAAATGATTAGTATGTATATATATAATACTATTTTGAAAGCCCATTGATAACGAAGCTACATGGATTTGTGACGTTTCAGGAATGAGTGGGCAGTTAAGGAGGAAGAATGTGTGGCCAAACCTAGAGAGTTGCGACATAGCAGCCTCCCAACTTAGTATTTTGGACCCTTTTTTGTATTTCCAATGCATCTCTCTCTTCCCCAACTTGTTTCTCTCTCTTTCTTTTCTCTCCATTCTCTCTACACACGCTCTCTCTACCATAATCACCATCTTCAACCTTTAGATTTGATGTCTTAGAGTTTGATTCGATCAAAAGGTATTAATGTTGTAGAGCACGACGAGGGCTTCACATCCACTGAAGTTGATCTCCATTTCGCCACTTTTGGGTTTTTCCCTTTTTCCTTCACTTTTGAGGTAGGGTTATATTTTATTTATTTGATATGGGTTTGTGTAAGTATATGTAGTATTTTTTATATACTCCATTGGGAGATTGTCAAAGAAAATTGTGAAAATGCATGTTAGATATTAGGGTTTGGAAATGATTAGGTATTTTTCTTTAATTTTCTTATCAAACCTATTTATTAATACCAAATAGCATGTGGGTAAAGTCCCAATTTTATTAAACCCTAATTTGTGAAACTTCTTATGATACGGAAATTGTTATTTTGATTATGAAATTGGAGATAATTTCATATTGAATTATCATGATTATGGAATCATTGCATATCGATAGAGATTGCATTACTAACCATCAGTGGAGAATGACATTGCTGTTGGAATTAACATCATAGGTTGAACTAAACCTTTCTTTAAATTGTATTTGAGAATTATTGAGCTTATTAGATGAAACTCGTTGTTGAATGGAGGTGTATTAAACACATTTTCTAAAATAATGAGAATTGGCATGAGTTACCCTTTGTACAATTTAAACATCATGGTTTTTAAATTGGTTGTTGTGGTGAATCTAAGTAACGTATAGAAATGATGATTAATTGACTAGAAAGTCCTCGATGAAAGATTAGAAATCCACGCGGAGGAGGTACCCATTTGTTCTTTCAGTTAGTCCCGGTAAAGTGAAGGGCGATTAGGTGGTGCTTAGCGATGACCATTGATAGACTATAGCATATGATAGTCCATTGGTTGATTAGGTGGTGCTTAGCAATGACCACCGGAGTGGTGTTCATGGTAGCCTACTAGTTGATTGGGTTGCACTTAGTGATGGCCACTGGCAGATACATGTACCTTGGTAGGATTCACCAGAATAAAATGATGATTCATATTATGAAACAATATTTCATCAAACTTGTGATAAATTGATGATTTGAGAAAATGAAAACTTGCATTGATTTGAGAATGATTTGAGAAATCATAGAGTATTCTATACATATGTAGTATCATGATCGTGTGCATGTGTAGATGCATATCAGTGAGTAGAAAGATTATCCTACTAGATTATATGTTCACCCCACGTGGTTGAAATCTTTTTCAGGTGTTGATGCTTGCCATGATAGTGAGTGAACTTGGATTTTGAGCAAAGGCTAAATAGAGCTCTCGTGGATTGTTGGCCAAGGGCCTTTTTTGTTTTTAATGGGTCGAGTGCCTTTCTATTTTGTAAGGGTTAATTCCTTTGTAACTGATGTAAGCCTAAGGGCATTTCTTTCATTCTTGCATGTTTTACTTTGTATTACATATTGTATATTCATTCCATTTAGATGTTAAATATAGATTGCATGTAATGAACTAACCTGATGTACCAGATGATATTCATATATATATGTGTGTGTGTGTGTGTGTGTGTGTGTGTGTGTGAGGGACTATTGAGTATATTTTATTATTGATCTTTATTTATTATTCAAGTTCATAAATTGGGATTCAAGTCTTGAGAATCCGAGGTGTGATAGGATAATTTATGAGGAATTCCCTGATGAAGACATATTGTTTATAGAAATTCTACAACCTTGGATGATGTTTTTCAATGGAGTTGCAAGGTCAGAAGAGGAAGGGGCAAGGGCAGGGACAGGGGCAGGGGCATGGGCAGTTGTCATTTTTATCAGTGCTCACACTCGAAAATTTCAATCCAAAAAGGTTAATGTAAAACAATTATCATGGTCTAAGAGATGGGTTCTTAGAGACAAAGATAAAGGGCATAAGATTATTCTTATCCTTCTAGAAGTTTTTATTTAATTTTCATAGGATTACCACTATCACTAGTGAGTGTTCGAGTGGTTTTTTGAAAATATTGTGTAGGAATTATTCATTCTGGATACAATTCATATATACTCCACTATCTACCAGAGCTATAGCATTTTTAAGAATAAAGTCTGGTTTAATAGTAAAAGTAATTCTGATATATCATTTCTAAAAAGTTACCTGATTCATTAGTAATAAATATTGATTATCCTGTTTTTCTAAATTTTCTTCTGTTAGAATACCTTTATTCTTTTGGGGTATTTGGGATATTTGGTTATTAATCTTTTGAATATCTAAGAGTATAGATTGATTAGCTGTTTGGAGATGTTTAACTTCTATTTTTAACACATTAATCTCCATTTTAAGATCTTGGATAGTTACTGGTTTTTCTAAGAAGAAGAAGATTGCATGCGATTCATAATTTCTTTCATATTGTAATGTTCCATGGGAAGAACTTCTTTGGATTTCTGATTTTGATAACAGATTTCTAAAAATTTTAACTTCATTTCAGGGTCCTTAATCTAGTCAATTAAATCTAAAATAGATTTTTGATCATCTATTAAAACATTAATGCTTGGTCCTCCAATGTTAAGACCATTCATTTCAATAATGGCTTTCCAGTAATTAGATTATGTAATGTGATTAAGGTGGCCGATAGTACAAGGACACTGCTCAGGAGAGTCTAATTATCAGACTCATATAGAGAATATAATTCTATAAGTTCTTCTTCGAGACTAGACTCAGAGTCTGATTCAGAAAGAGTAAGTAAAATCTGTTGTTGGATATTCTCATCTAGAGACATCTCATTAAGTTTCTGTTTCAACTTTGCTCTACACTAATTGGCATAATGGCCTGTTGCACCACATTTGTAGCAGGTGATTGCAGATTTATCCTTTTTAAGATGAGAAATAGATTTCAATTTTCCTTTCAAATACTTTCTAGGCGTATACTGGTAAGAGGGTTTAGAACTCTTATATTTCTTGGAATAAGATTTCTGGGAATACTTTTTGTAAGGCTTACCTTGCCTTTGTCTTTTAGGCTTGGAGGGTACTGGATCTTGGTATCATAAGCAAATTGATCACAAAATTCACCAAGTTCTTTTCTTCCTGTGAGATTCTGTTTTATCATAAGGTACTGGAGTTGAAGGTCATTACATAAAGATAGGCCTTCATTACATAAAGATAGGCCTTCTTCAATTACAAGGTTGATTAATTGGCCATAAGTATACTGGTTGTAAGGAATAGACATATCATTATGGCGGTCCCTAAGTTTCTTATGGATTTCCTCGACAAAGAGGTTAGGAAGGCCATCAGTAAATTTGGCTTTCCAATGTTCATTATTAGCATCGGTTCTCTACATAACTTTGAGCATGAAAACATCTTTATTCTAGCAGAAATGGGTTAAAGATGGACATCTAAGGTTTTGTAAAAGTTCACTACCCCTGTCGTTGGTAACAATTTCTGGAAATTCAGTTTACTGATGGAAATTTTACCAGAACCAATCCGACAAGGTTTTAATGAGTAGTAAATTGCCTACTCACATTTACCAGTACATAAAGACATTTCCATATCTAAATCCTTGGTCCATTTTTCTATCCATTTTGGGATTCCTTGGATTTGGAAATGGGATTTTCAATGTGGGAACGTAAGAAACATATTGTTTCCCTTCTGTATGAACCAGATTTTGATGAGTGATATATTCCAACCAAAGCTCGACCTAGCCAAATGAGAAAAGAGTATTTAGAATTATGTAAAACAGAAATTCATTAAAATCGATCTCCCAAATTGGTTTCTCGTTTGGTGGGATAAATTTAATTTATCAATGGAAATTTTACCAGAACCAATCTGACAAGCTTTTAATGAGTGGCAAATTGCCTACTCACATTTACTAGTACATAAAGACATTTTCATGTCTAAATCCTTGGTCCATTTTACTATCCATTTTGGGATTCCTTCGATTTGGAAATGAGATTTTTAGTGTGATTACCAGAACAAAATTCCCCGTTTAAAAAGAGTTTTCTTTGTCAAATGGTGAAAAAAGGGCATGGACCCTAATCAAACAAAACTTATCCAGAGCATTAAGGAGACCTGTTGGGAAGTTGCTCCCAAGGCTATCCCAGCCTCACCAATATCACATAATTCGTTTTTACAGATTCAAATAGAACTTCACAAACAAAATCCAGAGATGTCAGAAATAGAATTACTCATTAAGAGTATGGATTTTATGAAAGAACAATTCTTGCAATCCATCACCAGAGATGACGCCTCCATGAAATCTATCGCCAGCAGGTAAGACCAGGACCAGGATGAGAATGAATTCTCAGTTCTAGCTGGAGATTCACAAGATCTCGAAGACGACAAACCCAATTTTGCTGATTTTTGGGATTCACTCACCATTCTCATTTTTGAAAAGATAAAAAAGGACAAAAAAGGAAAAGGCAAAGGACGTGAATGATATCACATGAATAAAGCCAACAGTATATTCTACCGACACATAACGACAAACCAGGACAACAAATAATTTTGCTTTTCAAAAAAAGAGATTCCTTATGTCTCCACTATCTGCAAACCACCCATGAAGATAAGGATACTGAGTCAAAAAGATGATTTCCACTCTGCCAAGAGGATAAGGATATCCGACTCCATCTACTCAAAACACACCACCTGTCCTCCACCTTATCTCTAAATTGTGTATGTAAAGGGATAGCCTCACCCTTGTTGGGGCAGAGTTTTTCTTTTAGTTTTTCAGTTCTCTTGCTTAGCCTCTCCTTTGTACTCTCTTTCTCGTTCTCTCTCTCTTGGTGTGTAATCTGAAGTTTGAAGAAATAAAAATATTATTGTAAGTATCTCTTTCTTTTTCATGTATGCCCATTGAACTACTTGCTATTTTATGTAAAACATTAGAATTTCATAAACATAGACGATCTTTGTATTTAAATTTATTATCTGATCATTATTTACGACCGTCCATCTCACCTATTCTTGAAGAACTTGATCATCTGATAACTATTACAGAACAGCAGATCCAAGAGGAGATCTGCCGTTTAGCGGCCGATCTTAGGCCTCCACCTCAACAGTAAAACAATAATGAGACCATATATGGCATAATTTAAATTTAATATATATGTAATATTAATTGTAATATTCCTGGTTTTGTGCTTAGTAGGGACTAATCTGAATAAGGATAAGTGGGATGTCACCCAAGTCGCGTTTGGGGCTGTAAGACCGTGTATGCAGGGATTGCGCTTAGGTATGTTTCCTAGTAAGCTGTTGACAAGCATGCTTATCTTAGTCCAGCTGTTAGCACCTAGATGGTATCAGAGCCATGTTTGTTACTGTTTAGAGTATGATTACATTCTATTTAAATTATACATATATGGTCACAATACATCCATATGGATTCTGAGTCTTCATCAATTACAATAGTAGCCGATATAGTAGCTTCTACCTCAAAAGTAGCAGAACTTGTAGCATATCTAGATGTTAAGGAAGCCTTAGATAAATGCACTATTCCAAATGTTAAACCAGATACTAATTATAAAATAGGAACATTTGATTTTACCAGTAAAAATATTATAAAAACTTTTGAACATGTAGTACCTTTATAGAATTATGATAAAATAATTAAATTACTTCATATATAGGATCTGGCACCTGTCTTCAAAAAATATAAATATATCCGTATAAGATTTGTCCAAATAGCTTTTAAACCCTTAACTTTGTTAGGGCAAAATACCAGTATCCAATGTACCCTTAGAGATGGTAAATGTATTAATTGTAAAGGCTCTCTTATGGGAGCCATCAAAACCAATTTATCTCATGGACCAGTTTATTTTAATATTTATCCGAATTTAAGTGTGTCACTTCTTGACCTTAATCTTTCAGAAGTCCTAGAAATTAGAGTTCTTTCTCATGGTTGTGAGTATTTACCAGGAACAACCCCTTTATCAGCAATCTTTAGGAATCACTTAAAGGTTTTGACAACCTTAAATCCTTATGCCAGAAAACATAGTGAATTAGGTCATACTATCTTAATCGACACCAATTGGTAGGACATTACTTTTCCAGAACAATAGAAGATACACAATGTTATTGCAGCAAGACCACTTATTCAACAAACTTTAGACCAAGTCATCCAGACACAAAGAGGAAATGTATACCTCAATTTCCATATACCATTAACCAGAAAAATTTCTAGTACTAGTGTTAGATCAACCCCACCTTATAGGATCGACTTACCTGAATCCTCTAGACAATCTACTTCTGAACTTGTAGAATCAATATTACAAGGCATGCCATTTAGGCCACCTAGTGATTCACTAGTAGAATATGTCATTCAGGGAATCCATCTTTCAAAAAATCAAATACCTCATGGAGTGTATGATACTAGAAGGCTGTATGATAGAGGTAGCCCCACGGCCACTGATATGAATTTTGAAATTTAATGGATTTTACAACAGGTAGTGAAAATCATCGTATTATTAACCAGGATTTTATGCAACCTAAATACCAGGAGTTTCGAGAATGGTATTTTAATTACCACAACTCTCAACAGCTTGAGAGACTCAAAAATCAGTATTATTTCCATTTGGAAAAACACCAACAACTTATCTTTTTCCCTCGGTGGTATTTTGACATTGCCACTATTATGGAACTACTTCCAGAACCTCAACTTAATGTCTTAGATGACTTACATAAGACATGGTTAACAATAGAAGGCAAAAGTATCAAATCGATACATCCTCCTCCATAATCACTAGAACTAGCACCAAGCTTAGCTTCTTGTTCCAGTACTCCGTTTGTTATTACTACTTTTGTTAAACCTACTGAAACTCCATAAAAAAGAGATACCTTGAAAGTGGTTGATCTTACACCTCTTATCAAACTAGAATAATTATACTAACTTACATTTTCAAACAGTAGGTAAATAGTTATCCAGAATTGAAAAATCTGTCAACGAATTAGTTAACCACCAAAAATCAAATCCTAAACCAGAATCAACTATAGCGATCTCAGTTTTCCCTCCATTGTTTATTGTATTCCGGACTTAGGTTCCGTCATGGTTGTTGTTGTCTTTATCTTGTTTCCGTCCTTTAAATTCTTTGTATTTGAGTTTTGGGATGTATTGGGCAGGTTTGAAACAAGTTGGGTGTGATTTGAAATAAATAGTTGCTGCCCAGATTTTGGTTTCTTCGCTCGAGTGAGGCTTTTGTCGCTCGAGCGAGCTTTGGGTTTTAGTTCCTTCGCTCGAGCCAGGGTTCCTTCGCTCGAGCGAGATTTGAGTGGTATGTCTCTTGGCTCGAGCGAGCACTCTTGCGCTCGAACGTGCGTCTGCGTCTCTTTTTTACCTGAAGGTTGTGTTTCTTCGCTCGAGCGAGCTTTCCTTCGCTCGAGCGAGCGAGGACTATGTTTTGGGTTTCTTCGCTCGAGCGAGGACTCTTACGCTCGAGCGTGCTTTTGGGTTGCAGACCTGAAGCTTCGCATTGTTCGCTCGAGCGCCGTTTCTTCCGCTCGAGCGAGGTGTCTGTTGTGTCTAGTCGCTCGAGCGACTACTTCTTCGCTCGAGCGAGCCTTGCATATATCAGTTAGCAGCAGCGGGTTTTACATCACTTTTCATCATCCTTTTCATCAAAACCCTAGATCCGGCTGCTTCTCTCTCTAAACATACCTTCTCTCTACAAATACACCTTGTTCTTGGGCCTCTCTACCCTAGTCTCTTTGTAAGAAAGGTGGAGTTTTGCATGGGCTACACTTTGATCTGAAAATTTGTGGTTTTGGAGCATCTTGAGTTTCATCCTTCTACTCATTTGAGTCTCTCCATTTGAGATAGGGATGATTTACTCCTTCTTATGAGTTTGACATAAACACTGGTTATTTTGTTTAAATGGTAAAATATGGGAGTTTTGGGAAGTTAGGGTTAAAACTTGAATTATTGAAAAGAGGGGTTTTCCATGTTTGGACTTATATGTATGTAAGATTTGAAATTGGGGTTGTTTATATAATATGAGTGAAATTGGCCTTGGGGGCAATGTTTGAGAATATGGGGGATTAAAGCCCTAATTGAAATTGAATAATTAATTTGGGAAAGTTATGGAAATATGTAATTGAGTTGAAGGTTATGAAATTGAGAAGTTATGAGAATGAATGGTGTAGTTGGATTGATTAATCACTCACCTATGAAAATGTTGATAATTTATCTGTTTGATATATTTATTTATCTGTTTAGAAATAACTGCTTTGGGCTATCGGTGGAGGATAGTCTTGATTGTTATAGACACTGCATGATGATTAGGTGAATTAAAACTAATCAACTGAGTTATGTCATTGAATATGACTGTTGAATTAACACATTGAATATGTGCCTGGATTGATCATTGTATATGATAAAGCGTTTAAATACATTGTATATGTATCTTGTTTGGGAGGAGATAGGGGATGTACTCCGTGGTTTGGGAGGAGATAGGGGATGTACTCTCAAACCTGTTAGGGAGGAGATAGGGGATGGACTCCGTTGATAACTAAGTTGGCCGGAGTGTCCAGGGTGAAAGTCCCGAAACCTCAAATACGTTTGCATAACGTAGATGATTGAAGTATTGAAGTGTTAATAATATGAGTTGTTGTCTCATTTGAATTGATTATGATTGAAGTATTGATAATATGAGTTGTAGTCTCATTTGAAATGATTATGATTGAAGTATTGATAGTATGAGTTGTAGTCTCACTTTGAACTGTTCGGATAAACAATCAATCATATCTATGAATTGGTTTGGATAATGAAACGGAAAGGGATTAAAATGTGGTTGTGGATATGAATTGGTTATGGAAGAGATGTATGTTGGTTTATATGAGTTAAACATTTATCAAATACTTATGTTTTAGTTAATTCTCATATTATGTTTAGCGTATCTCTACTGGGCTTTGGCTCACCCTATATGGGACATCATTTTCAGGTACAGGTGATATGCCGCCTCCAAGGATGTAGCTTGGGAGGTTTAGAAGCTGAAAGCTTATTTTTGTGGTTATCTTATGTATTACATGTAATTCAAGCCAAGGGCTTAATATGTTTAGAGTTAGAACTCTCTTTTGTTGAAACCAAGTGTTGACTTGGAAAGTTGTAAGCCCGTAGGGTATTTACTTTTGTTATCAACATGTAATACCTTTTGTAAGAAACACTCTGATGAAGGAATATATTTTACTTTCTAATATCTATGGATATTATAAATGATTGGTTTATGCATTTATCTTGAGGGCGTTACATCAACTGTCTAACCAGTTAACATTAAACCACCTTTGGAAGTTTCTAACTTCAAACTTAAACCTTTTAAACAGAATGATGAATTTATTGATGCTCTTGTTAATAAAATGAAAAATATCCACACAGGTACCTCTAGTTCTCAAATCAATATGCTTTCTCAATATCACCAGGATCTTCCTTTAGATAGTGAAGTCGATGGTGACATCACACCATCCCAAAATTTTTAAATCCAAACTAATTCCAAGATATACAATCTATTAATAAAACATATGTACCCCAACAAATGGCGCACTTTATAGAAAACAAAGTCGCGCTAACTACTCGAGCTATCACTTGACCGCTCAAGCGGTGTGATAGAGGCGGTAGAAAACATAAAGGCCAACTGCTCTAGAGAAACTTCTACCGCTCGAGCGGTAAAACGAGTGTTCTAAAAGTTTTGAATGTAGGCTGGATGTGCCACTTCTCTGCTTGAGTGCACAAATGACTATGAAGTGGCAAACAAGAGATGCTTAAGATACGGAATGTCAGCACAAATACTTCTAATAGGAACAATTCGGGTTGGATTCACAACTAAACACTCATAGCCTCACTTAAACATAAAAGTGAATAAAATTACAACTAAAAAGAGTTTTGTCAAACGGGATTGCCAATTACAAAAAACCTAACACCATGGGATGAACTATCTCAAAAAGAGTTTGAAAGGCTATTGGAAAAGAATCAAATATGTGATTCTTTAGGTGCATGAATAGCATCTGTACGAGAAATTATAAAGAAATATTATGCAGAACGACAACCTATAAAAGATATTGAAAAGGCATATATGGCTTATAGCTGTTGTTCAAAAATCGAAGGTATGGTTGTGACAAAAAAAACCAAACCATTGATTAAGAAGAAGAAATTTGTGAAAAAAATGGGAAAAATTTTTTTAGAAAAGAAAATTTAATCCTTATAAAGAAAAACCAAAACCTTGGTAGATATATTAGAAAAAAAAAATCTAATAAATTCACAAAAGATAAAAAGCCTCCATATCCAAAAGGAAAATCTCTTGACGAATGCAAATGTTGGCTTTGTGGAGAAAAAGGACATTTCGCAAACAAATGTCCTAACAAACAAAGAAAACAACATGTTAACCAAATGTTATTTTCTGAAGAAAAATATTAACCAGTATGGGGATACAAAATATACTTAAATTTGGATGAACCTTTTTTCACTTTCAGCAATTCATGGAAGAATGAATCAGGAAAAAACCAATGACTAACGATGAAGTAGAAAAACTCATGTCAGAATATGAATCAGAATCTGAATATAGTTCTTATGAAAACGATGAACAAAGCTTAGAGGAAGCTTTAACTGGAACTATTTTTTTGATGAAAATAGATTCAGGTGATGGAAATGAAATAATCCTTCCTAAGAAATGAGAAAGTGAATCATTTAAAATTGAAGAACCAGAACTTTTTGTAAACGATTGGAAAATTTCTAAAATTTCAATGAAGGAAATTTATAAAAACTCAATCTTCAAATCTCGAAGTAAACTGAATGTAGAAATGTTTAAAGGACGAACTTCAGTTGGTAACACAGAAGAAACATCTGTACATATACCATTGTTTGATATGAACAAGATCAAATAATATGGTAATAAAAAAATATAATTACATTCATTTAGGACTTATACAAGTTATTATATGTCCTTTATTTTCAAGTGGAAAAGGCATTCCTATGTTAACATGTGTCATGGATAATAGATGGCATAGCTTTGAAAATTCCTTAATCAGAGGGATTCAAAGTAATTTGTATAATGGACCAATTTGGTTCACCATCAAACCAAATTATTTCTTGGCATTGGAAGATCCTAATCTTAATCAAGAATTAGGATTAAAAATAAAAACTCAAGGTATGCAAGGCCCTGATGCAAGAAGCAAAATTTTGCTATTAATTACATGTTTATGTATAGAGTGGTTAATACAATTAATTCTCTTAGTAAACTTGTACATGAAGTAGAGCTATTTCAAAAAACGAGTGCTCACACTCAAAAATTTCAATCCAAAAAGGTTAATGTAAAACAATTATCATGGTCTAAGAAATGGCTTCTTAGAGAAACTCCAAATCGAAAAAATCTCAAAAATTTAACAATTTGAGAAAACAAATGTATTGTTTATCTTGATGAAGCTAGACAAAAATCAATTCTTTTTAGTAGATGTAATTCTACAAGTAGCCTAGAATGAAAAAAAATACAAAGATAAGGCTATCATTGAAGAATCTAGTGTACTAATAGGATACAAAACAATAAGTATCCCCATTACCAATAAATCTTCATCAAATATATCAATCGAAGAACACCAAAACCTAAAAATGATTTCTCTCGATAATCTCTCCATCACTTTAAATGCAAAATTAAAGGAACGAGGATTATTCGGAGAGGAACTCCAAAAAGGAGTAGAAGAAATAATCTAAAAAATAAATGAAGATATGAGTAAAAAATCTCACAAAATTTTTAGAAAAACTATTGAAGTTAGCCCTACAAATTCATATGTTGAATTATTGTTTAACTTTTCAGGCTATCATTCTTACACTATTGATGCATTAATTGGCACTGGTGATTTATATAGTTTGGCAAAACTTAGAGTTTTACATCCAGACAAATGGGTGTTTTAGCTAAAAATCCAATTGTATTAAAATTGGCAAATGGTCAATCGGTAACTATGGAATATGAAAGTTATCATATTCATGTTATTCTTAATCAAAAAGAATTTATAATGGACCGAATAATTCTATTTTCATTTTTAGATGGAGATTTCTTAGTTGGCAATGCATTTTTAAAACAAGAAGAAAATAGACATTTTCTTCAAGATTAATCATATATTACTCTTAAAATGCATGAAATCTTAGTGCTAAAATATGCATCTCAAAATGTTAATTTGGTTTTAATCCTATTAAAATTACAGAACCAAATTTATTTACACAAATTGAATCTCTCTACACAGCTTAGCGTGGTAAGCTTAAAACAATTGATGACAATCAAGAAAAAACTTGGCAACAACTATTTAAAGATGAAATTAGCAGTGAAAATAACACTATAACTGATAGTGAATATGAATATGAAAGTGATAGTGAAGAAGAAGATGAACAATGGATCACTAATATCACAAATCACTATCAAGGCAAACAAGGAAAACATGAAAAATATATTCCGAGTTTGGATAATATTAAGAAAATGCTAGAAAATAATTTTAGTGACAACCCACTAAAATTATGGGAAAAAGACAAGCCTTAGGCAAAAATAGTGTCTGAGGATCCAAACTATGTAGTCAATGTAAAACCCATTAGACATAGTCTTGAAATGATTAAGGAATTCGAAAAACAAATTCCTGACTTATTAAAATAAGGGTTAATACGACCAAGTAAAAGTCCTCATTCTAGTCCTGCATTTATGGTAATGAATCATACAGAAAAATAAAGAGGTAAAGCTCGTATGATAATAGAGTATAGAGCTTTAAACAAAAAGACCATAAAAGATGGTTATAAATTGCCTAACAAAGACGTTTTAATTAACAAAATTCAATTGGCTAATTTCTTTTTCTAAATTTGATTTAAAAAGTGGTATTGACAAATTCGAATGGAAGAAAATTCTATTCCTCTAACTGCTTTTAGTGCTCACAAGGACATTATGATTGGTTGGTTTTACCATTTGGCTTAAAACAAGCTCCACCTATATTCCAAAGAAGAATGGATAATATTTTTCGAAAACATGGAGAATATTGTATGGTATATGTTGATGATAGTTTAGTTTTCTCTAAAACTATAGAGAACCATTGAAATCATCTCAAAATAATAGCTCAAGAATTCATAGATCATGGATTATTGATATCTGGAAAAAAAAAAAAAAATTGAATGGGAAAAGAATTCCATAAAATTTTTGGGATTAGTAATTGATGACAACAAAAAAGTTGTGCATCAAGATCATATTTCTGAAAAAGTCACAGAGTTGCCTGAAGAGATAGGAGATGTCAAACAACTTCCACGATTTTTGGGAATAATTAACTATGCCAGAAAGTTTATTCCAAACTTATTTGAATTAGTAAACCCATTAAGCAAAAAGCTTAGAAAAGGAAATTGGAGTTGGAATCCAGAAGATACTAAAAAAGTATCTAATATCAAAAAGATAGTAAACAATCTTCCCAAGTTAAGTTTACCTAATCTAGGAGATAAATTAATCTTAGAAGCAAATGTCTCTCAAAATAATTGGGAAACATTATAAAAATCAATACCTCTTAATAAATCTAAAGAACATATATGTGGATATTGAAGTGGTAGTTTCAAAGATGCTGAACAAGATACTACATAAATGAAAAAGAATTTCTTGCTATAAAAAAATGGTATAAAATCTTTTTATATTTTCTTAGTCTCTAAACATTTCATTATCAGAACAAATAGTAAGTGTCTTAATTTTTTTTTGAAAAAAGATTTAAGACATGTAAGTCAAAACAGACTACACAGATGGCAGCAATGGTTTCATTCTTTTAGTTTTGATGTTGAATATATTTGTTCTGAGAAAAATTCCATTGTAGATTCTCTAACCAGGGAATTAAGTTTTATGAATTTTATGGTGCATGAAATCACAACTTCAGTTGATAAAGGCAAAATTCCCTTTCTTTTTTTTTTTTTTTTGCTGGAACTGCAACAAACCAGGCTATGAAGTTGAAAACTATTGGTGGAAGGATTCAAAAACTGCTTCCACTAACAAAGCATGTACGGTTGAAACCATGGTAGCAAAAAAAAAAAAAATGAAATCTGAATTTTAAACCAAAAAATTTAAAGGGATTCTTAAAAGGAAATTTTTCAAAGGAGTGAAAGGGTGAGGTAACCTCCGAACTCACTGAACTCGAAGACATAGTTATAGCAGAACTCTCTACTATAATCGAAAGACCATTTTATAATCCTAGACTAGCACCAGAAAGTAGCAATATTTTCAAAGAATTTCGTTTTGCTCTGCACAACAGTAAATGATAAGATGTGCATAGAATTATCAGTGCTCATACTGATTATGTTAGGTTTCTAGAAAAGGAGCTTAACATCATTCGCAATGATGAAAAAAATGATGGAAGAAAGAGAAAAAAGAATTTTTGTTTTAAAAGAAATAGAAATGTTCTTTCCAAAAGAGTTCGCTGAAAAAATTAAATAAATTGCCAAAAGACAAGATGAACACGAAGAAATACTTCGTATGACATTCTTAACATAATTCTTAAACTGGGATTATAGTTGGCCAAGTCTTAAGTTATCTGTGGGTAAAATTAATATGCATTAGATTGTGTTGGCTTCATATTTTGTACTAGGGGTGGGCGCGGGTCGGTTGCGGCCACGGAACCTCCAATCTGCCATCCGTCCGCCAAATTGGTGGATTGGAGAAAATCAATCCGCATCCGTCCGCCAATCCGGCGGATGCGGATTGGCGGATTGGCGGTTTGGCGGTTTGGCGGATGGATGCGAATCGGTTTGGCGGTTTAAAATTTTATAAATTTTCAACATAATTCAACTTGTGCACTTCCTCATCCTCAAAAAAAAAAAAAAAAAAAAAAGTATTACAGTCAATGACTTAAAAAAACATTACAATCATTGCATGCCTCATCCAAAGCAAGAAAATTTGAAACTTTAGAATATCACAATCACTGCATGCCTCATCCACATACCATAATCATAACATGCCTCATCCACATAAAGTATTACAATCTGTGGTTCTTAAAATATAAAAATAATTCAAACTACCAAAACCATGAACAGAACCAGTAGTAGAGATTGTATGTCTCTGTATTGTTACATCTATATCTGTTTTTGAAAACAAAAATCAACCAGCATATATCATATTTTCTATTTATTATTTTTAGAGATAGATTTAAAAATCAAAAAATATAGATAAATAATACGTTTATTGTTTTCAATTCAAAAAGATATTCAAGTTGAAAACTTTTTTTCAACAGAATATTTAAATTCTTTTTAATTGAAAACACAAACAGAATATTTAAACAAACTGAAAACACAAAGTCTTATAAATTACTAGGGGTACTTGCGATTTGGCGGTTCGGTTGCGGCCAAAGGAATCTCAAATCCGCCATTCGTCTGCTAGATTGGCGGATTGGAGAAAATCAATCCGCAACCGTCCGCTCGTCATCACGCATCCGTCCAAAATGCGGCGGATCGGTTCGGTTCGGTCGGTTTTGGCGGATCGGTATATCCGCTGCTCACCCCTATTTTGTACAAGCCAGTTACAATTCAACACGTGGCAGAATAAGGGTAATATAGGAAGACTATTCAAGTCTTCGATCCTGATCGTACACGTGGCAGTTAGTATTGGTTCTCACGTGATCGGAGTAGCATTGGATCAATAAAGAGGTGCAAGGTGACGTGGCTTCAACGGTTACTCAGATTCAAATTCAAATATAGGAAGGAAGCCTAACTGCAAGTGATGGCGTAGTTGAACTACTTATAAGGCAGCATGTTCAGCGATCATGGAGGAACAGTTCGACGGTTTGAAGTGCAGTTCGATGGTCATCCTTGAGAAGTATAAATAGCGGGGAAGACCCCAGAAAAAAGCCCCAGACTCAGATCATACAAACCAGTCTTACTTTACATATTTTCTTTTCCAGTTTTACATTTTCAGTCTTTACATTTCCTGTTCTTTAAATTCCTGCTCTTTACATTCCTGTACTTTAAATTCCTGCACTACACTTCATTCATAGGAGTAGTTTCAAGTAGATCGTTGCTGTAAACCTCTATGAGGCTGAGTTTGGATCATTGTAAGTTTTCATTCTAATGAAATACTTCAATTGCTCTTCATTTAACCGTTATTTTGCTTAATTTCTCCTAAGTCAAGCCACCAATAAAAGTCTTCTTCATTGAGGCTGAAAGAACTAAAACACAATCGTCTGATAATTGGTTGGCAATTAACATTTCTGTAAGGACTGATTGATCCTTGCTGGCACGCTCGCATTTACAAAAATACCCTTCGAAAGCCAAAAAGCCAACATATATTTTTGGCACGCCCAGTGGGACTCATTGAAATGGCTAGACGAAGAAGATAAGGAGAAAATGAACGCTTGGAAGAAGGCATAGAAGGAGAGGTAGAAATATCTAATCCAGAGGATAATGTGGTAACACATCCCGTGGAAACTCCCATATTATCAGAACCTATGGTCGAATAGACCAGTACTTCAGGACAAGAACCACATGTTCATAGTATTGGAAGAAACCAAGGAATTGGACCATCCACTGTTCCATCTACTCATCCAATAAATCCATGGGATGGCCTAGTAGATGCCATGGGACAACAATTAATGAACACAATGGAAAGGTGGGCAACATCCTTTTTAGATCGAATGAATAACCACCAACCAACAAACATAACACACATTGAGGAAGTTTTAAATGTCCCTCAACAAAGATTGGCTAGAGATAAACAGCCTATGCAAGTTAATGGACATTCTAACGGTCAAACTAGTAATCAGAACTATGAAAGACCATCACCTCAGTCTTGGTATGAACCCATTTCGAGGCCTATAGCAGGTCAAAATGCCTCAGTACTCAACAATGAAGCCATACAAATTGGTGGATCTGCCCCAGTACAAGAAACTGGCATAAGAATGGTCACAAATCCCATGTTCGAAGCCATACCTAGTACAAAGGGGTTTATTAATCCCTTATTCGAATTTATACCCGGGGGGTTGGAAGGTTTGCCTGCAAATGGAAGAGACACAACACCTGTTCCAGCACCTTTTGTAGGTCCTTTCGCAAGACAGGCTCAAAGGGGTTACCCACACCCCCAACAACAACATGCACCACAGGGACAACCGGTCCCAAATGTACCACCTTATGGACCAAGAGGACCACAAGCACAAGTTTGTCCACCAAATCCTGTGTTTGTCCCTCCAGTAGTGGTTCAGCAGGCACAAAATATGGTCCCTAGGGACCAAATTGCTGATATTGTTAGGGAGATGTGTGGACCGATGGCTCGGGGGGTCCAGACTCCTGTATACAGAAAATCATACCCAGAATGGGTAGATAGGGTACATGAATACCCAAGGGGGTTCAGGATACCAGATTTTACCCTTTTCTATGGAAGTGGAAACCAATCAACAGTAGAGCATATTGCTAGGTTTGCTGCTCAATGCGGTGAATTTACTAATCATGACTATATGAAACTAAGATTATTCCCAAATTCTCTAACTGGGGGAGCATTTGTATGGTACATCAACCTTACACCTGGCTCCATTCAAACTTGGCAACAAATGGAAGAGGCATTTCATGCCCAATTCTTTCAATCGGAGCCAGAGGTTTCCATGGCAGACTTGGCAAGACTGAGTCAAAGGCCTGAAGAAAAGGCTACTCAGTTTATTGCTAGATTTAAAAGGGCTCGAAATAAATGTAGAGTCATGTTGCCAGAGCCAGAATTCGTAAGATTGGCTCAAAATGGCTTAGAGTTCAGGCTTCGAAAGAAGTTTGACTCAACTGAATTCAGAGATTTGGTGGAACTAACCTATAAGGTGTCCAGGTATGAAGCATTACTAGAGGAGGAACAAGATTGAAATAATGCATCGTACAAGACATATTATAGAGATCCTAATTATGAGATCGATGTAGCAGAGATTGTGGGCAAAGAACTTGTAATCTGTGAGGCATTAATTCATAAGGATACAACAATTGATCAGCAGTTTAAAAAGAAAGACCTTCACAGAAAATACTCTTTCGATTTAACAAAGGCAGATGACATTTTTGATCATTTGCTTGCGGCCAACTTCCTTAAGTTACCTAAAGGAGTGAAACTACCATCTCCAGATGAACTTAAGGGAAAAGTATATTGTAAATGGCATAACTCTTGGTCTCACTCGACTAAAAACTACATTGTTTTTCGAGACAGGATCCAAGAACAAATTTGGAAAGGAAGTTTGAAATTCCCAGCCAAAGCAGAAAAGGCCATGGGGATCGACAGTAATCCATTTCCAGAAGTTGGAGAGGTGGCAGCCAATGTCATTATGTCAGACTTCCAGAACTTGTCCTTGACAGAATTGGAAGAAGTCAATGTGCAGATGTATGTTGCTAACCAAACAACCATCCAAAGGGACACCAGAAATCTGCCAGTTATTGGACAAGGTTTCTCACACCAGAGGGAACACTCTGATGAAGAATCACTGGATGATGATTCCTTAGAGGCAGTAGTAATGCAAAAGATGTGTCCCAGGTGCAGACTGAGTTATAAATGGTTGAAGGGGCTTCCAATTGATGGGAAGCAATACTACAGGGATGTGCAGAGACGCCCTAAACCAGCCAATGCTTATAACAAAAGGCCGTATCTGGCTAGTGTTAGGCAGCAGCCATTGGTAGTTGAACCAGCAGTTGATAGAATGCATGCTAAAGGCAAGAGGCCCTTGTATGAGTCTAGGCCACCTAACTATTACAGAATGGAGAGCAGTCATTCTGAAAGAAGACTGGAGAAGAGTTCAGGTTATGAGACCAAAGCCAGAGATTGGCCCCCTAGACCAACCTCACGCAGGGTAGAAAGTGGCCACCTTCATCGAAGGCCTGAATTAGGCTCGAAACATGAGGTCAGAACCAAGCAAGTGCCCTCACAGCCAGCTTCGAAAATGGCTTCGAAGGTTGAAAGAAGCAGTTCAACATCTGTGTCAGTAGGTTCGTGGGTATCCGGAGTTCCGGATTGGTTTGTGATGCAGAACAAACCTAGGGAAGTGCCCACTCAGAGAGCTATTCGAAACCAAGGAAGGATGGTTAAACCTCCTTTGGTGGCTCCGAACAATTGGGTATTGCTCAAACACCCAAAGACGAAAGAACCAGATATGGTCCCAGTCATTTCGAGATCACAAAGGAGAAAGATTCAGCGCAGGTACACTCAGTACCAGAAAGATATGAAAGAAAATGGAGAGAGCTCTTCATTGGTCCAGACAGAAGGAAAGAAGACTCTAAAGTCAGACCATACTCCAAAGACAACTCTACAAAGCAAGGTGGGCTGCAGCAGAGAATAGTTGGCCAAGGTTCATTTTGAACTAAAAGCTAGAGAGAAATCTAGCTTAGCAGGATTGGAGAAAGCTCTGATGAAGAGTGGTAGCGAGACAGAAGAAGAAATTGGCATAAGCCAAAAGAAAGAAATGGTGGAGGAAGAAATGTTCGAAGCCTTCATGGCTGAGCAAACATTTTTGGTTGAAAAACCAGTTGAGAAAGATCCTTCGAAGGAATCAGTTAACAACGAAGTGCCGGAGTGTAGCATGGAGAATGCCTCTGAAGTAACTGAACAAGGCGGCCAAGAGGGGAAACAGGTACAGCCAGCCATCCAATTTGGCTCATTTCCTCTAGTATCAGTCAATATGGTACACATACTGCCTCATGAGTTCCAGGCTGGAGATGAGGACCAAGATGGTCAAGAAATTGATCCTATTCCTGTCTCTAGTGAAGACTCACAAGTGAGTATGGTACAAGATGATTCTGGAATGGCTACCCCAATGGAAACTGAATATGAGAGTGAAGAAGAGGTGAGCATTAACCTCTCATATCCTTTTGAGTATCCCTCGAATTCTATACACAACATGTCAAGCCTTTGTACATCAAGGCTTTCTTCGATGGGATACAATTGAACCGAGTCCTGATAGATAATGGGGCAGCAGTGAATTTACTACCGAAATCTTCTTTGAAGAAACTAGGGAAAAAGAATCCTAGGTTGATCCCAACCAGTACAACCATCGCTGGCTTTGCTGGAGACAAACAGATGGCTCAGTGAATTCTACCCATCAACCTGAGTGTGGGAACCAGGGACTGTATGACAGCATTCTTCGTAATCGACAGTAATGCTAAATACAATGCTTTACTTGGGAGAGATTAGATTCACACTAACAAATGTGTGCCTTCCTCTTTGCATCAGAAAATTATGATGGCCTTAGGCAATGGAGAGACAGAGGAAATTGATGCAGATCCTCAACCTTTCATAGCCTGTGCAGACTTCGCAGAGGCCAAACTGTATATTGAGGGAGTGACACCACTCAGTATACTGAGGAAACCTGATGGCTCAGCCGAAGTGACGGCTGATGAGGAAGTGACACACCTGAAGCACTTAGTCCAGGAGAGTGCTGATGAGGAGGTTGTCGTTAAAGATGATAATGATGCCTGGTTATAGGCAAAGAAATGAAACACAAGAAGCCAAGTCTTTGGCTCTAATTAAATTCTCAACATTGGATGTAAAATCAATAGTCCAGAAAGTACAGGAGTAAGAGAGAGAAGCCATGATAATTGGCTGCAAGCAGAAGCAACAACAGGTCAAAGTTTTGGCCCTTGATAAATATTGTGCATTGGACATTGAAACAAAAGTCCAGGAGATACAAGAAGATGAAGCCTTGTGGACAGACTTTGTCTATGAGGAGGAGGGCAAAGATGTTGACTTAAAGAATCTAGGAGCAGAACAAAGCAGGGAGATTGCTTCGAAGATAAAAGAAATCAAAGAAAAAGCTTCAGTAAGTTCTCAGACACAAGACCCCTTAGAAGAAGTAAATTTAGGGAAAGGTTCTATACAGCAGCCCACCTACATAAGTGCTTGTCTGAATGTTCTGGACATGGACCAGTTGTTGATTGTTCTTAAGAGATATAAAGATTGCTTTGCATGGTCTTATAATGAACTACCAAGATTGGATAGGTCATTAGTGGAACATAGGCTCCCTATGAAACTTAACTTCAAGCCATACAAGCAAAAACCAAGAAGAATGAGTCCAGAAGTAATTCAGAAAGTCAAGGAGAAGATTCTTAAACTACTCAAAGCACGCTTTATTAGGACAGCCAGGTATGTGGAATGGCTATCTAATATTGTGCCTGTGGTTAAGAAGAATGGTAAAATGACGGTATGCATTGATTTCAGAAACTTGAATTTAGCAACTCCAAAAGATGAGTACTCTATGCCTATAGTGGATCTGTTGGTAGACAGTTCAGCAGGGCATCAAGTTTTATCAATGATGGATGGGCACTCTGGTTATAACTAGATCTACATTGCAGAGGAGGATGTCCACAAGACAGCATTCAGATGTCCTGGAAATATTGGCACTTTCGAATGGGTTAAAATGCTATTTGGCCTGAAGAATGCTGGAGCTACATATCAGAGGGCTATGAACACTATCTTTCATGACCTCATTGGAGGGTATTTAGAATGTTATATTGATGACATTGTAGTGAAATCCCAGTCCATGGAGGAGCATCTGTTTCATTTAGAAGCAGCTTTTGAAAGAATGAGGAGGTTCAAGTTAAAACTCAATCCTCTTAAGTGTGCTTTTGGTGTGTCATCTGGAAACTTCTTGGGTTATGTAGTGCACAAGAAAGGAATACAGATTGATCAGAATAAAGCTAAAGCCATCATTGAAGCCAGGCCTCCATCAAGTAAGAAAGAATTACAAAGGTTCCTTGGACAGGTTAACTTTCTTCGAAGGTTCATTTCTAACACTGCAGGGAAAACTAAAGTATTTTCTTCCTTGTTAAGGCTTAAAGATGAAGAGGAATTTGAGTGGACAGTAGAGCATCAAATTGCTTTCGAAGGTATCAAAGCCTACTTGGCCAACCCTCCAGTGCTGATGCCACCAAAAGGTGATAAGCCCTTGAAGTTGTACATAGCTGCAGCAGAAGATTCATTGGGAGCTTTCTTGGCCCAAGATAATGAAGAAGGCAAGGAGCAAACTGTTTATTACCTTAGTAGGTTTTTAAATTCTTGTGAATGTAAATATTCAGCTGTTGAAAAGCTGTGTCTTGCTTTATATTTTGCTGCAATGAAATTAAGATACTATCTTTTACCTACGACTGTCTTGGTAATTGCAACCACAGATTTGGTTAAGTACATGTTATCTAGACCTATGTTGAGGGAAAGAATTGGCAAGTGGATACTAGCCTTATCAGAATTTCATCTAAAGGGCAGTAAAAGGGCAAGTTTTAGCCAATTTTCTGGCAGACCATCCATCTCAAACAGAGAGCCAAGAGATAATGGAACTTGGTATGGCTAGTGTTGAGCCATGGCAGATGTGGTTTGATGGGTCGAAAGCCAATGGCTTAACTGGAATTGGTATTGTAATTAGGTCTCCACAAGGGGTAGAAACCACACATGGTTTCAGAGTGGATGAAGCTACCTGTTCTAATAACCAAGCTGAATATGAAGCCCTAATAGTGGGACTAGAAATTCTTATTGGATTACAAGTTCATACAGTTGACATATTTGGAGATTCTCAATTGGTGGTTAACCAAGTGAAAGGGATTTTTAAGTGTCAAAACATAAGCATTTTGCCATACTATGTTGTTGCATTACATCTGCTTTCTCAATTTCAAATAGCAAATGTAACTCATGTTCCAAGATTCTTGAATAATAGAGCTAATGATGTGGCTCAGAAAGCTTCAAACTTCAAGAGAAGGGATAATGCCCAAAGGAACATAAGCCAAACAACATATCAGAAATTGATACCACCTTTGAATAAAAGGAATGTGGTCTTGGAAGTCAATCATAATGGCTTACAAGAATAAGATTGGAGGCATCCAATAATGCAGTACTTGGCTGGTCCATCTTCGAAGGCCTGCAGGAAAATTAAATTGCAGTCTATGCAATATATGATATACGGTAATGCTCTCTACAAAAGGGGGGGGGGGAGATGGCTTATTGCTGGAATGTTTAGGTCCAAAAGAAGCGTTAATAGCTATGGCTGAGGTTCATGAAGGCATCCGTAGTGCTCATCAGCCTGGTGTGAAGATGAGATGGTTGCTTCGAAGGCATTCCTACTATTGGCCAACTATCCTTAAAGACTGCATAGAGTATGCAAAGGGTTGCCAGGCATGCCAGAAGCATGGCACAATAAGGCATGTGCCCATAACTGACTTACATGCAGTAGTAAAACCTTGGCCATTCAGAGGATGGGCCATGGATATGATGGGGAAAATACACCCACCTTCTTCGAAGCATCATTGTTTCATTCTAGTGGCCACTGATTACTTCACTAAGTGGGTCGAAGCTAAGTCATACAAGGCTGTAGACCAGACTGAAGTTATTGGATTTATTAAGGATCTAATCCATAGATTTGGCATCCCACAAACTATAACTGTGGATAATGGGACTGTGTTCAATGGGAAGATGGTGAAGTCCTTTGTGGCAGAATTCAGAATTAGTCTCATTAATTCCACCCATATTATGCACAAGCCAATGGTCAAGCTGAATCATCCAATAAGTCCTTGAAAAAAGGAATACAAAAGGTTATGGAGGACAATCCCAGGGATTGGCATAATTTATTGTTGGATGTGTTGTGGGCTTACAGAATCTCCCCAAGGTCAAGCACAGGAGTCACTCCTTATGCCTTAGTGTATGGGCATAATGCAGTGTTACCTGTGGAGATCAATGTTAAGTCCTTGAGGGTAAGATGCCAAGACCAGTTGGATCCTGAGCAATACCATCAGAGTATGTGTTTGGAGTTAGAAGGCATAGATGAAGCTAGAATTCTGGCATTAAATAGCATTCTCTTTCAGAAGAAGAAAGCAGCCAAAAATTATAATAAGAAAGTCAAACACATTGGCTTTGGTATGGAAGACAATACTCCCGATAGGAATTAAAAGCCATAAGTTTGGAAAATGGTCACCTAACTGTGAAGGACCATATCAAATTCATAGAGTTCTGCCTTTTGGAGCATACCATTTGAGAAATTTGAATGGTTATGTGCATCCCAAAAAGATTAATGGCAGATATTTGAAACCTTATTTTCCAACTATTTCAGAAACACAAGGAATAAAATAAACACTAAGTACAAGAACACAAGATTACTCAGATGATAGACAAGAATTTGTTTTTTCATAAAGAGTCAAGTACATCGTGCCACAAATTGGCCCAAAAATCATTACAATGTTTTAATTGTTTTTGTACAACAGATTTCCTATTGGTAAATGATGAAAATAGTTGAATAACTGCGGCCATCTCTCCCTTTCGATCGGCCAGTCCTTGATTGGTGATTTGCAGTTTGGTGTCAGTTCGGACTAAGGCCTGGTTCACTGCAGAAAGCTCCTCTTCAAGTTGAGCTTTCCTTTCCAACAGCTGAATCCGAAAATGAGAGGCAGAGGAGTGTTGTTCCTTAAGCTTTGACACTTCAGTATGCACCTGGGAAACAAAACTCTGGTCTCTAGCCAATTTCTCATCCGCAGTCTTGGCAGCATCACAAATGCTGATGTAGAAATCGATAGTAGCTGCTGCCTGGGATAGATGACTTGAGGCATTCATGCCGGACTGCTCAGCAATTTTGCAGCACTGAAGAAACCCATTTCTGATGATAGGCCTTTGTAGAGCCTTGAAGGGAATCCTCGAAAATGAGATTAACAATTCCAGGCAGGTGTCTAAGTCTATCAAAGGTATAAAAGGCTGGCTGCTGGAGGAAGAAGAGCTCTCAAAAATTTCCAGCAAAGAGTCAGCCAAAACTAATGGCTCAGCTTCCTCGTTGAATGTTGGAGAGGTAGAGGGTATGTCGAAGAAACTAGCTAGTCTTGCTTCGAAGACATCAACCTCATCCATAGACATGAGGGGCGCAGAAAGAGTTATGGTGGATGACACAGAAGACTGCATAGGGATAGGAGAAATGGGTGAAGCATCTTTAGCAGTCTCCATGGTCCTAGCCACCAATGAATCAAGTGAAGAAGGGCTGGAGCTAGGTAAAGGTGATAAACCACGGGTTGGAGAGCTACCAGCACCCTCAATAGGGGAATCAACTGCCATTAGAGATAGAGTAGCAGTTGGAATTTCCTTGGAAGGAGGAGGAGGAGGAGCAAGGCTCGAAAGAGAAGTAAATTGAGGAAAGTCGAAAGACAAGAAATGGAGGTATGGCTTTAAGCCAAGAGAAGGAAATGCAGGAATGTTTGGCCTCAGGAGAGGTACAGAAAGTGTAGGCCTTGGAAGTGGGAGTACTATCTGGATAGCCTTCACATGCTGCATTTCATCAACTTCAACTGAAACTGAGGGAGTCCTCATTGGAAGTATAGCCTCAGTAGTTGTTGCTGCAAAAAAGAAGAAACGTAATGTCAAGCTTCAATGTCAAAATTCGATAAGGAAAAACAGTAGAAGCATGAAAGAAATTACTTGTTTCAGAAATGTTGGCAGTGATGGGAGAGCTACGAAGGGAGTAGTGTTTGGCAGTTTGTTGCCTTCTTACAGCTTCCCTTTGTAATGCATCAGCAGCAGCAGCTTCATCTCTTAGGAATTGTTGTTGCCGTTTCTTCTCAGCCCTCTCGAAGACAATTATGGCCTTGGAATGTTCCTGCTCTATTGCCTTGGCAGCTGTTTCATGAATGGGGTCTTCAACCAAGTCAATAGCAGGAATAGTCACTTTCTTTCTCTTCCTTCTCGGCAATGATACTACTGGCTCCTTTTCGACGTCACTCTCTTCAACTTGGGGTTCAGATTCTTCAGAGGTAAGTTCTTTCTCTACAATCGTGGTAGTTGCCTCGTGAATAGGATTTTCGATTATATCAGAAGAGGAGACAGCCACCTTTTGTCTCTTTGTTCTTTGCAAAGGTACTTCTTGCTCTTGCTCAACCTCTCTCTCTTCTGTCTGAGGTTCAGATTCCTCAAGAGGGAGGATTAGCTTCCTTTTCTTTTTCTGTTGCTGTCTCTCTTTGAGAGTAGCTAAAGTCTCAGCTCTCTTAGGGGATTCTTCTTGTGGGGACCCTGCACCAAAGAAAAATATGAGTGTAAAGGAAACAATCAAAAGATTCAAAAAGAAAAAAGGACATGAAAATACTAACCCTTTTTTGAGACAGCTCTAGTGACTCTAGATGGAAGGGGTGAAGCTACAGGAGCAGTTTTGGCAGTATCAGGAAGAGAGGGAGTGTTCTCAACTGTTGCTGACTTAGCCTTCGAAGGCACTCCTAACCCTATTAGCAAGTCATGAGGGTGTACAGATAGGCGCACTTCTATATTGGCTGTCCACCAGTTCTGGAATCTTTTCAAAACTAAGCCAGATGGGAGAAAAGGGACAAATTGAAATTCATTCAATTCCTTCAGCAGTTTGAATATTGCCGCCTCTAGCTTTGATTTGGATATTCTCAAGTCTCTAGCCGTAAGGTGGACATTCGAGAGACTGCAAAGTGGAATAGGTATCCCTTGAGTGAGCCCAAATTGTCTGGCAAACTGAGAAGGGCAGTACACCTCAGATATGCATTTATAACCTCGAGGGTTTAAAGTGCCAATGAACAACTCCCTCGGTAGCAAAATTGAAGCCCACATATCTTTGTGTGGTGAGGTGGAGCACTCTTTATCAGCCAGAAAAGTTTGCAGCCAAGCAGGTCCTTTATTGACATCAAAAGGACAAAAAAGGGAAACAGGAGGAGAAATAGGGAGTTGGTGAAAGAAGGTAAGGTAATAAGCAAAAGAAGCAGGATAAAGAACAATCCTAGCATACTTTTCCCCATAGGTGCTAGGATCCTGAACAAGGAATTTTAGGCATTTTTTATGCAAATCAGTGAAATAGGCAAAGAGCCAGAGCTGGAGCACCCAGAGGGGACCTCCTTGGTTAACATCAAGAGGTTTTTCACAAAATTGGGAACAAGCTCTGTAAACATGACCTAAAAGATAAGGAGCAAGAGCTATACGTTTTTTAAGACAAGTGCCTTCGCGAGTGGAGCGAACTCAGGCATAATCCTCTGAGATGATGTGCAAAAGAGAAATTTGCATAACCAGTATAAAATGAAGGAAACGAGTTCTCTGTCTTTCACGGGGCCTTCCCTTTTATTTTCAGCCTTTACGAAGTCACTGTAAGAGGAGTTTAAGGCTGGAAGGGAAAATTTGACAGAGAGGTCTGGGTAGTTGGGAGTGAAAGGAGAGCCAAGGGGTGAAAGCCCTAAAAGATGGAAAATATCAAGAACGGTGGGGGCCATCATGCCGCACCGAAATTGGAAGAAATTAAAGGCCATATTCCAAAAACATAGAGCAGCAGGAATTAAAAAGGGGTCCTCAGGAATGATGAACCTGGAAAGACGAAGGGCGTCGAGGATACAGAGCTCCTGTAGGTCATTTTCTCTCGCAGGTACAACTCTGTCATACCATTCCTCCCATTCGGTTCTCAATGTCGGCCAGCAACGATGAGGCCGGGTCACTCTCTAATTGCTCCAGTCAAGCCCTCCTTCGTAGAGAAGAAAGTGGTCCTCCAAATGGGGGTATAAAGCTGGAAGTTGGTCAGGGGATTCCTGAAAGATGGGACCTAGAACGTACTCTTGTTGGTTGTTGTGGCGAGGAACAAAGAGACGTCCATCTATGGCGCTTGGCCCACTAGTTGTTAGCTTGGCGATTTCTTCATCAATACATTGTTTCAAAGCCATGGTAGGGCTGATACGGTCGCCAGCAAGCACTTTTAGCGAGGAAGGATCCATTGGTAGCAAGCAGCAAGGAAGAGAGGGTTAACAGAAGATCGGTAGAAAGAAGGGTTTGTGCGTTAAAAGAGCAAGTGATTTCAGAGCACGAAACAAAGGGTTTTTAAAGCTTTTGTGTCTGAAAAATATATTGCGTAAGTCGTTAAGTACTAGAAGTACGAATACGAAAAGTTTCCTTCAATATTGATACTTTTGGAGGGAAAAACACAGCCCAGATGCTGAGACCAACTTCGAAGTAAGGTATTTGGCTTCGAAACCAGATTTTGGCGCCAAAAGTCAAATAACATCGACTTCGAAACAGAGAAGCCGGCTTCGAAACACATTCCACACTTAAGGATGCAAGAATGCTCAAGTATTTGTTTACTTCAGAAAAGTGAAGTCCTTCGAAACAAAACTTAAGGCCTCTTAAGGATGTGAATTGTTGTTCGAAACATCAAAACCAATAGTTGGTTGGTGTATATACGGAAAGATTTTATCTTTTGAACTAAAACAGCATGAACTATTGTTCGAAGCAAAAGATGGTCAATTTTAAAACTAAATTGATCATATTAACCATGATCAGATGTTGGTTATGGCTGAAACAAGCTTTAAGTATAAGATTGCTAGATTCGAAGCATTGTTTCTAGATGAAAATCAGCAAAAAATGTCAACCGTATTCCATAAATTGGAAAGGTTCATGTTGATTCTTAGTGTTTCATTTTTGAAACAATTGAGTCCATATTCGACGAATAAGATTGTTCAGTTCGAAGCTCTGAATTGGCTTTTAAAGACAAAAGGAAACAGGGTCAAACAATGCCAAATACAGAAGAATTTTGTTTATATTCAAGCCAAGGCAATTACATCGAATAACCCTATTTGGGTATAAACTCAAGCTCATAAAAATAAGGAATGGAATAAATAACAAGATCATGAAATTTAGTCCAACAATGATCAATGAATTTTTGTTCTTTCTTTATTATATCTTCTATTTCTTCTAACGTTGGTTGCATGAGTTGATGTGCTCTCACTTCGTAGTAGAGCTCTTCAGCCTTTATTTCGAAAGCTTCCTCTCTCAATCTTTGTTCCAATTCGTCTATGACCAAATCATCCCAATACGCAGAATCTTTATTCTTGAAATCATCGAATTCTTCGATGAAGTTCTCTGCTTCGTACTGGGCATGAATTCGAAGAGACGAAAGTTGGTCTAAAGATTGTGTAGTGGCCATAGAATTTCGATGCTAGTAGAGGAGCAATGGAAGTTGGTCCAGGAACATATGAAGTTCTGCTTGGGCAAGGGGATTAAGGACATGGCCCCTAGTCAAAATATCACAAGCCCATCGAAGGTTCTTGAGAGGGACTTCATCCTCAAGAACATTGAAGGACAAGTGAGAGAAAGCTGCAAGCAGAAGTTGAGCTTGTTTCCGCTCAGCTGGAGTAGGGGATGGTGGAGGTTTGTAAGGTGGAAAGACTTTATCCATGGAAAGGGCAAGCCTCAGTCTCTCTGTCCAGCAAAGAGTTGGCGGAGGAGAAGGTGTGAATGCTTCTGTTTCAGAAGATGGAGAGGAAGGTGTGGATGCTTCAATTTCAGGAGATGGAGAAGAAGGTGTGGATGCTTCTATTATGGGAGATGGCACGGGAGCAGAAGGAACAAAGGCATTAATATAATCGAGCCAGTCAGAAGAACAAATCTTCGCCTTCTGGGTTAAAAATGATGGGTTGTACCCTTGTGTTTCTTCCAAGCGTCGGGCAGCGTGCACTATCTTTGTAGGCATGAAGGATGTGTACCATGCTACAAGTAGATTCTTCTCCAAACTACGTCGATGGTCAATAGGCACGTAGGGATAGACCACTGAACTTCGAGCGTAGGAAGGAAACTCTAAAGGGTCAGTGAATTCAACAAAATGATGGTTGATTCGTTCCCTCAGATCACAGGTCTCAGGTGTTGACCAGCTTGTCCAGTCAGAAACCCCAGAAGAGGAAGAAGTTGCAGCTTTATCCCATGCAGAGGTTTGTGAAGAAGAGTTCCCCAAGTCCATATTCGTAACTTTCCGAATCAAAGGTTTGAGAGTAGTTTGTTCAAAGTACAAGGGGGAGTTAGAGGAAGAACTTCTTGTATCTATATCTGCAACTTTTTGAATCGAAGGATTAAGGACAATGTGTTCGTAATCCAAAGGTTGGTAATTTGCAAAGGCTTCCATGACCTGAATATAGAAAGGTGGGTAAAGATGGCTAATTAATGCGTGGAAGTTCTTTCGAGGAGGAACAGCATCATCATAGGACTCTTCGTGTGCTCGATCAATGGAGGGAAAAATTGATTCGGCCATAGAAAATTTATTAGTCTGTTCAAATGCTAAGGTATTGGGGTGTTCAAAAGATTGAAAGAGAATTAATGCAAATGATCGTCAATACGTGACGGTTGTGTTTCCAGAATATCGACCCCGTGCACGTTCTAAAAAACGCGGGAAAAAAAGGCTTTAATCCACTAATATCACCAAGTATTGGGTATATTAGTGCGGGGGGTAATGTTGGCTTCATATTTTGTACAAGCCAGTTACAATTCAACACGTGGCAGAATAAGGGTAATATAGGAAGACTATTCAAGTCTTCGATCCTGATCGTACACGTGGCAGTTAGTATTGGTTCTCACGTGATCGGAGTAGCATTGGATCAATAAAGAGGTGCAAGGTGACGTGGCTTCAACGGTTACTCAGATTCAAATTCAAATATAGGAGGGAAGCCTAACTGCAAGTGATGGCGTAGTTGAACTACTTATAAGGCAGCATGTTCAGCGATCATGGAGGAACAGTTCGACGGTTTGAAGTGCAGTTCGATGGTCATCCTTGAGAAGTATAAATAGCGGGGAAGACCCCAGAAAAAAGCCCCAGACTCAGATCATACAAACCAGTCTTACTTTACATATTTTCTTTTCCAGTTTTACATTTTCAGTCTTTACATTTCCTGTTCTTTAAATTCCTGCTCTTTACATTCCTGTACTTTAAATTCCTGCACTGCACTTCATTCATAGGAGTAGTTTCAAGTAGATCGTTGCTGTAAACCTCTACGAGGCTGAGTTTGGATCATTGTAAGTTTTCATTCTAATGAAATACTTCAATTGCTCTTCATTTAACTGTTATTTTGCTTAATTTCTCCTAAGTCAAGCCACCAATAAAAGTCTTCTTCATTGAGGCTGAAAGAACTAAAACACAATCGTCTGATAATTGGTTGGCAATTAACATTTCTGTAAGGACTGATTGATCCTTGCTGGCATGCTCGCATTTACAAAAATACCCTTCGAAAGCCAAAAAGCCAACAGATTGAACTTGGAATTGTTGATTTTGTGGAAATTGATAGAGAAGATTTTTAGCTCTTAAATGAATTTCTAACAATAGTTAAATATGCTATTACAATTATAGAAGCAAGCCCGATGCTAATTACAGCACACATCGTGTCCATTTTGGCTGAAAGAACTGAAACTCAGTTTTATCAACCATATCAGATCTGACATCTATACCTACTAACCAGTCAAAATCCTTTCTACCATGGTGAAAAAGAAAGATCATGGAATGGGTATGATCCTACCATCGACAAAATTGATAGGCTCATGTTTTTCCATAATACATTGGAAACTCTTCTCCAACATTCAAAACCAGTAATCTTCTGTGATGAGAAGAGAGTTGTGGTGGTAAGAAGTGGAAAAGCTTTCATTGAACCATCTAAGCTAGGAGAAGACAAAGCAAAGGAAATACTCAAGATGCTTCAAGAAGAAATAATTGAAGCACTAGACATCTTTGCAGTTGTTTGGGAACTCTACAAAATTAAGAAGAGAGCCTAAACTCATTATGAATCAATGTAAGAAATGGACCTCTACATTTCTGAAAAATAGGCAGAAGTTCACATGATAAATCAAGCCAAAAAAGGCAAGAATCCTTCAGACAAGTCACATGGAAGACAAACCCAAGTAAGGCTCACATAATAAAAGAAGCCAAAAAGAAATCTCATATGGCAGATACATCCAAGGAGACACAACAAAGTGGATCACATGGTGATTGAAGACAAGCGAGTCACTAAATAAAACCAAAGTGGTGGAGATACCACTACTAAGTTGTTAGTTTTAATAAATTAGAATGTAAAAGGTTTCTTATCTTGTTACGAGAACCTTATCTTTTAATTTTATGCATTTCAATTCCGAAGTTGAAATCCACTCTTTGCCTATAAAAGGGTGTGGCTTCATCTTGTAGAAGTAGAGTCAAGAAGCAGAGTTTTATAAGTGAGCAAGAGTATTCTATTTATCTTTCTTGTAATCTCTATAGTTTTTCAAGTATTCAATAAAAGTTTCCCATTTTTATATACACTTCGTCTACTGTCTTTTAATTTTCTGGAGGTCAAGAGTAGTGATACAAGCAAAGCAATAGTCACCAAGAGTGAAAGATTATACTTTCTGTCTACTCGTTGAAAGGCTTGAAAAATATTCGCAGCAGATGAAGCAAGGCGGGCATGGAAAAGCCAAATCTTATATATTATTATAAATAATAATATATATTTTATAAATAATTCGTATTTTGTATTTTAGTTGCAAATATTATTATTAAAAAAATCCATGTCATCTATAAAAAAAATATATATATTATTTTACTCTAGTTCATCGCCACATCATCGTACCTAGTCATTAGTGCACCATTAGGGGTCATAAAAATTGTGAGATGTAATATCACCTTTTCCTGTTTCTCATATGATTCACTCATGATTTAAGTTGTAACATCAGTAATAGTAAGTGTTGGAAATTATTCAAATCTATTACTAGAAAATAGCACATTTACATTTAAAGTAATAATAGTGTCTAGAAAAAAGTTGTTAAATGTCTCTACCTTTCTTCTTAGGACCCTCTACTTCTTTGAACTCCTATCACCAATATTGCTCTCCTCTTCATTTTTCTTTGGACCCCTATTATAATTCTAAATATACCCCTTGAACCCTCAACCCTACATTTTTTTCACCAACAACCCTCCCTTGTCATCCATCCTCCACTGGTGACCCTCCCTTAGCCCCTTTTCTTCACTGACGACCCACCTTCCTAACTTCCTTTGTATACACAAATTTCATGTCCTGCAATTAGGACAAGAAATAAATGCATAAATAAGCAATTTTATTAATTTAAATAAAATGGATACAATTCTCTGTGTTCTGTTCTATAAAAAAGAACAAAATCCTCTGATTCGATCTCTAAAACGAGTTGCAATCCAACGGTTGTAGAAGCTTGTTGTTGAATTGAACGAGTGGACGAGTTTCTTCAAGTATTCGAGCCGAGAAGCTTGATTAAAGGCTTGAACAACTTGATCTCGAACAATTTTCGAAATGACCTCTCTAGGAGAAGGAATCAACTTGTGGCCTGATGATCTTGTATTAGAATCTCAAAATCTTGAGAAGGAATTTTGGGCGAGCTTTGAGAATGCTTCAGAGCTTGTGCTTGAATCTTTAGACCTTCTGTAGAGTTTTTAGCCAAAAAATGGGTCATTTTTTCATGAATGAGCCTCTCTCTATTTATAGGCTCAAAAGATGAGATGCTTGTTTTGGAATCCCCCTTCAATTAATAGCTAAATGATTTTAATTTCAGTAACGCCCTCAAAATAATACATAAAACCCCTCATTCTTGACATGCATTGATATAAGAAAAATAAACACTTTTCCATTCATCAAAGTAGTCCTTACAAATGTATTACATGTTGATAACAAAAGTAAGTGCCCAACGGCTTACAACTTTCCAAGTCAACACTTGGTTACACAAAAGAGAGTACTAACTCACATCATATTAAGCCCTTGGCCTGAATTTACATGTAATACAACAAAAGATAACAAAAACAACAAAAAGAGTCTTCAACTCCCAAAAACCTTCCAAGCTATGTCCTTGGAGGTGGCATATCACCTGGACCTGAAATTGATGTCCCATATAGGGTGAGCCACAGCCCAGTAGAGATATACTAAACCAAATATAAGCAATGACTAAAACAGTAGCATTTGATAGATGGTTAACACATACAAACCAGTTATATCACAATACAGTTCCATGACACTGGTGTCCATGTCACAATCCATCTTATGTTACTTATCAACTCATTTCATAAAAGTGGCTCAAAACCTAGCCAAACATTTCAATTAGACTACATCTCACGTTAAACCACTTCTTTGATTCGACATTCAAATGAGTTTACAACTCACAATTAAAACACTTCGATGCATCGATTAATACATATGTTTGCTGTATTAACACTCCTATATAATACACATATTTGCTGTATTAACACTTCAATTTGATACACATATTTGCTGTATTTATGGAGTCCATCCCCTATCTTCTCCTAAACAGGTTTGAGAGTCCATCCCCTATCTTCCCTCAAACCATGGAGTACATCCCTTATCTCCTCCCACACAATACACATATTCCAAGTATATAAGCAATTATCATATACAAGGATCAATCAATACACATGTTTGATGTATTATTCCAACGGTCGTATTCAATGACATATTCAATGTGATTAGTTTCAGTTTTCCCTAATCAACATGCAGTGTCTACAACAATCAAAGACTATCCTCCACCGATAACCCAAAGCAGATATTTCTAAACAGAACATAAATGCATTAACCGATATAATATCAACTTATTCCATAGGTGAGTGATTAATTTATTCGACTACACCATTCAATCCCATACTTTCCCAATTTCATTATTCTCAACTCAATTTCACATCTCCCCAAATTAATTATACAAATTAATTATGCAATACAATTAGGGCATTTTCCCCCTTTTTCCAACAATAGCCCTAAGGCTCATTTTTCACCCATGATCCATAAACAACCTCCATTTCAAGTCTAACATAAATATGACTCAAACATGGAAAACCCCTCTTTTTGAAATTACACAACAAACCCTAACTTTTCCAAAATTACCCAACAACCCCAACATATCAAAATGTCAAAATTTAAAGAACAAGCTCATAAGATGGAGTAGGGTATCCCTATCTCGAAGCGAAGAGCTCAAATGGAGGAGATGACCAAAACCCAAAGTGTTCCAAATCCACAAACTTTCAGATTAAAAGAAAGCCCAAGTCGCCCTCTACCTTTCTTACAAAGGACTTAGGGTAGAAACACACTAAAAGGAGATGAAACCCTAGAGAGAAGATGTGTAGAGAGAGAGAGAGAGCTTGGTTCTAGGGTTTGAGAGAAATAAAGATGAAGAAGTGAAGTGTTTTTCCCGCTACTGTCTACTGATATAACACAGGCTCGCTCGAGCGAAGGATTGGTCGCTCGAGCAACCAAACACAAAGAACCCTCGCTCGAGCGAAGAAAGTCTCGCTCGAGCCAACAATTCGAAGCTTCAGGTCTGCAACCCAGAAGCACGCTCAAGCCACAGAATGCTCGCTCGAGCGAAGAAACTCAAAACATGCACCTCGCTCGCTCGAGCGAAGGAAAGCTCACTCGAGCCAAGGAATGCAACTCTCAGGTCCAGAACCAGACGCAGACGCAAGCTCGAGCGAAGGACTTCTCACTCGAGCCACCAGATACAAAACTCAACTCTCGCTCGAGCGAACAAACGCTGGCTCGAGCGAAGGATCTAAAACAAAGAGCTCGCTCGAGCGACAAAGTTCTCACTCGAGCGAAGACACCAAAATTTGGGTAGCAACCATTTGCTCCCAATCACACCCAACCTGTAACAAACCTGCCCAACACATCCTATAACTCAAAAATAAGGAATTAAAGGATGACAACAAGATATATACAACAACAAGTTCCACGGAACCAAAGTCCGGAACACTGTACATAAAGGGGTAAAACCCGGGATTGCTATAATTTCCATCTTCTGTAGAGTTTTCAGCCAAAAAAGAGGTCATTTTTTCATGAATGAGAGCCTCTCTCTATTTATAGGCTCAAAAGATGAGATGCTTATTTTGGAAGCCCCCTTCAATTAATATCTAAATGATTTTAATTTCCAAAAAAAAGAGAAATTTCTCTCTTATTTATAGAAAAAGTTTGATTTTAAACACTCCCTTATTTATTAGAGGATTTTGACCAATATGCTTATCGGTCCTGCATTCTTGGGTCGACCCAACCACTTGTTCTAACTGTTAAATGGGTTTATCATTTGCTCTAGGTATGACCCATAATTTAAATGGGTTAAGTTCCATGATTTTGGTGAGATCCACATTACTTTGAAGATTTGACTATTTTGACTTTGATCAATCAAAAAATTGTGAATTGTCAGTGATTGAACCATCTTTAAATTTTTGATGTCTATAAATTGCCCCCACTTCAAGTTCCAAACGACGAGCTAGCTTGTTAGCATGAAAGGTGATACTTGAAGTACTTTAGATTTTTTGTTTTATATTTTTTTAAAAAAAAAAAAAATTGGTGCCAAATTCTATGTTGAATGCTGGTTACACAATATGTTTCCTTTCGCATCTATCATTAGAAATTTAATTTTCCAAAATAGCCTAGCTAATTTGTCTTCTTATAAGGAAAGAAGCAAGAGGCGATACTATGTTTCTTAAAACAAGCGTGCTTTTCTCATAAGTCTGACAATAAAAGGCAACCACCGAAGGCATCCCTTCCATTGTACAACTTACTTGTATTCTCTTGAGAGTCATGCATAAAGACAAAGGTCAACATCTATTGGTGGCTTGCAATTGGAAGAGAGGAAAAACAAGGTGTAACACCCCTAAATTTATGATCCAATTTATAATTGAAAACATTTAATATATATACCAAACCATTTCTAGAAATGCCATTAAAGAATACAAGTTTTTACCCAAAATAATCTCTTTCACATTGAACTGTTCCAAGTGATAAATACATCGTAGTTCCAATAACATCTAATCATAAATAATAACAGTTCAAAAGTAAAGTTCCCTAATGGTGTACATATTTCAAGGATGGTCACTGATTACACAAAAAGGTGGATGTTCAGTCCCACTCCACAAAATAGCCCCGGAACTTGAACAAGTAAAACCCAGTGAGCCTTCGTGCTCCATTCAAAATACTTCCACTGCCAAGTCACTTAGGTAGAATCACACCATCAAGTTTTAAAAGTTTTGTTAGATTGGGGTGAGCTAATGCCTAGTAGGAATACTATTAACGAAGCATATAAATGATTGAAATACATATGATCATACTATGCACATGCCAGGATAAAATCCATGTTTTACTCTTTCGAAAACTATGATGTTCAATGCACAACTTTTATTCGAAAACTCATATTCAACAATGAAGTAGTAAATACGCAATGACGTCCCAAGCAAGAGTCACAAACCATCACACACACACACACACACACAGACACACACATATATTTACATAGAAAATATTCCTACATTTGTCGACTCCAAAAACGGCAGGCGATAGGCACCCAAAAAACGGCAGGGCCAGTGGACACCCAAATTTTTTTTCCCACAGACATCCGACACTCCCCGCATAGGTACCAATACAATACTCATTACAATCCCAAACTCAACTCATTACCTGGACTAACAGGCTATTTACCCTCGTCGACAATTCCAAGTATTCAAGAAATTTTAATAATCGTGGCACCAAAATCATGAAGAATGCAACATAATGCGTGAGTTTGTAAATGTGTCAATTTACCTATGGTTCATTCAATGCTCCAACAAGGAATTATCATAGTCAATAATTAAAGATTTCCAACTTCTACATTCTCAACAACATCCAACCTCCTTCATTTCAACACAAATTCCCAAAACAATTTGAAAAGCAATATTTATACATATTTCAACTAAGCATCAATTTAATTTCATGGCCCAAGGTTCAATTGAACAAAATTTCATCTTTAGGGCAAAATTCAAAACTAGAGTTTGAATAAAAATTGGGGCTTTTCCCCCACTTATGTTTCTAAAATAAAATTTCCTCATCAACACTCATTTTCCTCAACGGTTATTCCAAATTTTTCAAATTTTGGGTGAAACCGCTTTTTCATGCATCAAATCCATATAATACAACACAGACATCTCATATATATATATATATATATATGTATAACTAAGAAAATATCACATATCCACCTCAACTCATAGACATACTATACGTTAAGAATACCCTTACCTCAAAATGAAAGATAGAAGTTGAAAACCCAACTTGAAACCTTGATGAAAACACGATCCAGTCAGTGAGAAGTTTGGTCTTCATTCCTATTGCAAGTTTTTTAAGAGATCCTTCATAAAAATAGAAGAAATCAAGTGTTTGGGACCAAGGGTTTTTGGAAATAGGGAAAAGAGGAAGAAAGGAAATGAAAAAAATGAGAAAAGTGCAATGAAAAATCGATTTTTAAATGGTTGACTCCGAATAGACCACTTGAGCAATCAATACATCAATCAAGCGGTGTGAGAGCAAGAACCACTCGAGCGGTTACTTCTGTAACGCCCCAAAATAATCTAACATAAATGAAGTACATCAACCAACATCCAACCTTTACATCATTAGTCAATAAAGTTTGTACAAAAGTCCCCAGGCCCGGTCCTCAGATTTTCAGGGCCCAAAGCTGATAATCAACTACTAAATTTCCGAGGCCCTTCACATTTTTTTTTATTGAATGAAAAAAAAAATTAAGGTAAAGGACAAAAGATTTGTATTAAAATCACAAAAAATACTTAGCATTACATTATAACAACTAATAAGTATCACTTAATCCTCGTTCTTCTTGCATTTTTAGAAGCAAATAAATTATGTGATGTAAACTATTAAACTTAAATAAATTTTTCTTGATGATGTAAATACCAATATTATAATAGCAATTAATTGTGCAAAAGACAAGATAAATATTTACCTATGCTTGCTATGCTGAGATCAAAATATTTTTTTAAATCAAAATTCAAAACAAGAGCACCACCACTTAACAAAACATAAAACTTTTAAATTATGTGATGTGAACTATTAAACTTAAATAAAATTTTCCTGATTATGTAAATACCAATATTATAATAGTAATTAATTGTGCAAAAGACAAGATAAATATTTAATTAATTGAATAGAAAAAAAAAATTACCTATGCATGTTGTTGCTTCGTTTGAGCTACTGGCGTGTGCTTCGTCCTTGCTAGTGTGTGCTATCAAACAAATGTAAGGAAGGTTGGATTAAGAGATGATAGGGTTAGGAATTAGAAAAATGGGCCTTTCAGACTGTTGGGCTAGGCCTTAAACTGTTGGCCTTTTAATGGGTAAAAAAAATTAAGTTAGTTTGGGCCTTTTTTTAATTTTTTTTGGACTTAAAACACACCTAACATATTATACAAACTTATAATAGGAGGGGGCCCCTATTTTGGGCCTATTTTGAGGGGCCTTAAGCCATGGCCTTGTGGGCTTATGGCCAGGGCCGGGCCTGAAAGTCCCACATGCAATTTATACATTCAATAATATAGAAATACATGAATCTATAGCATGTAGAACTTCAAATCCCAAAATAAATAAAATGCCCTTATGGGCTTACATATTCCAAGGCTTGAGCCCGATTACACGAAAATGGTTTCACGAACCCATACATTTAAAGCCCTTGGCTAGCAAATAATTCACAACAAAAATAGAGTCATTTACTCTTCACAAAATATATCCACGCCCTCAACTCAGTGGGATTACCACATCTTTTCCTGCACCAAAATCCCATAGGGGTGAGCATAAAGTCCAGTAGAAAATCCTTAATAAAGTATATACCTTTATGCAGGATTTTCCAATATTAAATGCAAATGCCATGGAATGCCAATTAAAGAAGATTTCATTTACATGCCCTTTAAAAAGTCACCATGTTCAACAAAAGCTTGAGATCTCAACAATTCAGAAATTTACAATTTTATTCAATGGGGCGGTAAATACGACTCAAGTAATCCCTAGGTTGGTGTCTGGAAGTAGGCTCAATTAGCACTACCAAAAACCCTACTTTACCGGTTGCTAACCGGAAGGGAAGTGGTACCTCCTCCTCGCGTGTTTTCGGTTTTTCACCCCGGACACTCAGGCCAACTTATCAATTTCATCTACACCTCCTATCCGGACTTACCAACGTATTTACCCCATAAATATTTCCATGATTTCATTTCACGATATTATTTCTCAATGCAAACATTCCAAACTTATTTCAAAGTGTAAAATTATTAATTGAAAGAGAATGTAATGCAATAATTGACAATGCTACATAACAATTCTCATCTTTAAGTGTCTCAACAACAACACAATGTTAACCAAAATTTCCATTTTTCCTCCCCTTAATGTCATTTCACAAATTCGCCATATGTTTAATTGAAGCTATCAACACATAGCAACATGTCTTCATTTTGCACAATTCTCAACAATTTAGTTATTTTAAGACTATATGCAATATTTTGAACATCAACTTTCAAGATTTACAATTCTCATATTCCATGAAATTCAACAATGTACCAATTCATAACTACATGTGTATGTGTATTTAACAATAATTTCAAGTTTGGTTTCCAAAACCCTCATTCATCAAGAAGTTATCATGTTTACCACAACAATATAAAATTCTCACTCATTCTTTCATTTAATCCAAGAAAATTCCATAAATCCCCTCATTATATCCAAAACCCCCAATTTCTAGGTTTTTCACAAAAATCCCAACATTTCCTCATCTCTTTTCAAAACCTCACTAAATACATCAATCTCAACTCATGTGGTTCAACATTTCAAGAAAATCTTTAAAAAGAACAAAGATAGATTTCTTCTACAAGGCCATCAATTTCTTGAGCCAAAACCCCATTTTCGAAATAAACAAAGGAGAGCTCTCAAAATCAATCAAAAACTTGCACAAATATATATATAACTCTAAGTAATTCCCTACCTCAAGTTTTGAAGGAGAAAATGAGATGAAACCCTAGAAGTTGATGGCGCCAAAACCCAATCTCCACCGCACACAATGTAGCTCTTGAGGAGCTCTTTAACTTTGATGAAGGAACTTGGGTTGAAGATGCAATGAACCCAAGAAAATCAAGAGTTTGAAGGGTTTTGGTGTATGAAATGTAGAGAGAATGGAGAGTAGTGTATTTTTAGTGAGAGAGTGATATAAGAATAGTGATACACACAGCCCAAAAAGAGAAGAAAAACAGAGCCTCTCGGACTCAGGCCCGTCTGCACGTGCGGCACTTGCCCCCGCACGTGCGGCTTTGATCCTCGCACGTGCGGCATTGATCCTCGCACGTGCGGCATCTTCCGTACCTCCCCTTTCACACCTGCATATACAGTGTGCAACCTTTCAAAGCTCACCCTTCCCCACACGTGCGGTCCTATCCCACACGTACGGCCCAAGGCCCCGCACGTGCGGCCTTGACCCTCTAGCCCAGAATTTTTCTGGTTCAATCCCAAACACTCCAGACTCGGCCGTGCACCCTCCGAAACAAGTGACGCTCAACCCGGAATTAGACAAGGACCATAATTTGAAAGAAAGCTCTCGAACACCACAAACTCAAAGAGGACAAAAGTGAAACGACGCGCAATGAAACCGGTCATCACAACTTCATGCCTCCTAGAATTTTAGACTTGTAAAAAGAGGTACTGAGAGCCTCGATTCACCGATTAAGCGGTAACTTCACTGCTCGAGTGGTCTTGCCAAAATCAGAACGTTACATGGGGTATGACTTTTATCCCCACTATTGCTAGCTGTTCTCTGGTCATACTAGTGTTTGTATATGATGACCAAGTTTTTTAATGTGTAATTAACTTATAGAACCATCAATGTAGTGATTTTATGAGACATAACTTGTCATTATCGTGATTTTATGAGACATAATCTCCTTTTTCATCAATAAAGTCTTTTTTGCTGATCAAAAAAAAAACTTGTCATTTTCGTGACATGCATGCTACATGGTCATAATGGTCGTTTGACACAATACTCTTTGTTGGGAGTGAATATTTGATAGTTTTGGAATAGTGCTCCACAGCATTTGGACACTTGTCAATTTATTTTTCAAAATCCTAACAAAAAAAATTGAATCTCACAATTTTAAATAATAAATATCAAGTCATATCATGTGGATTTGCCCCAAAACCACCACATAACTCTTCGTTTGTTAGATAGCCATTTATGAGACCCTTCTTTTTTATTTTTTTCTTTTTTTTTTTCAATCTTGCTTCATGCTTGTATCAGGTCATTGTTCCCACAATATCCTATGCAAATTTTTTTTCTTAATACTTTCACACTGGCCTACGCGATCTTCTCAATCATTTGTTTTTCTTCAGTGTTGTCATCCAAGCAAGACTTTCTTTGAGGAGTCTGGATTACCATCTATCTTCATTTTCACCTTATGCCAATCCTTGCTTTTGAGGTACAACCATTTTTTTTATGGAAAATGTCTCGTAGCTCAAATTTTGTGGCTCAAAAGTTGAGCCACTTTTGAGCCACAAAATTTGAGCTACGTAGCATTGTCGTTTTTTTATTTATATTTTACATTGGCGAGAAAGCCACTGCATATATATAGTTTTTTTTTTTACATCCCATCTAGAATGGCGAGCGAGCCGCTACAAGTTCGTGTCATCCCAATGTCTTTTAATGAGGAGAGAGCTACTGCACTTGTATGGCATCCCAATGTTTCCACGACACCACATCTTGTACATGCCACCTAGATACGACTTTTGTTAACAATGGCGGGACAATTGCTATAAGTGCATGTCATCCCAATGTTTCTTAACGGTGGGAAAGCCGCCGCACTTGTTTGTCATCCTAATGTTGCCATGATACCACATCTTGTACATGCCACCTAGATATGACTTGCGTCAGCAACGGCAGGAGAGTCGCCATAAGTGCATTTTGTCTTAATATTTTTAATGGCGGGAGAGCTGCTGCAATTGTTTGCTATCCCAATGTTGCCACGACACCACATCTTGACTTTTCATAACACACTCTGGATACTTAACAATCTCTCTCTCTTTTTCTTTTTTACTACAAGTTCAACCTATTGTTCTTTTTAAAGAATTTTAATAGGGTACAATGATGATCCTTGAGAGCACTACGGATTCAAGAGAGAAAGGCACCACTTTGCAATTTCACACACTACTTTTTGGGCCTTTTAGATTGTAAGCGCCTCTTCCGGATGACTCCTTTGTCCTTTCACAATGTTCAAAAGAGATTTTTTGTGAGCTTTCCAATCTTTGTGACACTTCCTAAAACAAGTGTGCATGAGAAAGGGCTTTACTGCTTCAATCTTTTCTTCATGAAAGTGATAATGCTCCAGACGCTTTCTCTTCTTATCAGTGCATTGGTTCTGGTGATGTACAATAGGAAACTTCTTGTATGGTAGTTGTAGAGCTCCCTTTCATCAAAGGATGTTAGGAATGGACTGAGGATATTCTTAGTTATAACAACCAGTTTCTCCAAGATAGGAGGATGTATGATGTTGTTTGTGCCTCTTTGTTCACCTATGCTTGTGTTTCTAGTGTGTTGAAAGCTTTTTTGGAGAATTGAAGCCCTTTGACCAATTCCCTACACACCTCTATAGGAGAGACTTCCATTTCTTTATGGGACTTGCGACAAATTGGCAGTCTTTTGATTGATAAGTTTTTTTACGATGAAGTTATTTCTAGTGTTGTTGAAGTCTACCATGTGTAAGAGGATAGGTCATTTGATCTACCATCGACTTGTCATTATCTCTTTTTGGCATTCCACTAACTATGTATAGGAATCAAGGGAAATGTTGTAATGAAGATTTCGGGACAACTTTCTTTCTAAAAGTGGATCAACACATGGGAAGTCATGAAGGAAGAAAATGAACAAGAAGATAAGGTCGAATGAGACATTTAATCGTTTAGGTCACACTGGTCCGATTCGTCCATGCACTTGAGTTGAAGAAGATGTTTTCGTCAATCTTGGAGTGGAAAAAGTGAAGAAAAATTTACTTGGCTGACTTCTTTGCCACTTGGCTATGTAAAGTTTCCATTCCTTACAAAAATGTAACATTGATACGTCCAAGTGTTTAAAGTAGCCTGTATGATGGCTGAAGGTAAGCCTATTTGTTTGGCGGTCCCTATTCTTGCTAGTATCTATAAGGGATTAAACAAGATTGTCTCATCTTTTGACCCTGGAAATAGCAATGTAGTCTTTCTCGTCTATTACATATATGGCTGGCTTACTGAGTATTTTAGAACACATTTTCTCGCCCCAGACCCTTTACATCACCCCTGGTGGTTCAGTATTCAAGAGAAGGAGGGGCCATCTATAACAGTGACTTGGAGGCTAGGGAGTTATTCAAGGCTTGCAAGGGCGTTGTGTTACACCATCTGGCTATGTGGCTATGAAACTTTGTAAGCAGGAAGACTGGGTCAACGGAGAGAACATAGCACCTCTAAAATTTGAGTATCTTGCTAGCCTCCAGTCTTAAACTTTTAGCATGGCGAAGATTTGATCATTGAGCCTTACTCTTCACATAAGTTTAGCAGACAATTCAAATTCCATTAGGATGTTTCTGGAAGGTTGAAGAGAGATATTCGTGACGGAACTTTGGAATATATCTATACATACTAGAAATCAAGTACTAAATATCATATTGGGACTACTGTAACCATACCATCATGTGACAACCATTGGTACTTTTCAATTACTAAGGCCTATGTTGATTGGGGGGTTAGAGTATTGGTTTTTCCAGGAGTATTGGTTTTCCAACTATAAACAAACGTCAAGCATCACCAATTAATAAGCCAGCGAAGGTCTAACGATGTGCGATTGATCCAAATCACTCTGGTATCATTCTTCTTTATGCTTCGCAAAATGCCATTAAAACTTTGAATAGTAGTTTTGATTATATTTTGATCCAAACTCAAATGCTTCCATTAGTAGCAAATGCTCAACATTACCTCAAATCAAAGGTGGTACGAGACAAGGAGGATTTGAGGATTGCTAGGGTATAGAGGGGAATAGTGATTGATCTTGAAAGCATGTCCCAGGCAATAATTCCAGACCCACTAATCTTGTGGTTCCCATGATTGCTCATTTTGACAGTGGAGGTGGATTCTAAAGTGGCTCATCGTCATGGATTTGACATTGGCATTGTAGATTCAATGTTCGGCAAAGTAGTTTCGTGGTGAAGACGGTGTTGGAAGAGTCACATTAGGTTTGGTTCAATTTGATCATGGATTTGCTAGGTAATTGAGAGTACTCATGTGGAATTCCTTTTTATCTTTTTAGTGGATTGTTTTCTGGCCTTAGCTCGTGGTTTTTTTTTTATCACAAATATGCTTCAATTGTGTTTTTTTCCACGTTAAATCGTTGTACCAATTTGTCTTAATGGTTTAATTGAGTTGTTATTTATTATTTTAAATTGAAACATAATCACGAATCAACATCTCGGGGGTTATATAGATTTTTCACATGGATTAGGAAGTTTGGCTATAAATTATTTTTACCAATGAATAGTATCTTTTAAGTCTAGTTTATAGAACCATTTTTTGTATTCGCAAACATAATTTTCAAAATATCACATATCACATATTCGTGTCTTAGTTAGATTTGTAAATGCTATTTTTTCTTAAATTTCCAATTGGCTATGGGTTGTTCCACAAAATTCTCCTTTAAGGTTATCTATCATAAATATGATAATCTCTTCAACAGTAGTTAAAGCTAACCACTGAGCTCTTATGTTATCATTATCTGATATAGTATCCCAAAATTTTGCAGCTTGACCTCTTAGACTAGCCTTTACAAAAGCATTTAGACCTCCAGCGTCCATAGCTTGTCTAGCTGCTACAATTCTTACTGCTTGAGCCCAATTATCTATAACCGCTTCTATGTTAGCTACACAGTCGATATCAAGATTTATTTCATATTTAGTAACAGACTCATTTTTTGCAGGTTTAGGAATAAAGTCATATTTTATACAAATTTTTAATGGTCCTCTTTTTTTCTAACTTTAATTCCTTTTTAGAAGATTTTTCTTCATTATCTCCAAAGATATTCATAAAATCAGGATTTTTCCAAAAATTGAAATTTCCAAATGTTTTGTTTATTTCAGATATTTTAGCTTTTCTTTCTTATTGATAGCGTTGTTCTTTTAACTTCGTTGGATCAATAGAATCGCTTATTGGTTTTTAAGAACTTTTTCTCTTTCATAATTATCCATATATAGATTTAAATATTTTGAAGATCTTCTGAGGATATTCCTTTTATAGGATTTTTTGGTGCGGATGTACTACTACCATCCTGATCTTTTTCTTCTTTTGCAGTTTGTTCAATAACCATAAAAGAAATTCCAAATCTTTTAATAAAACTTTCTTTTTGATTTTTAAGAGAAAATTCTTTTATTTCTATTAATTCTTTAGATATTTCAATAATCATGATATTTTGATTTCTGCAAATATTTAAAGTTTCTTTACTCATATCCATTAGACTATTTAATAGTCTTGTGGTTTCAGCTTTACTATTTTCGTGATCAAGATATATAAAGTTTTCTATATCTATTATATCTTGCATTAAATATTGAATTTTCATGTTTAAAATTTTTCTTAGATTTGATTTCTAGACTCTGATACCAAGATTGAGGGTCTCACAATGTCTTACAAGTAAAATTAAATTTTACAAAATTATACTAAACTTAAAAACTTGACTATAAAATTATACTAAAGTTTTAGGGTCACTTTGTGATTTATGAAACTTAAAATTAGTGGAGAGATGAACGAGATTGTTTGGTGAGTGGAATGGTGAGGTGGATGATTAAGTGGAATGCCACCTAAGTTGTCATAATCCAAACCCGTCCCTAGAGGTTTGGATCATAACCAGCCAGTAATCATATGATTACCTACGACCTCAAACAAAATACAAAATATTTAATATGATGGGGCCTAAAGTGGAAGCTAACAGATAGTAATTAAAGCCCATTGAGCAATGAATAAATGATAAAGATAAAACATTTCATTCATATCATTGAACACATACGTAGATTATATACATTAGATAATCTTTATACATTAAGTTCAAACATCCAAAACTCAACTTTACAAAAGCAAAAACTTAACAAGAAAATACAAAAGCCCCATCTCGGAGGCATGATACTACAGGTTCACAAAGATAACTCCTCAAGTTGACTCTATAGTTGATCTCTATGTTGATCACCTACATATATATAGGGGAAGGGGTTGAGCTAAGCCCAATGAGTAATAATAATGTAAATGAGTTAATGAATGTGTCTGAATTTTTAGAAAAACAAAAATAAATCATCCAATAGCATTGATCATATCTAAACTTGACAAAATGACCTCGGGTCCAATATAAAGCGGAACAACATCAGGTCCAAATTATAACAGAACGACCTCTGGTCCAACATATATAACAGCTGTTCAGAACGACCTCAGATCTAATAATATTATAGATAAAACAGAATGACCTCAGGTCCAACATATCATTCATGAAGAATTCATTGAAGGTTGTCACAAATTCAACAATTAGAAAACTCATTCATTTGGAGCAAAACTTAATTTCAAGAAAAACATAACATTTCATATTATTTCAAAATAAATATTTAAGAACATATCTTTACAAAATTATTACTCACAGTGAGTTTGATTCTGCGAATTCCCCTCAGGCAAACGACCTACATAACACATTCATACGAATTCGATAAAACGGAAACATTCATTTACTTATACTTTTCTTATTCAAAGTAATTCAAATGGGTTTGTAAGTGTCTTTTAACTTCCCGGTAGGTGAAATAGAGTACAAAACAGTGTTCGAAAGCTCAAAAAGGTCAACAGAAAGTCAAACTTCATTCTCTTATTTTCCGCACATGCGGAAGCTCCCAGCCGTACGTACGGATGGTGCCACACATGTGGGCTGCATGTGCAATTAAAACTATAGTAACGACTCTGTTTTGGCTCAATGACCACACGTGCGGGGCTCACAGCCGCACATGCAATTTTGGGCAAATTTGTGCAGTCCAAAATTTCTTCAAAGTGTAAGCTTTCAAAACCCAATTTGGTGCCCAAAACTCCATCAAAACATGAAAATAAACATAGCCATGATCAATCCTCAACTCAATTGAATCAAAACTTCTTTTAATTTCAAAATCAAACTCCAAATTCCATGAATTCAAGATTTTCAAAACTTTTCTTCAAAATTATCTATATACTCCATTGCATGGATCAAATCGTCAAACAAATCTTGTTGCATGTAAATTATAGAACTCAATTCATGTATAATTCTCAAAATTGAACCCAAACTTAACAAATTTAAAGAATTAGAACTCATATTCTTCAACCTAACTCAATTAAACATTCAAAACCCAATTTCTATCAAATTATATGATTAACCTTCAAATTGCTTTTTGAATTCAAGTGATAGATGAGTTATCTATAAGATTTTGGTTTGAATTTCTTACCTTAAGCTTGGATTCTTGAGTTTTTCTTCAAATTCTTCAATTTCCCCTTCTCTTGTTGTTCTTCCTAGGCTCTCTTCAAAATCTTCTCCAGCAAAGTGACTTGGTAAGTTCTCTCTAACTCTAGAATTTCCTTCTATATACATCATCTCCCACTTTTTTTTTTTATCAGCAAAGAAAAATTTCATTAAACAGCATGAAATTAAAAGTACAAGAAGATGAGATGCATCGAGAGAGATTCGGAAGTATAAAAATACCCCTACTACTGCTACTCGCATCTATACAACCAACCCCTAAGCCTCTCGATTTTTTAAATTATAAAGTTAAGAAGAACTTAACTAGGAAATTTAAATACATGAATCCCCACAAAAAACCCACAAAAACACCCAAAACAAACTAAAGAAACAAAACAAGACCCACAACACAGCTGCTAAAACAAACTAAATAACAAGAACTAAACTAAAACACCCAAGCAGCCTGAACACCTCCAACCAACGTCCAATCAGCAACCCACGTCCAATCTGCCAAGACCCACGTCTCAGCTGCTACAACTCCCCATGCCTCACGCCTCTGCTGCATCAACTGCTACAACTCCCCACGTCTCAGCTACTACACAACCCCACGCCTCCTAACTCCCAATGCCCACTCCGGCCGAGAAAACACCAGCGCCACCACCGGGAAGAAAACTTCAGCTCCACTACTGCATCAACGCCACTGCCGCATGAAAACCTCAACTCCCCATGCCTCTGCTACATCAACTCCACTGCTTCATCAGGTCTTCACACCTAATACCCTCTGCCAAACTCCCAAAGCCCATACCATGCTGCTACTACTCCTCTCCCTGAAACAAAACCGAACGGCTGAGGTTTAAAAATACCCCACGCCTCCCACTCCCAACGCCCACTCCGACCGAGAAAACACCAACGCCACCACCGGGAAGACTACACCTCCTCTGATACATCAGGTCTTCTTCTAACTCACACCCAATACCCTCTGCGAAACTCCATAACCAACAGGTCTTCCATCTCACGCCGCAGATCCGCACACCCACCGAAAACCGACCACCCGCTGGGACACTTCCATACATACGGTAGAACTTCACCCCTCAAACTCTCACTCGAGGAGGAGCGCTCGAGTGACAACCGGACAGAACTAGACCGCCTACGATCCCCTTGTTTCCGCCCAAAAAGCGCACCCCTCAAACTCCTACTCGCCAAAGAGTGCGCGAGTAAAATACCAGGACGCCCCTGCTGAACCAGCTACTACGGCAAGGTGGAAACACATGAGTACAAACTGATGACAAAACCTGGATACACCAAACACTCTCCCGCAGCAACGAAACACTCCTAGGTGGGTAGAAACGTGGGACTCAAGTTAATTGAAAAGAAAACTAACAAGACAAAGGAAAACACGAGCTAGGCCAGTCGACCGCCGTAGCCAAAGGCGGCGGCCAGCCGATCCAAAAAAGAGACCGGAGAAGAAGGTTTTTAGAGAAGGAAAAGAGAGGTTTTTAGACAGAGAAGGTTTTTTAATTGACTTAAATTAGATTAATTACTAATTGAACTTAATTAATCATGATTATAACCTAATTCTCTTATTTGATTTAATCTCAATTTAAACTTAATCAATTATTTTGAATTTACTAAAATAATCTGTTTACAAAAGAGGCCTAAATATTCAATTAATTTGATTAAGCTCGCCACTTAAAGATGTCTGAGTCATATAGAGATTCAATTTCTGATTTGAAACATAACACCTAACGGATAATTCACACATACATACAAATCACCACATATATTATCATAAAAAGCAAAATTTCCTACCATTAAATGAATGCAAACATGATATGCATGGTTGGGTTATTACAAAAGTGGTGGTCTTTTTAGGAATGAAGAGATGGTGGTCTCAAGCTTATCCAACAGGAAAAATTGCATTCTATTATTTGATTAAGGGTAATGCTATGGTACACACTCTCTTTTGCTTCAATGATTTAATAGTTAAATGACAAGTTATTATTATATTTAGTGATGAATAATGTTCAAACGTTTTTCCTCCGAAGGTGCAAATAAAAATATTATTCGTGAGTCCTATTAAAAGAAAAATAGAAATAGAGTTATCAAATTTGAAGTATCATTATTTGGCAACGAATAATATAGTTTAAAAATCAAAAAGTCACTATAAGCCGTCATATCACTCTCTCTACAATTTTATACATCTTTTCGTAAAAAATCAAAAAGTTAACTAAAATAGTCACTCCCCAAACTAACCCTTTAACCTGTTTCAAATTGATATAAAGCTTAATGATGTTAAAATATCACACAACTTTATCTAGTCATTGAAGAGTTCAAAATTGTTAACTTTAAGTAAACCTTGTGACAAAAATGATACAAAATTAAGCAATATAGTACTAGTCATTAAAGGGCTCAAAATTGGGAATATGCTATTATTATTTGAGGATTTACGAACTGATACTATTGACTTAGACTTATTTATCTATAAGTCTTACTTCTTCTTCTTTTTTTTTTTCACCTATTAATATTTTTAAAAAGTGTTTGGACAAAATAAGCATTTTAGGACTTTTTAGTGCATTAAAAAAGTGAAGAGGGCTTATAGATATTTAAGTCCATCACATAGGACTAACCCATAATTTACCCATATTTGTTTGGTTCCATAGGATGGAGGAGAATAGGAGTACGGTAAGATTGAGTGAGGAGATTATTCGTGTGGTGGTATTATATTAGAGATGGAGGATAAAGAGTGTTTGTTTGTATACTATCATGGTAGTATTAATTAGTTGTGATTAAATTTATTAAATTACATAAAAGCCTTTGCACACATTTTTCTAAAGTGGGGGTACAATATTATATATATTTTTGTATTTATTAAAATATTTCTTTCACAAATTATGTATTTTTATAAATAAAAAAATATGATTAATAAATTATTTTAAAAAAAAGAATATTAAAAACATTTTAATCCATCTTATTTAATAAACTAACTAATGCAACTTTTGAAGAAAAAAAATTATATGAAATTCCAATAATACCCTTTCATTTGATGTAGGACAAGGGGTAAAATGATCTTTCAACCATTAATCCTCTCACTCAATTTATAATCCCAAACCCCCGTGGCTTTGTTAGTCTTACCAATTGGGGGATTATTAGTCCAAGGGGATAGTTAATCCCCTCACTCATGTCTGCAACCAAACATTCTTTAGGTAAGTTTTATGGACTATTAATCTAATCTCCCTTCCAAAAGAGCCAAACAAACATGGCCTATTGTTTTTGTATTTTTTGGTAATAGTAAGCCTTTTATCATAGGGTACTCATAATTCCATTTAACCTAATCTGCCAAACAAACGAGGCCTATTTGTTTTGGGGATAAGGATTGAGATTGGAATTACAAGGAGTTGGGGGGACCACTAAAATCATGTTTGTTTGTAGAAATGGTTAGGATAACTAACAGTGCCATGAAGATTACAAAACCTTATAGTGAAGGGCTATGTAGACACCCCATTTTTGACCGTTCTCAAGACTTGGATGTCACCGTTTGAATACTCGATGATCATCCATGTTTATGTTCGTCCTGAGTTCCCGGAGGTCTCGGCCACACGCCTTGCCTCAGGATCTCTCGACTCGACTATTTTGTGTTTGGTTTTGCACCAAACACTTGTGCTTTGCCTTTGAAGGGCAGGGAATGGCTTGTTGGCCATCCCCACACATCACCGGTCATGGCTTGAGGCCACCGGCTGTGTTTTGTTGCTACCGGCCAAATCTTTGGCCGGTCGGCACTATCTTTGGTCGGTCGACCATCTATTTTGGTCAAATTGCATTTTTGGCTGGCCGACCACTGTGCATCTGCTTTTGCAGATATTTTTATGCCAGCTGTGCTAGCTGGCATACACTTTGCTCCCCTCCATACACGTGTATGGAGGGATTTCACTCTTGCTTAGCTTGTTTTGGAAGCTTTGCAAGAGTGAATCTCTATAAGAGGGAGCCTCTTCTCCCTCCATTAGGGTTACAAAAAATTTCCAGAGCTTTGAGTTTTAGGGTTAGGGTTTGTTCATACTCTATCTCTATATCTCTCCCTCTCTTGAGTGTTCTAGGTGTGTTTAGTCTTAGTTTTGTGCACAAACACCTACCATTACACTACACCTTAGTTGCTGAGGCATTAGGGGCTTGTTCTTGGAGCTTTTGGACTGGTTTGGACCTAAGGAAGCTACTGGTCTTCCATTTTTGAAGGAGGTCTTCAAGGGTAACAATCTTACCCCTTTTCCCCCATTTTTGCATAGCTTTTTAACCTATCTTGCAACTATTTTTAGACTTTGTATATAACTAATAAAAGTCTTGCTTTTCATTGCTTTAAATAGTTGTTTCAGGGTGTTTTAAGCTTGGAGGTTGTTTACCCCCTCTTAGGCCTTGTTTGGCCTCTTTTTTGTGCTATTTTGGTGAGCTCCGGGATCACTTTGTTTGGGCCTCCTCACCATTGAAATCTTGAGGGATTTCAGTGGTGAGGATGGTGGTTTAAGGTCCTAAGAAGGAGAGGGCCATCCCCTCTCCTTGTTGTCTTTAAACTTGCTATTTTAAGCCTCATGTGTGAGCACCTTGTTTAAGATCATGTTGGCCATGTTTCAGTAGGTATTTGGTAGTATTTTGCCATGTTTTACCTCTGTTTTTACTTGGTTTGGACACACCATGCTTGCTTTGCATACATGTCTTGTAATGCCATGAATTGCCTTAACATGCCTTGTGCTTTGAGCCTTGTTTCTAGCATGTTTTTGGCTTAGCTTTGTGAAGCTTATATGCATGTTTTGATGTGCTTGAGGTCTGTTTTGGGTCATTTGGGTCGTCCATGATTTGCTTTGTATAGCTACCATGTAATCCCCCTTTTGAGCCTTGAGTGTTGACCCCTCTAGCATGCTTTACTTGCACTATTTCAGTGGTTTGGAACCACTTGTCATGTTATTTCAGTCCTCATGGTGTGCTTGTATGCTTGCATTTGATGTCCCTTTAATGCTTTATAAGGTTGTCATCTTATGCTCCATGTTTGTGCCTTCATGCATGCCATCATGTTTAGGCCTCTAGGATGCCATGTCATTGTGTTTTTAGCTTTGTTTTAACATGCTAAAACTCTGATTTTGGTTGTTCAATTCATGCCATGTTTGGTTTTGTTAAGGGTAGTTCAATACCTCCTTGGTGAGCCTAAGTCCTTGGGCTTGTTGCATGTCTTGCTTGCATTGATAGGTTGATTTGGCATCATCCCTCATATGTATTTCAGAGCTTAATATGCATGCCATTTGTCCATGTTTGCATCCTCTTAAGTGTGCTTGAGAGTTGTCTCTTTATGCTTAAATGTTGGTCCATTTGCATGCATGTTTGTATGTATAATTGTCCTTCATTTCCGTAGCAATGTCCACTGTTTTGGACTTGGTTGAGAGCTGTCCACTTCGGTTTAAGACCATTCTAGCATATGGTTGCATGCTCGCCTTGTCTGTTGTTATATATTTGGCCTTGTTCCATGTCTGTCACATTGCATACTTGCATGCTTAGGTTGTAATGCATTTGGCATGCATTGTACTTAGCATGTTGTCCATGTTGCATCTTGCATGTTTGCATGGTTAAGATTACACTTTGCATGATTGTTAGCTTGCACACTTGCTCTCATACCCATGTTGCATGCTAGCTCACATGCCTAGATTGCATTGCATTGGCATGCATTGCCTTGCCTCTTGAATTGAGTATGATAGAGGTTGGGTTTTATTTGTTTGTTTGATGTGCATTTCATTTGAAATCAAAATGCATAACTTGGTTTCTTGGGCCATCACGCATTGAAATGCGCGATAGGTGGTCCGAGAATCAAAGACCATACCCCTTTGAGCCACAAACATGATAAGGGATGTGTTGGTGCATACATTTGCTTGAAATGCATTGCCATGCCTTGTTTTGCCCTCTGCTGCTGTCAAAACAGGATTCTGCAGGAAGCTTTGGCCGGCCGGCCATCTTTAGTGCCGACCGACCAACAATTGGTGGCCGAGAGCTCAACCAGTGGTCGATGACCACTTCCTCATGGCCGGTGACCATTTCCCTTGGCCGGTGGCATCCCACAGGGTTCATAGAGTGCACCTTGGGATTTGTGCAATGATCAGAGGAGCAGAGCAGGGAAAACAGAGGCAGCTTGTGCATGGCAGTGGACTTCCGAGCGGAGCCGAGCACACATTGCATTAGGCCCTCTTCCCGAGGCTGTTTACTGCTTTCTTAGCTTAGTTAATTTGCTTAACTAGTTAATTGTCTGTAATATTTAATTAGCTTGTAGGTTAGTTAAATTGTATTATTCTTTTGGTCCCTCCGAGCGAGGGCGAATTTGTAATAAGTGTGGGTGCGTGTGTGCATGTCTTCCAACCCCACTTCTTTCTCCCTTTTACTTACCTGCTTTGATGGTTAGTATTAGGGCATATTTAAATTAGCATACCTTATGCTATGCATGCGTGCATCATTCATTTGTCTTGCATGCACCGGGCTCGGCGCATCATACTAACTGCATAGTATTTCAAATCTAACTTGAATACGTGTTATCTGTTGCATTTCACATGCCATCCTTAGGATTAGCCGAGCCTATCTAGTGCACCTTTACATGCGTTGCATTAGCCATTTTAACATGAACTAGGATCATGCATATGATTACTAACTAGTTTCTGTTTTGGCTTGGAGTACTCGGTAAGTATTTATGCTTTAGCATCTCGCATGAGTGTGAATGATAACATGACAGCATGCTTACCATGTGGCTAGATGCTTATGTGATATAACTGCCTGAATGCCTGTGGGTGAAGGTGGGATTGTTTGAGTTGGAACAACTCGTTGAAATCCGTATTTTAGCCTACTTGCGAGTAGCAAATTTCAAACCATTTTCCAAACAAACGGATATGCAATGCTTCGTTCCAAATTAGGCGATCTGGTCTATACTTTTGTGTTGTGCGCATCACATAGTAAGATTAGCTAATTAACCGGAATAAGAAGCACATAATGTTTTCAAAACTAGATATCATGGTTAGTAGAGGCCGATCTTCGGATCGGGCAATGGGGGTGCTCATAGCTGACCTTCCCCAATCGTACCCAGGTTCCCGAGCCGAGGCAACTTTGGTAATGACGAATACGTGGCCTTAGGCAAACGAGTCAGGGTTTCCTAAATTCCCCCATAAAAAATATTTAGGTGGCGACTCTGTATCTGGCAAAGCAGTCCATGTTTGGCACTTCTTTCTAAAAATCTGTTTTCTCAAAACGATTGCCGGATTTGGACTCTTTGGTTCAGATTAAGAACCGACACAAATCGAGTCCGAACTGTAGCACGTGAGGCCCCACGCGGGCGCATCTACAGTTTCTGGCGACTCCACTGGGGAGTTTAAAGAGCTTGACTCGAACTCGTGATATCTTGTTTTGATTACACTTATGTGTCTCTTTGCATTGCATTTGCATTGGTGCGCCTAAGTCACAGTGTTTGCTGTCTGCTATTCCTGAACGGTTTGCCGGCGGCTCGCTTCGAGAAACGTGCCATAAGGCTGACCGGTTATGGGCTCTGCCACGATGGGAACACAAACCCCGGTTGTCATCGGGGCGCTCTTTTGACCATTCGACCTAGTACATGTTCGGAATCCATAGTGACCATTCCAAGTTAGGACAGGTTGCTACCCGATTATAGGTTGTTTGAAACCGCTGCGTGCATAGTAAAACCCTAGCTCCTGACAAAATAGGACAGGGAAACCCTACCCCAAAATAGGGGTGTTTTGGCTCTTGCTTGCTTGTTATGTGCTTTTTGAGTTGTATCTTTACAGGGGAATGCATATATCAGTTTGCGAGTCTGAGTGTCAGGCCTGAGGGCATCAGTATCGGAATTTGAGAATCAGTTATATCTACGGGTATCAAGATTCAGTTTTGGGAACAGTGATTTTGGGGAACAGTGATCAGTAGTAGAGTACAGTTATTCAGCTATGCTTGTGTCTGTTCTGATTGGGCCGAAATGCTGCGTGTTTTCTCTTTCAGTTCAGAGAGTTAGTGTAGAATAGCCAGTGGTCTTCTTTGCTGAGGCAAGACAGACATCTGATCCATCATCTCCGTTCAGTTCAAGAGGACTTATGATGACGCAAAGTTCAGAGGAAATAGTGGTTATGACAGCCGCATTGGATCAAGGGAACATCTTGCGGGATGAGACCAATGTTGATGTGCCGCATCCGCCCAGGTCGCCTGCCGCGCGCCCGATCTGGAAACCCCAGTTGTATCAGGCTCGTGAGCCCACCACGTTCGAGTTAATGGGAATGATCGGTGATCTTCAGCGATCTGTGGCTGATCTTACCTACGGAATGTCGGCTTCGCCACCAGTCACATCATATGCCGGGAATTTTGTACCACAAGAGCCCCTGCTAATGGGACGGATTGTGATCAAGCTCAGCCAACCTGAGGTTGCCGCAAGCTATAGTAATGACATGTCAACAACAACCGGGTTCCGCCCTGATGGAGCAACCCAAACCCTCGATCAAGCTGAGGCCAGAGGTAAGAACATAGTGGGAACAGGTGTTGATCCCGTTGAACAGCTGCTGTGGGCAGTCGAGGCTTTGAAAGCCAGGGGGATGAGTAAACAGCAAATATCCACGGTGATGGCCAAAACTGTGGATGATGCTTTCTCCACTCCAACCGAGGAGAGTTCCAGCCAGACAGAAAATCGGGAGAGGCCCCGTCATGCCAAAACAGTTCCCTCTAATCCCAACCTTGCACCGGGAAAGGATCAGAAAGTCAAGGCAGCACCTGCCGATCCTTTTGCCAGTGCATCCGGCAAAAGTCAGCAAATTTCAAAGTATCTGCCCCGAGGGCGCAGAGTCTTCCACGCCCTCTACATGCCTTTGTCTAAGGCGCTCCAGATCCTTGCTGAAAGGGGGCACCTTAAACCCCTCGAGCCTTGACCTCTCCTGAAGAATCTCCCTCTCACACATGATGCTACCTTGTACTGCGCGTACCACCAGCAAACCGGTCATTGCACCGACAACTGTTTCGTCTTCGTCATGAAGTGCAAGATTTGATCGACAATGAGGTCATCCTCCCACCCACCTCAGCGAAGTCTGTCACTGCTGAGTTGTTAGATTTTGAGGATACTGCGAGTATGTGATCGAAGGGTTGGACCACCTACGGGCGGCATTCGGTGTATCTCAGATGTGGCGTCTGGCACGCACTGTTTTGGGCATTTGCGAATGCTGTGTTTTTGTTGTAATTTCTGGCTTGGGTGTTGAGCCAGTTCTTTGTTTTTGTTTTGAGTCTGTCTCATTGTCTTAAGTCAGTCTTTTTGCTCAAGGGTCTGTCTTGTTGTACTGAGTCAGTCCCATTGTATAGAATGTCAGGTGATTCCAGGGTTGTTGCCTCGGATATCATGTTTTTGTAATTATCCTTTTGTTTTCTTTTGAGTCTGTCTCTGCTGTGGAGCAGTTGCAACCGGAGGTTTTGAATGAAACAGCTGCGGCTATCATGTTTCCGTGCTTGTTGCTACTTTGAGCTAGTTGTGCCAGAGGAGTTGAATGAAATGGCGGAGCATCTCACTTTCTCTTTTGTGCCTATAAGTCTTTGTATTGACCTAAGTTTTTTCGAAACATTTTTTTACACTGTGGTGATGAAAACGAAGAGGGGAGGATTCCTCGGGTTTTGCAAAATTTGACCAACTGAGAGAAAGAGAGGCGTGCTAAGCCCTTAATGAATAAAATCATGCTTGTTAGTGTGAGTACTGGGAAGGACCCTGGCTTGATCCAGATTGGTTCCACACTATCTTCAGCGCGAGCGATTTGTCGCTTTCTTAAAAACTTTCAAAAACAAAATGTTTTGCGCAGTCCTGCAAAGACCTGTGTGGAATCGCTCTTGAGATTGTGCAGCTTAGGATCGCTCTCAGCCTCGAGACTTGAGTCCTTGCTTTCGAACCCTGGACCTTGGTTTCAAACTGTTCAACGATCAACCACGATGTGAAGCCTGTGTGGCTAGATTTGAAGCAGCCCTCGAACAAGAGGCACCAAAGTCAGATCAAGCAGATCAGATGTCGCCAAAAGAAACTTGCGAAGCCAAATCAGAAGCACCCCTCGAACTAGGGGCAAAAATGTCCGATGTGCTCGAAGAGCCAAAGATGGATCCTTCTGCAAATCAATACAACAGCTATTCTCCTGGATTCAGATGACTTTAGGATCTCAAAACCATTTGGCATGGACTTGTTAGACTTTTACCCTTTGAGAGGCTCGCTGGGCCGAAAACCCGGAAGGGCGACCCAGGCAAAAGTTAGAGCAAAAGAAAAATACAAAAAAGAAATACAAAAAAGAAAAAAAGAATACAAAAAAGACGAAAATGCAAAATAAAAGATGAAAGACAAAAAAGAGAAAAAAAAATTGAAAAGAAAAGAAAAAGAAGCTCGCAAGGTCGAAAACCCGCAACGAGCGCCTTGGCAAAAGTTAGAGCCTAAAAAGTGAAAGTTAAAATACCCGAGTGTACCTTACCCGGAACTACGTAAGGCTTGATTCCCATGTTTGGGATACGTAGGCAACTTTATCCTGAAGTCCAGCCACCAACACTTTCAAAGTGACTGTGTCCATATATTTGGTTTTGACCATCTTTGTCTTCTCTGTATCCGAGAGTTCGGTCGTGATCACCAATAATGAGAATTGTTCACAATATGCTGCGGCGTTATCCAGACGAGGGGCAACTTTCCGTTGCCATGAGTCGTCACTCAAACAAGGGGGAACTGTTGCCATGAGTTGCTATTCAAACCAGGGGCAACTTTCCGTTGCCGTGCAGTGCCATCCAGACGAAGGGCAGTTTTCCATTGCCTCCGATCCGAGGTTGTGCATCTCGAGAGTAAGTTCCGTGCTCGTTGAGCATTGACCGTTTGCAAAAATAGTTTTTGAGAATTTTTACTGAGGTTGACTATTTTCTCGAAAATTATTCCATCTTTTCCAAAACTGGACCATTTTCTTGGACCCAAAAAGGAAAATTTTCAGTGCTCATAGCCTGACTTGCATGATTTTCAAATCAAAAATCGAACAAGTATGTTAATCTAACTCTCACCTTGGTCAAAACTGTTTTAGTAGAAAACCAAAACAAAAAAAATGGTCAAAATGATGAACTAGGGGCGCAGTTGAGTCAGGTGTTCTGTCTTTCCCCCGTCGTCAACATACTTGCCAAAAGGGCACACTATTCGCCAGAAGAAGGCACAACTGAAGCTGTCAGAAAAGGGCTGAAAGCTCTCAATATCCTCCGAACAACGAGGTATCAAGCCAAGTGCGAAGCACGAATCGGAATGGATCAAGATACTCCATTCCCCATCCGGAACATCGACTAGACGTCCCTAGAGGAAATAGCCGCGAGCTAATAGTGTTGGATGTGAACCCACAACCTCTTGTTCATCCATCAACCACCCTGGGGAGGGATAAAAAATGAGAGACTAAAGAATAGAGAGGCGTGCGATGAAAGAGAAAAGTGAGCAAAAGGGTTTTGAGAGAAAAACCGAGCCTGAGGGCCGAGTGATGTAAGAATCACAAATTAGAAAGGGTGGGAAATAATGCCCAAAGGAACTGGCTCCTCGTGATTTGAGGTCTCTCATTTTTGTAACATGTCTGTATGTCGTGTCTTTTGTTTTGTTTACCTCAACTTTTGTTTTGAGTCTTTTCCGAGTGTGTCTCGTTGTGTTTAGGTTGTTTACCTTTTTGTTTCCGCTGTTGAGTCGTTCTCGCTGTGTTCAGTTGTAGGCTCAATACCCCGGTTGAAAACCCTTTCCTCAAATCGTCTGTGCTCAGAGTGCCGTGCCATTCTCCACATTTATGCGAAGCAAAAGAAGAAAGGGAAATTTGGGGCATCTTAGTGTGCTTCAACTTCAGCCGATCCCACCTTTGTATTCCGTCTTGTCAGATCGAACTGTTTGTTCAGGATTCGCTATATGCAGATTAATCCCCAGTAGAGCATGAGCCGAGTGTTCAAACTGAGCAGTGGGTTGTCTAAGTTGTTTTGCCGTCAGCTGGTTCATTACCTGATTATTACAATACAGGTGTTTGATTTTCAGACAGGAGATCAATCTCATTTACATTGAGGTGTAATATGATGCAGTGCGATGCAATGTATGAAATGTACCAATATAACACTTTTTCAGACAAAAAGTTTGTTTCATTTCATCATCTTTTCAAGTACAAAGTTTTGGAGAAAACAAAAACCTGCCTACGGCAGTACAAGGTACTCTAGCTACCAGCAAAAAGAAAAGCAAAAAAAGAAGAAGAAAAACAGCAAAGATCTGGATCAATGTCAAATGGTCTCAGGCCTAGAGGTCCGTCCTCGTCCTCTTCCTGGACGAAGGTCCAGGAGCATCGTCATCAGCGCCGTCATCTGAGCCCGAGTCAGTGCCATCTTCGGTCTCCTCCTCAAATGACTCCGCCTCTACCTCCGCCTCCGCCTCCGTCTCGGACTCATCATCATCGGGAACTGGTGCCCGTGAGCTACTCCCAATATGAGTGCGCCCGCCTTGGTGCGAGGGTATACTCTGCCGTCTTGGGTGGGAGCGGAAGGTCCAGCTGAAGCACCTCCTACAGTAGGAATCTGGAAAGGAGGCTGAAAAGTACAAAAGGCAAACGCATCAGTATGCTGCGCAGAACAGGGTACGAATGCAGAATGCAGTGTATGAGTATAGTGTGTAAATACCGTGAACAGTAAATCAGTGCAGAATGCAGTGTATGAGTACAATGTATGAATGTTGTGAGCGGTGTATCAATGCAGAAAGCAGTGTATGAGTACAGTGTATAAATGTTGTGAACAGTGTGTCAGTACAGAATGCAGTGTATGAGTACAGTGTGTCAGATGCCGTGAGGGCCGTGTATTAAGTGTTGCCTTTTGCATCAGATTGTGTGAAACAATTTATGTATGGTTTGAGACCGTGGTCAGAAGAACATACTGGAATACTGTAAATGGCCAGACGGTCGAGGCTCTACTGGAGCATCCCCATCACCGAAGCGGTCAACTCCAGGGATTGGCGAGTGTACTCGGAGGAAGCCTGCAAAAGTGTTAGAAGTATCAGTTTTCTGCGGAACATCAAATGAATTGAAATGAAATGACTGTGCAGAATGCAAAATGCAGTAGTACATACCAGAGGCAAGCCATAGAACCCGACTAACTCATGATCAGCTGGAGGGGGAGCAATGGAAATCTAGTAAGTCGCCCCACCCCGCCCTCTGCATGTCATTGTCGTGGGCAGTGCTGGCCAACTAGCCCCCCGCCCTCTTCGAGCTCCACTCCTGCCACGGACCCGAGCTACCCTCGGTGCTCTCGCTCCCGCCCCTGCTCCTGCTCCAGCTACCGGCGCCGCAGGCCTCTCTCTCTCAGCTCGACGGCCACTGCTCAAAGGCCGCATGATATACGTCCGAACGTACTCTGAGTAGTCGCCTATGCCTCTGAAGCGTATCGCATCCCAGCCGATCGTATAGTCGGCCATCTGCTCAGGAGTGAACCTCTCGGTATCCCTCATATGCTCAGGAGGGTGAACCAGGACTATCTGCTCTGGCAAACCCAGGGTCTGGCGTAGGAAGCGCTCACCCAAGTACCGAGCCCGACAGACCGGGCCTCCAGCAAGATCCTGAAGCGTGCAGTCGCCTCCGCACCAGCAAATCGCTCCTGAATCACGGCTAGCAATGGAGCCCAAGGCTGCTAGGTGATCTGTAAATGACATGCAGTTTGTAATCTATTGTTATTGAAAATACAGTGCAAAGCGAAGCTTAAATAAACTCTAAAGTTGAACATACCTCTGCGGGGGTGATGGTGTCGAAGTAGCGGCGGAAGAAGATGAAAGACTCCCGCGGTCTCCGAACACACCTCACGTCGAAGCGTCGGGAGAATGGAACACCGAGAGGGGTCTCCACATCAGGCACTGGCGCGAGTCTCGGAAAGTAGGCGTAGATCCACAACTGCAGAGTAAATATCAGTATGCTTATCAGATAAAGCAGAATGCAGAATAAAGCAGAAATCACAGAGCAGTGTATTGTGCGGAGTGTACAGTCAGTGTAAAGCAGAGTATATGTGTACCGTGTGTGCAGTATACAGTCAGCGTGAAGCAGACCGCAGTGTGTACAGTATACAGAGTACAGAAATGTAAAGCAGAAAAGAAGATGTACCTCCCAAGCCCGCCAATAGCCTCCAAGCAACTGCCCGCTGCAATGGGAGGCTGAGCTCATGTATCCGTACAGAGTGGCCAAGGCTGCGCCACCCCAGTCGTAGCGCAAGATCCTGGTGACGTCCACTAAAGCACTCAGCAAACAGAGGGGCATGGTGTTCGCCCGGTCGGCGAAAATGGTCGTCCCCAGCAGAAACATGAGGAAGCCACGGGCGTACTGCTCCATCTCCTCCTGAGCCATCGGTGCCTCCTCGGCCAAGCCTAGTTGAACCCTGAAGTGGCTCTCGAACCATGAATATCTAACAAATCCTTGGTGTGCAAGAGGTGGCATCTCGCCGAGCAAATATATCTGAGCAGCCTCCCACTCATCCATGTCGGTATCAAAGGGGATCGGATCACCCCCTACCCTGATGCCGGTGAGCATCGAGAAGTCATAGGGAGTCATCGTCATGTCTCCTACGGCAGAGAAGTGGAAGGAGTCAGTGGTATCCCACCACCTCTCCACCAGAGCGGCGAGAAGAGGCCTGCTCGCGGTAAGGTGTGAAAGTCCTCTGCAGAAGGCGCCGAAGCCGGCCTGGTCTACGATATAATGGACTGCGTCCGGTAACTCCATATACCAATCTCTGGCGGCAACGTTCCCATACCCCCAGAAGGCATCGGAATCCCCCTGTATTCAAAAACAAACAGTTGCGAAGCAATATTCAATATACAGTTTTGAAGAACAGTCAAAATTGATGCAAATACAACGTGTGTGCACGTGTTCAAAATCAAACAAACATCAGGTGCCGGTGTACTTGCAGTAAACTACAACATGTGACGTGTCAGTATGTTCGAGTGGTTCAGTACAGATATAGCGTGTGTGCACGTTTTTCAAGTTCAAACAGACATCGGGTGCCGGTGTGCTCGCAGTGAACTACAGTGTATGATGTGTCAGTGTGTTTGAGTGGTTCAGGGCAAATACAGTATGTGTGCGCGTGTTCCAATTCAAACAGATATCAAGTGTAAGTGTGTTCACAGTCAACTACAGCATACAGTGTATCAGTGTATCCGGGCTAAGCAGTTAAAGAACAGAATCAACTATGGCAGTTAAGTGTTCTACATTGCGGAAAATGAAACGGGAAAGAATATACCTCGGAAGCGCCGTATGATAGATGTGACTCCGGCTCGCGCAGAAGAAGCTCTGGAGGCACCATCCTGTCAAAACTCCGGAACTGGTGAAGTCCGTCAGGAGGAAGCACGTGAATCGCCGGCCGATAGGTTGCCGGATCGAACGGACGGACGCTCAAGGGCAAGAGCTCGGCCTCGGGATCCATCTCATGCTCCGGAGGAGTCCCGCCCTGTGGAAGATCGTCTGCCATGCCAAGAGTAGTGTGAAAATGGCCGGAATAGGGAAAACCGGGCTAGGATGCGAAAAGTCAACGGAAAGTCAACCCCGGGAGGGCAGAAAATGGCTGGAAAAGCCAAAATGTGGAAAAGGCACGGAAATCAAGAAAAAACTCAAGGGAAACAAGCCCCGAGTGGTGAAAATCGCAAAAGAAACACCGAAACGAAGTTTCGTTCGGTTCAAAACGTTCGAAACGCGAAGGTATTCGCGAATCAAACGTCGAAATGGGTGCTAAAACCGAGGAAAACAGGAAAATGAAGGAAGAAAAATGCTCTAGAGAGAGAGGGGGAGAAATCTCGAACAAGAGGAAGTGAACAAAATAGGGTTTGAAGCCCTATTTTAAAAGACCCGAGGCCAAAAGACCAAACTGCCTCGATTCAAGCAGATTTGGCCGGTCGGCCACACTGTTGGCCGGTCGGCCAAATATTTGGCCAGTGGAATATTTTTGTGGCCGGTGGATGGCCGGTGACCCCCCCTGATGGCCAGTGAGCCTCCTACAACCTTGTTTGGGTCAGATGTGTGGTTTGGGGCCTCCATTGCTCAAGACAGTGCAAGAAAAGGCATTTTCGAAGCTCAACCGGTCTCCGTTTTGACTTCAGACCGTGTCTTCTGTGCGTGGCACTTGAATATGGGTGCGGTGTATCCTTTTTGTATCCTTTTGTCCCCTTTAAGATTTGAAAGTTGCCCCACACGCGTTGCTTTACAACGCTTTGATGTGAACGCGCGTTGAGTTGTACGTCATTATGCTTGCATTGTCATACACCTCCATTCGGTCTGGCGAGACCTTAAATCCTCCGAAGGTGCGAAACCTTTGGTGTCTACGTTGTCATGCATGATCCTCGTCACGCGTTGTCATACGCACCTTACATGCGTTATCATGCATCTCCTTATTTTGCATTATCATGCATTTCTCAAGCCGCGCGTTGTCACACATTTCAAGTTCATTTGCATTGTCATGCATCTTCAAAAGCCGCGCGTTGACGCGCATTTCGAGTTCACATGCATTATCATGCATATCAAAAGACGCGCGTTGTCGTGCATTCAAGTCCACATGCATCATCATGCATTGCAAACAAAAAAAGGCATGCATCATCCGCATTTCAAAAAAAAAAAAAAACAAAAAATGCATTATCATGCATTTTCCCTTCGTTTGCATTATCATGCATTTTGTCATGCATTTCAAAACAAACAAAACAAAACAAACAAAAAAAAACAACATGCTTCATTTGCATTTCAAAAAACATGCATATGTCATGCATCATCGTAATTAGTGCATATGTCATGCATTACATTATAAATAGTGCATATGTCATGCATTTCATTGTAAATATATCACTTTATATACATTCCATTGCATATTGTATATATCGCATTGTAGCTTGCATGCATCCACTGCATCACCCCCGTCTAGGGCTTGCGCCTTTCATGTTGAGCTTGGTCTGGTCTGTGCCCATATCTTTCACGTCGAAGCACAGTTATGATATTATGTGTACGCACCTATTCCACGCTGGTATGTTGGTTTGAGGGTGACGACACCGTTTCTATGTTAGACGCGGCTTGTATGTGTCCATGCCTTTCCTAGGCAAAATACGGTTTGGCCGCAGGCCTTATCCGCTGCATCCATTGCATTCTCCCCAGCAGATCGCATCGTATATAGCATTCATTGTATATAATGCATTGTGCATACATATCTATCCATTACGTTGCATATTGTATATATTGCATTGTTGCATTGTAGTTTGCATGCATTTACTGCATTATCCACCTGCATTGTCATGCATTCTTCACTTGCGTTGACGCGCATGTTTCGCTTCCACCCGCATTGTCGTGCATTCTTCACATGCGTTAACGCGCATGTTTCGCTTTCACCTGCATTGTTGTGCACTCTTCACTTGCGTCGACACGCATGTTCCGCCTTCATAATCCATTGTATCCTACTCATCCAGTGCATATTGTATATATTACATTGTAGCTTGCATGCATCCACTGCATCACCTCCATTTATGGCTTGCACCTTTCCATGTTGAGCTTGGTCTGGTGTGGCCCATACTTTTCATGTTGAAACACGGTTATGAGATCTAGTATACGTGCCTATTCCACGCTAGTATGTTGGTTTGAGGGTGACGGCACCATTTTCCGTGTTAAATGTGGTTTGTTGTGTCCATGCCTTTCCTAGGCAATATATGTTTTGGCCCGCGCGCCATATCCATTGTATATATTACATTATAGTGTAATTTGTTGCGTCCAGCATTTAGGATCATTAGTCTTTCCTCAGCGGGTCATTGCCCCACTTATGTCATTCCACCCAATTACTTGTTCTTGTGTCCGTCTACATCACTCATAGTTCTGCATGTGTACGCGCCTATTCCACTGCTGGTATTGTGGTTTGAGGGTTGCGACACCTTTTCTATGGTAGACGGACTTTGCATCTCCATCATCTCTATAACATTTGTGTGGTTTTGAACTGCTTATGATTTGATCATGATTCAAATGCATTGCATATCATTTGCATTGTTTCGAATACATTGCTTATCATTTGCATTATTTATACATAGTTTTGTAAATATTGCATATCATTTTGCATTCATTTTGCATTATCATGCATGTTACTAACAATATTGCACCTGTTGAGTTTCTTTCTCTTTCAGGCACGATATTGTATGTACGGTTCATTTGAAGCTGGTGCAACCAGACGAACCGCACAGGTATTGTATTCTCCGAGTGAGACGTATTGAGAATTGCATAATTTCTTACATCCTTTCTGCATTGTAATGTAGTTGGATTTGTGTTTGATTGCTTAAAACTGCTGCATGTTGTGCTTCATTACAGCTTTCTTTGCATGACCATAAGTTATGCTCGGCTTCTTGCATTATGGTTGCATTTTGCCCCTGCCCTCGGGTGCATATCTTTATTGTCTTGCATGCTTTGTCTAAGTCTTCGGCATTGTCAAAAATGGGTTGTCTCTGGGCTTTGACATTCACTCCCGTCATCCTTATGACTTTCGAGTTCTGTCAAAGAGGGGCAACCGTAGACACCCCATTTTTGACCGTCCTCAAGACTTGGACGTCACCGTTTGAACACTCGGTGATCATCCATGTTTGTGTTCGTCCTGAGTTCCCGGAGGTCTCGGCCACGGCCCTTGCCTCAGGATCTCTCGACTCGACTGTTTTGTGTTTGGTTTTGCACCAAACACTTGTGTTTTGCCTTTGAGGGGCAGGAAATGGCTTGTTGGCCATCCCCACACATCACCGGTCATGGCTTGAGGCCACCGGCTGTGTTTTTTTGCTACCGGCCAAATCTTTGGCCGGTCGGCACTATCTTTGGTCGGTCAACCATCTATTTTGGTCAAATTGCATTTTTGGCTGGCCGACCACTGTGCATCTGCTTTTGCAGATATTTTTATGCCAGCTGTGCTAGCTAGCATACACTTTGCTCCCCTTCATACACGTGTATGGAGGGATTTCACTCTTGCTTAGCTTGTTTTGGAAGCTTTGCAAGAGTGAATCTCTATAAGAGGGAGCCTCTTCTCCCTCCATTAGGGTTACAAAAAATTTCCAGAGCTTTGAGTTTTAAGGTTAGGGTTTGTTCATACTTTATCTCTATATCTCTCCTTCTTTTGAGTGTTCTAGGTGTGTTTAGTCTTAGTTTTGTGCACAAACACCTACCATTACACTACACCTTAGTTGTTGAGGCATTAGGGGCTTGTTCTTGGAGCTTTTGGACTGGTTTGGACCTAAGGAAGCTACTGGTCTTCCATTTTTGAAGGAGGTCTTCAAGGGTAACAATCTTACCTCTTTTCCCCCATTTTTGCATAGCTTTTTAACCTATCTTGCAACTGTTTTTAGACTTTGTATATAACTAATAAAAGTCTTTTTTTTCATTGCTTTAAATAATTGTTTAAGGGTGTTTTGAGCTTGGAGGTTTTTTACCCCCTCTTAGGCCTTGTTTGGCCTCTTTTTTGTGCTATTTTGGTGAGCTCCGGGATCACTTTGTTTGGGCCTCCTCACCACTGAAATCTTGAGGGATTTCAGTGGTGAGGATGGTGGTTTAAGGTCCTAAGAAGGAGAGGGCCATCCCCTCTCCTTGTTGTCTTTAAACTTGCTATTTTAAGCCTCATGTGTGAGCACCTTGTTTAAGATCATGTTGGCTATGTTTCAATAGGTATTTGGTAGTATTTTGCCATGTTTTACCTCTTTTTTTACTTGGTTTGGACACACCATGCTTGCTTTGCATACATGTCTTGTAATGCCATGAATTGCCTTAACATGCCTTGTGTTTTGAGCCTTGTTTCTAGCATGTTTTTGGCTTAGCTTTGTAAAGCTTATATGCATGTTTTGATGTGCTTGAGGTCTGTTTTGGGTCATTTGGGTCATTCATAATTTGCTTTGTATAGCTACCATGTAATCCCCCTTTTGAGCCTTGAGTGTTGACCCCTCTAGCATGCTTTACTTGCACTATTTCAGTGGTTTGGAACCACTCGTCATGTTATTTCAGTCCTCATGGTGTGCTTGTATGCTTTCATTTGATGTCCCTTTAATGCGTTATAAGGTTGTCATCTTATACTCCATGTTTGTGCCTTCATGCATGCCATCATGTTTAGGCCTCTAGGATGCCATGTCATTGTGTTTTTAGCTTTGTTTTAATATGCTAAAACTCTAATTTTGGTTGTTCAATTCATGCCATGTTTGGTTTTGTTAAGGGTAGTTCAATACCTCCTTGGTGAGCCTAAGTCCTTGGGCTTGGTTGCATGTCTTGCTTGCATTGATAGGTTGATTTGGCATCATCTCTCATGTGTATTTCAGAGCTTAATATGCATGCCATTTGTCCATGTTTGCATCCTCTTAAGTGTGCTTGAGAGTTGTCTCTTTATGCTTAAATGTTGGTCCATTTGCATGCATGTTTGTATGTATAATTGTCCTTCATTTCCATAGCAATGGCTACTGTTTTGGACTTGGTTGAGAGCTGTCCACTTCGGTTTAAGACCATTCTAGCATATGGTTGCATGCTCGCCTTGTGTGTTGTTACATATTTGGCCTTGTTCCATGTCTGTCACATTGCATACTTGCATGCTTAGGTTGTAATGCATTTGGCATGCATTGTACTTAGTATGTTGTCCATGTTGCATCTTGCATTATTGCATGGTTAAGATTACACTTTGCATGATTGCTAGCTTGCACACTTGCTCTCATGCCCATGTTGCATGCTAGCTCACATGCCTAGATTGCATTGCATTGGCATGCATTGCCTTGCCTCTTGAATTGAGTATGATAGAGGTTGGGTTTTATTTGTTTGTTTAATGTGCATTTCATTTGAAATCAAAATGCATAACTTGGTTTCTTGGGCCATCACGCATTGAAATGCGCGATAGGTGGTTTGAGAATCAAAGACCATACCCCTTTAAGCCACAAACATGATAAGGGATGTGTTGGTGCATACATTTGCTTGAAATGCATTGCCATGCCTTGTTTTGCCCTCTACTGCTGTCAAAACAGGATTCTGCAGGAAGCTTTGGCCGGCCGGCCATCTTTAGTGCCGACCGACCAACAATTGGTGGCCGAGAGCTCAACCAGTGGTCGATGACCACTCCCTCATGGCCGGTGACCATTTCCCTTGGCCGGTGGCATCCCACAGGGTTCATAGAGTGCACCTTGGGATTTGTGCAATGATCAGAGGAGCAGAGCAGGGAAAACAGAGGCAGCTTGTGCATGGCAGTGGACTTCCGAGCAGAGCCGAGCACACATTGCATTAGGCCCTCTTCTCGAGGCTGTTTACTGCTTTCTTAACTTAGTTAATTTGTTTAACTAGTTAATTATTTGTAATATTTAATTAGCTTGTAGGTTAGTTAAATTGTATTATTCTTTTGGTCCCTCCGAGCAAGGGCGAATTTGTAATAAGTGTGTGTGAGTGTGTGTATGTTTTCCAACCCCCACTTCTTTCTTCCCTTTTATTTACTAGCTTTCGATGGTTAGTATTAGGGCATATTTAAATTAGCATACCTTATGTTATGCATGCGTGCATTCATACATTTGTCTTGCATGCACCGGGCTCGGCGCATCATGTTAACTGCATTGTATTTCAATTCCAAATTGAATACGTGTTATCTGTTGCATTTCACATGCCATGTTTAGGATAGCCGAGCCTGTCTAGATTGCACCTTTGCATGTGTTGCATTAGCCATTTTAAACATGAACTAGGATCATGCATATGATTACTAACTAGTTTCTGTTTTGGCTTGGAGTACTCGGTAAGCATTTATGCTTTAGCATCTCGCATGAGTGTGAATGTTAACATGATAGCATGCTTACCATGTGGCTATATGCTTATGTGATATAAACTACCTGAATGCCTGTGGATGAAGGTTGGATTGTTTGAGTTGGAACAACTCGTTGAAATCCGTATTTTAGCCTACTTGCGAGTAGCAAATTTCAAACCATTTTCCAAACGGACGGATATGCAATGCTTTGTTCCAAATTAGGCGATCTAATCAATACTTTTGTGTTGTGCGCATCACATAGTAAGATTAGCTAATTAACCGGAATAAGAGCACATAATGTTTTCAAAACGAGATATCATGGTTAGTAGAGGCCGATCTTCGGATCGGGCGAGAGGGGGTGCTCATAGCTGACCTTCCCCAATCGTACCCAAGTTCCCGAGCCGAGACAACTTTGGTGATGACGGACACGTGGCCTTAGGCAAACGAGTCAGGGTTTCCTAAATTCCCCCATAAAAAATATTTAGGTGGCGACTCTGTATCTGGCAAAGCAGTCCATGCTTGTCACTTCTTTCTAAAAATCTGTTTTCTCAAAACGATTTGCCAGATTTGTACTCTTTGGTTCAGATTAAGAACCGACACAAATCAAGTCCGAACTATAACACGTGAGGCCCCACGCGGGCGCGTCTACAGGCTAGCAATCTCATGTGAGAGGTGGTATTCAAATCTAATCTCATGGGATTAGAGATAAAATGATTGTTTTGTCCCTTATTTTTATAAAAATAATTTAATAGGAAAATAATTTTGAATATTAAAATAAAATAGTATAATAATATATTTATACCAAAACAAATATATCAACATAAAATAATATATTCAAATAACCAAAATAAAATTTTTAATATTAAAATATATCAAAAACACTAAGGGTATTTGTAAAATTTCATATAATAAATCACATCATAGAATGGCGAAACATATATGAATTAGTTCAGTAGTTATCAAACAAATACAACTTTTCTAAATTTTCTCACTAACAATTCCCACACTAACAATTCTCACACTAACAATCTCACCCAATCTAACTTTAAAAACAAACCAGCTTTTAGTTCAAAAAGCCATTTCTAAAACTCTTAGGTCAATAGGTTCAAACTTAAATATGTTTGGACCAAACAAACATTATCTATCCAAAAGGATACCTATATATGCAAAACTTACCTATTTGTCTATCTGTTCAAATGTCTCACTATCTGTAATATGTCACCTATTTATGCAATTATCTGTTCAAATGTCTAACTATCTGTACATGTGTCACCTATCGATCCATCTCACTACTACCAACTACTACCGTTGGCCACCGATAACTTTTCAACGTGTGTCCATATTACAAAAAATAATTAAAATCTTAGATATGACCCCATAAGAATAAACTTTGTGAGAATTTCTAACTAGATTTACTTCATGGTGTTGAGGATTATAAAAGTTAGTGGGAAACCCTATGATGTATCATATGCACCTTTATCATAAAATGAACAGCAAAGGTGAAAGAAAAGTTATAAAATAAAATATAAATAAATAACTTGCTACCTTAAGTTATTGGCATGTACTATAAAAGTAAGGTTAATTAAATTGTTTGAGTGGGACTCGTGTTCGACTTTTTAAAGGTATGTTATTTTAGTTAGTAAGTTAAATTTAAACTAGTTAGTATATAACTCAAAGTTAAATTTAAATTAGTTATGCACTCTATAGATCTTAGGTTCAATTCACATTAGGAATAATTTACTCATTGGGGTTACACCTGCGGATTTTGCTTGAGATTTACTAGATTCACGTGGAAGGGACGGTTTGCGTGGATCTCGAGATTGATCGAGGTGCGCATAAATTGATTTAAACACTCCAATCATAAAAAAATATATATTAATAAACTCGATAAAATATATAAATTATAAAAAAAAATTAAATTATATAAATTCTACCTGTACTTGACTTGTTAAAAATTATAAATAAAACTATTTTTTAAATTTTCAAACTAAACTTAAAAAATACAAAACAAAACAAAACAAAAAAACTATTCAAATCCACTAGGCTAATTTGTAAATAAGAATGCTAGGGCGTATTTTGGGAAGCGGCTGTCTTTTAGATAGTTTATTATAATAATAATAAATAAATAAAAAAAGGTGTAAAAATCATAAGAAAATAATGTAACTCATAAGTTGATCTGAGGCCACAAGCACAGGATAGTTTTTGAGTGATTCAATTGAAATGCAATCGCTCGTTATCTGCAGAGCCAGAGGGGTATTATTGTGGTCGTTGAATTTCAATTTCAATTTCAATCACAAATTCATATGTAGGCATAGCAACAGTAAAAGCATTTCTAAGAAGACAGCACAGCAAAACTTGAAGATGGAAAACAGACCACAAAAGCAAGAGCAACAGAAAAGCATTACTAATGATAGTGGCTTCACACCAAATCCCAATTTCAAGAAAATGCAACAAATCATACACTCTTCCGACTCTTCTGCCAGTGGTAATCACATCATAATCTCCTAACTGTGTAATCCTCCTCTCATCTCATTTCTTTTCTTCATTTGCTTTGCTTTTAAATTTACGGGTGTAGAGTAGTAGATCTCCCATGAATTATCGATTCACTGAATTCCTTCAGGCTGTTTGGTTGGGAGATTTGGAAAGGAATTTGAGAAGAGAAAGGAAAAAGGTGTGTGAAATTAGATGAGATATAGATATATTTTATTCACATTTCGCATATTTTTGCCTTTCTTTTTTCAAATCCCTTTCCAAATTTTTCAACCAAACAGACCCTCACTCTGTGTTTGGTTGGAGATTTGGGAAGGAATTTGAAAAAGAAAAAAGAAAAGAGAGTTGAAATGTTAATAAAATATATTTATATTTCACATAATTTTATATATCTTTTTCTTTTCCAAATTTCTCTCCAAATTTCCTAACCAAACACACCATCAATGAATTTTGAGTTTCAATTTTGTGGATGAAAAGTGATTGAAATTAGCGCTTCTCTCTCTCTCTCTTTAATTTTTAAACTATTTTACAGCAACAAAAGGGTGTGCACACACCACGGGTAGCGATGAAATTCTCAGGATTCCGAATTTTAATTATTCACTATAAAAAAAAAAAATCTGTAGTAGTTGCTAGGGTTTGAAGAATTAAAAACTGAAACAATTAATAAAAAATTGAAGTATTTGAGAGAAATTAGGGGTGATTTTAGACTTGTTTTGGGAACTGTTGGAATATATTCAGTACTAGCGGTCGTGTGCCAGTTAAATAAATAAGAATAAAATAAAATATTTAACATATATTGGTTTTAACCTCAAGTGGTAAGAGTGTTTCTTATCAAATTTGTAATCTTTTAAGTTCGAGACTCGTTCCATCCTCTTCTTTAATTTTTTTTCTTTTTTTTGGATGGATAATTGAACACTTGACATAAAGAGAGACAAAACTTTAATATACCAATTTAGGTGCTCACATATATAATATATATTAAATATATTATATTCCATATGTAGAGGATTTGGTTTAGTTTGATTTTATTTGATTGTATTACCACAGATAGGTTATTTGTATTACCATACTTGAGTCATGTCCTTCACTATATAAAGGACCTTGTATTACTTATTATTCAATTCAATACATATTCACTCATTCTCTCATTTGTTTATCATGGTATCAGAGCTAAAAGTGAAAACCTTTGCTCCTCTCTCTTAAATCCGGTAGTACAAACTACTGTCCTGGTACCAACACTGCACCCAACATAGCACCTCCAACCATTACATCTAAATAGAGTAGGGGCGTTCACAGTTCAGTTGCGGTCTGAGAACCTCCAATCCGTTATCTATCTAAAACTAAGCGGATTGAAAAAAAATCAATCTGCAACTGTCTGCCGGATTGGTGGATGCGGATTGAGCAAATTAGCGAATGAATGCGAATTGGTTTGGCGGTTTACATTTTACAGATTTCAACATAATAAAACCTATCGACATAAATTTTTTATTTTTTTTAGATAACAATTCAATCTGTCTTATTAATAACGACTACAAACATGGATAATAATCCAACAAACCTCTATGTTAACAATGACTACAAAGTAGAGGTGCTCGCGGTTCGGTTGCGGCTTATGAACCTCTAATCCGCCATCCATCCAAAACTAGGCAGATTGGAGAAAATCAATCCGTATCCCACTTGTCATCACACATCCGTCCAAAATGCAGCGGATTGGTTCAGTCGGTTTGGGCGGATCAGTATATCCGCTGAGCACCTCTAAAACAGAGGTTCAAAATATTTGTTCTTTTAAACCTGCCCATAAACGGAAGTTGTCAAAATCAACTTCTGAATACATCAAACGCTTCCTCTCATTCTCAGGAGTCTAACGGTGCAAAACCCACAGAAAATCAATGCAACACGCGTTGCCTGAAATTCAGTGCGTAATTCAACTCACAACGCCTTGTCACACGCCTCCTTAACAGCTGCATCACCCCTAATGTCAGCCCTATGCATCACTGCACCGTCCACTCGGCTTCCCCTAAGCCGCGTGCTGCCACGCTAAGTTTTTACCTCAATCGTTTTCCATTTCGGCTTCCGCCCAACTCATCTAAGCCGCATGCCTTCTCAGCTTCTGCCTCAACCGACTCTGTTATCGGCTTCCTTTTGGCTTGCCTAAGGCGCGTAGCATTTTGGCTTTTGCTAGGCTTGCCCTAGCCATGTGCCATGTTAGCTCTGCTATCAACGCTACTGTGCGTTGTGCCCACTTATTCTCAGACATCACTCCATGGATTGTTCAATCAGATCTTTCTCCTCAACAGGATCCATCTCCTTCATTTTCTTAACAAGCTGTGTCGGCCATGTTTCACCGGCTTCTCTCTCCTTCTGGTACTCCTCCACCTATTGCTTTATCAATCACCTCAGGTACATCTTCCAAGTACTTTGACTCCACATGCTATCATCATATGACTTATGATTCTTCTGCTCTTTCTTCACTTTTCTCCTCCTCCCATATTCTCTTCATTCATACTGCTGATGGTTCTCTTATGTCAGTTCGTCATATTGGTCATGTTTCTAAATCTAATATGACTTTACCTAATGTTTATCTTATACCTGCTCTTACCTTAAATCTCATCTCCATTGGTCAACTGTGTGAACTTGGTCTCATTGTTACATTTTCCGCTAATGGTTGTCTGGTGCAGGACCCCCGGATGAACCGGACTATTGGGATCAGTTGTAAGCATGGACATCTTTATGAACTCATTCATCTTCATGTCCCCTTTTCCACCCAGGTTGCTGCTTCTACTTCCAGTATATCTCTTTTTCATCTTTGGCATTCCGTTTAGGACACATTTCTTTTGGTCGTTTAAAGTCTTTAATTTCTAGTGGTAAGTTAGGACATGTTGTTTCTGACACTACAGATTGCATGTCCTGTCAACATGGAAAACAACTAGCTTTATTTCTAAGGCTTCCTTTGATCTAATCCATTCTAATATTTGGGGTCCATCCCCTACTTTAAGCATGGGTGGCTCTAGATATTTTGTCATTTTTGTTGATGATTTTTCTCGTTTTACTTGGATATTTCTCATGAAAAATCGGTTTGAACTAAAATAGATTTACTATAAATTTTCAAACATGATTAAAACAAAGTTTTCCTGTCCAATTAAAGTTTTTTGTTGTGATAATGCCATGTAATACAAAGATTTTGATTCTCTCTCTTTTTTACAAAGTCATGGTACTCAGCCTCGCCGTTCCTATTCTGACATGTCTCAATAAAATGGTCGTGCTGGATGGAAATATAGGCATATTCTCAATACTACTCGAATCCTTCTCTCCTCTTCTTGTATTGAAAAGTTTTGGAGCGAAGTTGCCATCACTGCTGTTTTTACTATCAACCGTGTTCCCACACCTACTATCTGCGATCACACTCCGTATCAGCATTTGTATGGTACTTGTTCTTATTACACCACTCTCCGAGTCTTTGGTACTATTTGTTTTGTGTTGCTGCAACCTCATGAACATACCAAACTAGAACCTCGTTTTCGTCTATGTTGTTTTTTGCAGTATGGCATTGAACACAAAGGATATTGGTGTTGGGATCCTATTTCCAAACGTCTCCACATTTCTCGCCATGTCATCTTTTGGGAACACAAAATGTTTTCATCTATGTCAAAATTTCACTTATCTCATCCCATTAGTCCCCTGCTCTTCACTAATCTTTCCTTGGATTTGTTTCCTACTGAGATTGATATAGATAATTCTCCAGCCTCCACAGGGACGCTCTTGCCTACAATCGACCCTATGATGCCTACCCTATCTAATGGTCCTACCGCTGTCTCTCTAGTCTCTTCTCCTCATCAGCCTTCTGAGGATCCTGCACCATCTCCTAGTCTTGCCCCCATCACCTCTCACATGGGCCTCATGAGGATCTTAGACCATCTCCTCGTCCTGCCCTCATCACCTCTCACAGTAGGCCTTATGTATCCCTTGATTCCACTACATCATCTTCTGGTCCCGCTGCACTTTATCGTCATTCTACTCAGGTAAAACAGTTTCCTCTCCATCTTCGAGATTGTCATTGTTATTCTACTATTCTCTCTCAGCATGAACCTCACTCTTACCGTGAAGTTCTAATCCTCTTTGGTAGCAAGCAATGACTGATGAATTGCAGGCTTTGGCTATAACTCATACCTGGGATTTGGTGGACCTTCCTTCTGGCAAGACTACTATTGGATGTAAATGGGTCTATAAGATCAAAACTCATTCTGACGGTACTGTTAGAATCTATAAAGCACACTTAGTTGGTCAAGGTTTTACTCAGGAGTACGACATTGACTATGAGGAGACATTTGCTCCAATTGCTCGCCATCTGTTCGTAGTCTCCTTGTCGTCGTTGTTGTCCGCAAGTGGGGTTTGTATCAAATGGATGTCAAAAATGCCTTTCTCAATGGAGACCTCCTTGAAGACGTATATATGCAACCTCCTCCTGGTTATGATCACCCTTCTCAAATGGTCTGTAACTGTTAACTTCGGCGTGCTCTCTATGGCCTTAAGCAAGCTCCCCAAGCTTGGTTCTCGAAGTTTGGGACCACTATTGCACAATTTGGCTTTGCTTCTAGTCCATATGATTGTGCTCTTTTAATCCGCAAGACTGATCATGGCTCCACTCTTCTTCTTCTTTATGTTGATGGCATGATCATTATTGGCAATGATTTTACTGGTATAGCTGATTTGAAGCACTCACTCAGTACTTATTTTGAGATGAAGGATCTAGGTCCTCTCAACTATTTTTTGGGTCTTGAGATCTCTTCAAACTCCAATGGCTATTATCTCTCTCAAGGGAAGTATGCATTTGATCTATTCAACCATGCTGGTCTCATTGATAGCAAGACTGCCTCTGCCCCTCTTGAGACAAATGTTCATCTCACTCCTCTAGACAGTATTCCTCTCTCTTATGCCACGCTTTATCGACAGTTAGTTGGCAGCCTAGTTTATTGCACAGTTACCCGCCCAGATATTGCCTATACTGTTCATCTTGCCATTCAGTTCTTGGCATCCCCACGCTCCACTCATTATGCTGATGTGCTTCGTATCCTTCGATACATGAAAGGTATTTTATTTCACGGACTTCATTATTTTGCTCATTCTACCTTGGAGTTGGATGGCTATTCTGATGCAGATTGGGCAGGTGATCCTACCAATCGACACTTTACTGTTGGATATTGCTCCTTTCTCGATGATTCTTTGATTCCCTGGCCTAGGAAGAAGCAAACTGTTGTTTCTAGATCTACTATTGAAGCTGAGTATTGTGCTTTTGTGGACACTACACAAGAATTATTATGGCTTCGTTGGTTACTCGAAGATTTGGGGATTACTCATTCATCTACTATTGTTCTTCATTGTGACATAGTGCAATTCAAATTGTTCACAGTGATGTGTTTCATGATTGTACGTACCAAGCACATTGAGATTGATTGTCACTTTATTTGTGAACATGTTGTTCACGGTACTATTTGCCTTCATTTTATTTCTTTTGTTGATCAAACTGCTGATATCTTTACCAAAGCACATCCACTGGGATGTTTTCATACTATACTTCCAAACTCAAGTTGTTGTCTACTCAACCACCTTCAGTTTGAGGGGGGAATGTTAGAATATGTTCAATATATATTATAATATATATTGAATATATTATATTCCATATGTAGAGGATTTGATTTAGTTTGATTTTATTTGATTGTATTACCATAGATAGGTTATTTGTATTACCATTCTTGAGTCATGTCCTTCACTATCTAAAGGACCTTGTATTACTTATTATTCAATTCAATACATATTCACTCATTCTCTCATTTGTTTATCGCTAGTTATTTTAGTTGGGTTTTTACAAAAGGACGTGCATAAAATTAGAGGGAATAGTTGAGTTTTTGACTTTTTGACTATATTAGGTGATTGCCAAACCAACTTAGACTTGGAAAAAGCTTGACTTCACCTTTTGGTTCACCCCAAATAGCTATTCTTGACTTCATATATGATATTTTAGTTTTGATCGGTCAGTGAGTGTTTCAACTTTCACATCATACATTTTATGTTTGTCATTTGTATTGCATTTGGTTCTCTGATCACTACTATTTATTGTTGAATATAGAAATTAGAGTACATAAAATTTTTTATTTTTAGTATTATGTATATAATCTGTGATTGTGTCAATCACTGATTTAGTATTGTTTCCTCATTTATATCATTTCCTAAATTGTATCATAAATCTATTATATATACATGGCCTATACCTCATTCATGGGTGAGCCAAATAATTCTTTTCATTCTTTTTTTATTAGGTCCAACTCATTAGCTCCAGAGCACTAGATGATGAATAACTTCACATACAGAGAATTGCCTGCCCAGTTTGAAATTTTGAGTTTTTTCAATTTTCACTTCTGTGTATCATAAATTATAGAAAAAAGAATAAAAAAATATTTGGGTTGTGTAGAAGATGCTCTGATAAGGCCCAAAATGACCGGCATTTGCACTTTCTAGGTTGTTTACTATTACATTTTTTAGTAGCACTGTACAAGACAAGAGTATCATATTTTCATTTAGTATCTGTGCTTGTTCAATCATAAAATTGTACAAGTCCTCTTGGGAAATATTATAGTAACATCAAACACACTTGGCTTCTCAGGTTGGGAAAAATGTTGGCAGCTGGGATTGACCCCATGGGATCTGGGACAGCCAACACCAGTTATGGTACATCTTCACCAGGCTGGTGCCCTTCCCAAGGGCAGAGCTTTGGTCCCTGGATGTGGCAGTGTAAGTAAGATGTGTAATGTTTTTCTTTGTTATCAGTCTTGTTGGTCATGAGGTGCTATTGTTAGATACGTTGATTTGATTCATAACTTTTTATTTGAGGAAAATTTATGGACTTGTTCTTCTGCATTAAGACTTTTGTATATGCTATAGAAATATTCTCATTGATCCCATACTTTGACTTGAAAAATAATAATAATAATAATTTTTTTTTTTATAATGGATATTCATATTTTGATTATTAACTACATCATGAATTGAGCTCAATCACACCCTCTTAACACTCTGTTTGGTTATAAGAAACATAGGGTTTTATTGGTCATAAGAAATAGTGAGGTGAAGGAGTTGAAAAGAAAGGAACAGGAAGATCTTTTATCTTGTTTAGTTAGTGTTGGGCTATGAAGCATGGACATAGACACGAGACATGGCAATTTCAAAAAAATGGGGACATAGACACGGCGAGAGACATGGCAATTTTTTTAATTTTATTTATATATATATATTTGCTATGTAGATTAATATTATGTTACCAAACAATCAAAATTAATAAAAACTAACATTAATTCTATATATATATATATAAACCACTATATTTAAACAAATTAATAGATTATCCATATTTGGACACGCGTGTCCCTGATGTGTCTCCGAAGTGTCCCCAGCAAAAAAAGAAATTAAAGGGACATGCCATTTGGCGTGTCCCAGCCGTGTACTCGGCATGTCCCCTGCAAAAGAAATAATAAAATTAAAGGCGGGTTCCCGTGTCGGACACTACTACGACACCTATTTTGAAGTGTCTGTGCTTCATAGGTGTTGGGAAAGTAAGAAGGAATGAGATGCACATTTCTAAGAAGAACAATTTTCTCTCTGTGGTTGCTTGAAGGAAGATGAAGGGGTGATATATATGTTATGTATTGTATGTATACATAGAACAAGAAGATATTTGGCTGGGATGGTTCTATCACCAAGCTGGTCATTCTTGAATTACCAAGCAAGTAGTGGTTGAGGCCGTTACATAATGGTTGCGGCGGTAGGCGTTACAAGTTACACTTGCGTTTGCGGTGTGACGAAAACAGCTGTTTTGGTGTTACGTAACGGCCCACTACACACTTTTACAATATTCTAAATAGCTTCCCCCCCCCCCCCCACCAAAAAAATAAAAAATAAAAAATAAAACAAACAAAAAAAACAAAAAGTTTACAAAAAAAGAATGAATACTAAGTGATCTAAACCCAAAGAAAAAACCTTGTATGAATTTTTTTCTTTGTAATTTATATTTTAATTTTTACATTAGTGCGTAAAATAAAAATATATAAACAGTGGTTTTATTTATTTCTGTAATCATTTCATTTAATTGTTGAATGTAAAAACCTATAACTTACTCCACCTACCACTACCACCTACTACCACCTACCTACTCCACTCCATTAGTGCTCCACAACCTACTCCACTCCATTAGTGCTCCACAAGAAGCAAGTGCTCCATTTACCCTAATGCTCCATTAAGTTGTTTAGTGCTCCATTTTAGGTTAATTTAATTCCTCCATTTGTAACTTATTCTCCCTATAAAAGAGAGATCATTCTCTCCATTGTAAAAACATAATACACACAAAAATGTATATTGGTATCAATCTATCAATAATATCAATACATTAATTTCCCACAAAAAAAAAAAAAATTTCTTATATTGGTATCAATCTATCAATAATATCAATACATTAATTTACCACATGGTATCAGAGCCATAAGATTTAGGCCTGTATTTCTTTCTCACCGGCGGGCAGCCGGCCGGTAACTTTGCCTTTGCTGCCCGCCGGAATTTTCTACACATACCTTCACTCTTCTTCACCACCTTAGCCACCAGCTTCTGGCTATAATGCACAGGGGCAAGGTTATGCTCAGGATGGCTATGGTGGGTACACTTCTCTCACCCTTTACTTTCCCTCACCCTCTCTACATCTGCTCATCAATGGTGGATCCTGCTCATCAATGGTGGATCCTCTCTCTGAGATTTGCAGATCGATCGGCCATGGAGCAAGTAAGAAACCAGAAGCTTAAAGATGCTGGTCTCTGCACAGTTGAATCTGTTGCATACTCTCCAAGGAAAGACCTTCTGCAAATCAAAGGAATCAGCGAAGAATCACAAGAACTTGACAAGGTCTTAGAGGGAGGAATTGAGACTAGATCTATAACTGAAATTTATGGTGAGTTTCGATCTGGAAAGACTCAGCTTTGTCACACACTATGCGTCACTTGCCAACTTCCATTAGATCAAGGCGGTGGTGAAGGAAAAGCAATGTACATTGATGCTGAGGGCACATTCAGACCACAGAGGCTCCTACAGATAGCAGACAGGTTTGGATTGAACGGTGCTGATTTTTTGGAGAATGTGGCCTATGCTAGAGCATACAACACTGATCATCAATCAAGGCTTTTGCTTGAAGCTGCTTCAATGATGGTGGAAACCAGGTTTGCTCTTATGATAGTGGACAGTGCTACTGCTCTTTATAGAACGGATTTTTCTGGAAGGGGAGAGCTGTCAGCCAGGCAAATGCATCTTGCAAAGTTCTTGAGAAGTCTTCAGAAATTAGCAGATGAGTTTGGTGTAGCTGTTGTTATCACAAATCAAGTTGTTGCCTAAGTGGATGGTTCTGCCATTTTTGCTGGGCCTCAAATCAAACCTATTGGTGGTAACATCATGGCTCACACTATAACATTTCTGGTAGGATCCGCACGGGACCAGCACCCTACAATCTGGAGGTACCTACTTACAGCTTCTTGGAGGAGAACAAGCTGATGATTGGGTGAGAATTTAGGTTGGAGTTTTATGCAAGGGCAGGGCCAGTGCTGCAATTGCAGCAACTGATAATTTGATATTTGATATTTTCCTCCAAACCTGTGAAAGTGTACTCATCTGCACAGTTAAGTTCTCTCTTTTCTCTCCACCAGACCCACTTTAATGGAGACAAGAATTGAGCCACTGTCACTGAGATTTGATGAGAGTCTCTGTTGAATCAAAGCTCAATGGGTTCAATGGATTCAGGGGAGTTCTTTATGCAATGAGGAATGTTAGTTCGCTTCTTCTCATGATCTTGCTATGGGTTAGTCTACAATTGGCCTGAATCAAATTTCTCAGAGGAAATGGAGGAGGTGGTATGCAGATTGCTTGCTATTTAGATCAGGTTCATGATTTCAACCATCATCAGGCTGCATCAGAGAGTGGTGGCAGAGGTGAATCAGATCAGCTTGTGCCACCCACCCCTCATCATATCTTCCTCTTTGTTTAATCTATCAACATCCACCTAATTTTTTCAAATCTCATTCCTACCATATCAATTTGCACACCAAACCTTACCTTATTTTATTCATCTCGGGGATCAACCCGATCACAATTTTACACACACAAAAAAAAAAAAAAAAAAAACCAAACAATCATCAACCACAACCCACAACCACCACAACAAAAAATCGGCCTTATTTTTTCCCCTCTTCAGCTGTTCTCTTCTTTTTGCCTTTGTCTTGGGCGGCCCTTGCCGGTTCTGCCTCCGTGTTTCCCATGCCGCCGAGCACGTTCCCTTCCCGTTGCTCCTCAACCGTCACATATGGCGGCCCTCCAAATCTGAGCATCACGGTGGCCTTCCGCTTCAGTTCCTTATTTTCTGCCTTCAGCCCACATATCTCTGCTCGGGCATCCTTATACATGCCCTGGAGCAGAGCCAGTTGGGCGTTTAACTGCTGCACCTCATTAGTTCTACTCTGAAGCCGGTGCGACAGGTTGTTGACCGCCGTCATGGTCTCAACGCATGACCTTAATGTGTAATAATTCGCCTCAATATCCGACTGAGCAGCCATTATCTGCTCCACTGACACCATCGGATAGTTCAACGGCGCAAAACCAGGGGGGCTTGGTCCAGGGGCTCTTGGTTGAGGTTCAAGGGCCATATTCTGGGTTGTGGCCTCGTTAAGGTCGGGAAAGAGGGTAAGACCACGGACGAAGAGGCTATGTTCTGGGAAGCAGAACGGGAAGAAGAAGCCATTTGCAGGGCAACAGAGTGTTTCAGCATACAACTCTCAGAAAACAACAGAGTGTTTCAGCGATACAACTCTCAGAAAAATGAAGAGTTTTTCGGAGTTTTTTCCGCAGGTGTTTTTTGCCTCAGCCTCGCCTTTGTTTAAATAGGCAAGGCAGACACGCGCGCCTCACGCGCCTCTCAGCGCAAGACGACAAAGCGGCGCGCCTTTTGATGGCTCGACTTTTGATGGATGTCGGGCACACCTTTTGATGGCACGCCTTTTGATGGGCGCCTTTTGATGGCTCGACTTTTGATGGCTGTCGGGCACACCTTTTGATGGCACGCCTTTTGATACGATTGGGCACGCCTTTTGAGGGTGCAACTTATATGGGTCCGACAAGACTCTGTAAACTGTCCCGACATTGATTCCGGTTAGCTCTTATATGGGTCCGACAAGACTCGGAAAAACTGTCCCGACATTGATTTCGGTTATCTGCTACAACGTTCGACACAGCCATATAGTTTTTCTACAACGGTCCGACATGACCCAGTAAACTGTTTTCTTCAACGGTCCGACATGACCCAGTAAACTGTTTTCTACAAACTGTTTTCTACAACGGCCGACTGACCCAGTAAACTGTTTTCTACAACGGTCCGACATGACCCAGTAAACTGTTTTCTACAACGGTCCGAATGACCCCATAAACTGTTTTCTACATCGTCCGATATGACCCCATAAACTATCTTCTACAACGGTCCGACATGACCCCATAAACTGTCTTCTACAAAGATCTGACACGACCATACAGTGTCTCCTATCTACTTTTATTTGTCAGATTATTTTTTCCTGTTTTGTTACTCTCTCCAAACTCAAGTTGGTTAGTTCCTAACCCCCTTGAGTTTGAGGGGGCTGTTGATGTAAAAACCTATAACTTACTCCACCTACCACTACCACCTACTACCACCTACCTACTCCCACTACTCACTTAGTGCTCCACAAGAAGCAAGTGCTCCATTTACCCTAATGCTCCATTAAGTTGTTTAGTGCTCCATTTTAGGTTAATTTAATTCCTCCATTTGTAACTCATTCTCCCTATAAAAGAGAGATCATTCTCTCCATTGTAAAACACAATACACACAAAATGTATATTGGTATCAATCTATCAATAATATCAATACATTAATTTCCCATATTAATAGTTAATTATAAACATTTTTATATTTTTACTGCAATGTGTTGTCTAAAAAATGTCTTTTAAAAAAAAAAATTAATAGCTCAAAAATAATTTTGTTTATGGCACCATTTTTATTTTTATAATTCATTCATTTAATAATTGTAAATATATATATATTTTTTATTTTAGTTCAGGTATTGGTCAAAAATAATTTTGTAGACTTTTAATAAATCAATTAAACCCCAATATATTGGATCATACTTAAAAACTAGCAAAATTATCAAATCTATTTTAAACCCAATAAATGTGATTCTAAAAATATATATATATATATATATATATATGCGTATTGGTAAGTTTTTCAATTGTGCGGAAAAAAAAAAAATTATGGTTCTATTACTACAACCGTTATGCCATGACTTTTACATTTACACCGCAACCGCAACTGCACCACAACTGCTTTTGGAAACCTTGATTGTCTTCTATTTTTGTTACTAAATTTGAGAACTACTAGAGCACAAAAGAAAATAAGAAAATGAAGCGTTTGTGTCAATTTGGAAACTAGAAAGGAACTTAAATGAAATAAGATGAATACAACTAATGATAGGCTAGGAAACGATTAAGAACTATGAACAAGAAAGTACAGATATGGATAGAGGATACGTATACCACACAATACAGATATGTTGATACAGAAAGTTCTAAAAAATTAGGATACAGATACGTTACTAATATGGTGATATGTTATCATCTATGTATGTATATAAATAAATAAAATAATAATAATTTTTAATAACATGTTTGTAACAAACTATATATATTCACATAAAAAAGATTGAGTTACGTTATGTGGACACAAACTTGGACCAAATTTGACATGCTTTAATCCCACCTATATCCCAATTTTGTTTTCTTAGGAGAATGCAAAGTATTGGAAACTATTCTTGCATTTATTCTAACAACTATACTCTCTACACAAGAAATGCCATATCTTAAGTTCAAGTTATGTCTGATACGTAGATATCCAAAAAGCATTAGATATTTATTCAAAATTAAAGAAAATTAATTTCTAATTGTGGATACATTTAGGAAGTGTTGGATATGTATTTGTGAGTATTTAAGCAATATCAATATCTGATATGAATTTGACTCTCTTGTAGAAGTATTGGTGCTACATAAAAAAGGGTATTAGTCATCATCCTCATCTTTAACAAACTTGAATAGAAATTAGGTTAGTAGTAAAAGTCGTCTTTAACAAACTTTTTAGAAATTAGGGTATAGTAGTAAAGTATTGGTACTTTTTTTTTTTTCATTTGTTTTGTTGAGCCAAACTACAAAAAAGATTTAATTGGCATCAAGCCTTTGTCACAAAGACTCTGGCGAGAAATAATGTTCCTTTTCCAATAACTTTATCAAGTCCTTTGACCTAAGTTTCCTCTTTGATGCTTGATTTTGACGCTGGATCATTGTCTGCACTCAGGTTGTACTTGTAGGTATATAATTTTGTTTTTGTTGAGAATCATGGACCTGTTTTTGATGTTGGAGAAAATCTACTAGTTTAGGGGTCATTGGTCACTGCTGGCATGACTTGAGGTTCCTTTTATGTGGTTTTTACTTACAACCTCTGTTATGAGAATCTTACGATTTGCAATTCAGTTTACAATTCGATTCCTGATTCATGCATAGATTGATTCAAATCTCTAGGTGAATCTATTTGGGATAAATCTATAGTGAATTGATGATTCACAATCGATTCACGATTTGATTCACTTTTGTTGATTTATCGGACCGATTCCGACCATTATTCACAATCGATTCACGTTTGATTCACTTTTGTTGATTCATGCAAATTTTGAAACTATTTTGTCAGACAAATTCCGATCATTTTAACCTCTTTGTTTTAGTGAAAATGACATAATTCAATTTCTAGGACTATTTAGGGTTGTTTTGGGACCAGCTATTTTAGTTGGCTTTTTGACTTTTACAAAAAGACGTGCATAAAAGTAGAGAGAAAAGTTTGACTTTTTGTTAGTGACTTTTTTGGCTGTTTTAGGTGGTTCCCAAACTTGCCTTTAGTACAAAAATAACCAATACCTATGCTTTGTTTGTTGTTATTTTGGTGATCAGAGAGTTTTTTAA
>JAPPVO010000031.1:114121642-114302065 GCA_030407325.1 Camellia japonica
TCCACAAATGTAAAACACAACTAAAAAGTATCAAAATTTTCTCATGATTAAAACGAGGGGTACATATATATAAAAAATTTCACTTACGACTTATGAGTAAATAATTTCAATCAATAGGTCCTACTAATAATTATCCCATAATTTTAAGTGTAAATTGCACAACATGTTCTAGCCTTTGAAGGAAATGCAATAACCCCCACAAGTTTGAAATAATTACATTAGATTCTTTTAAAAATTTAATTTGCAAAATATAATTTTTTATCCCAAAAAAAGAAAGAAAGCCCTATATTAATGATAATAAAAGAAAAACATTAATAAGAACAAGAAAAAGCAGGCAGGAAGAGCAAGCCAACATCATGGTAATGAGTATGGTGGAGGATGGTAGCCAGTGGTTTGTAGACATGGAGGAAGGTGAATGTGGAGTAGAAGCGAGGAAGCAACGATTCATTCTATTTTTGTGGATAACATACCAGAAACCATGGGGGCAAAAGGGTTATACTCCATCTTTTCCAACTATGGTGTAGTTCTAGATGCTTTCATTCCAAACAAGAGAAGACAAATGACGCGATCTCGCTTTGGCTTTGTAGGATATAACTACTCTGTAGTAGCGGACATGGCAGTTCAAAAAGCAAATGGGCTTTGGTGTGATGACAGAGCACTAAAAGTCAAAATGGCAGAGTTTGGAAAGGAATATGATACAAAGTGCAAGTTGATATGAGGACCACCGATAAGGAAGGTTATGGAGGTCAACCACATGCCTACGGTTGGGTACTAAAGGAAACAGTTATATACAGAGGTTGTAAGAGGAGGAGATGATGCAACAACCACAGTCTGAACCATTAAGGCATATGAGGAAGGAAATGGCTGGTTGTATGAAAGTGTAGTCGCTAGGCTCAAATCATCCAACTCAACGGATAACTTTAGGAAGGAAATAGTAAGGCAAGGCTTTGGGGATGTAAAGGTGCGTATGGGAGGGGGCAGAGATATGGTTCTTTCTTTTCAATCATCTACAAATAAGAAAGAAAAACTTGTGCGAATGAAGGATTGGCTTAAAGAATTGTGTGAATCAGTCCTAGAATGGAGGCAAGGTTTGGCTTTGGAACAAGAAAGATTTATATGGCTTAGCTGCTATGGAGTCCCATTGAACTTAAGGAGTTATAATACATTCAATAACATTGGCAAGAATTGGGGAGTAGTGATTGGCATGAACGATGATATGCTTCGGCTAAATTCGCTTCAAAGTCGAAAAGTGAAAATAGCCACGAAAAGTATGGACTCCATCAATCAAACCATCAACCTGGAGTGTAGAGGCATTATTTACCCAATAAGGGTGTGTGAGGAACAAATTATAGTATATAAGGCAACGTATAATCCGTGTGTCTCCCAATCCGATCAATAGAAGAATGGCGAGAGGCAATCCTCAATAGGGACTGAAGATGAACATATTATAGATAAAAATAGCATATATGAGGAAGAAGATGATGATGTGGAGGTCCAGGCAGACAAGGCCTTAGGCAACAAGTGTGATGTGGCTGGGGTGGGTCAAAACTTATCACCTACTATTGAGGTTGAGTTGGACAGGGATGACAAGTTGAGGGATATCTCTGTGGTGGCTGAGACAAAAATGAGGCAGGAAGGGTCAGAGGAAGGTGGCGCATGCGTGAGAGACTCTGCTGAATTGGGGACAAGTTCCAAGCATTGTACTGATGTTGTCAGGCGTAGAGTTGATGGTGAAGTCTACACTCCTGGCTTTATCAAAAGTATTAGTGGATCAGTAGGCAATATTGCTGGAATTCAAATTGCAATGGACCTGAATAGGGCCCAAACGGATCCTGGTTTGGATGGGTCGGTCCAAAGAGCTATTGGGCTTGTTGAAGTTGGTAGCAGTAAGCCACAAACTCTTAATGTTTCTCCAGTCCATACCCAAGAAACAAATATTTGTCCCCTGAGGAAAGCTTTATTGAATATGAAAGGCAAAGAAAAAACAAGACCATCAGTGCAGAAGAAGCAGCCGAAAGGGAAGTTCGGTGTAACTAGGAAATTGGGAGAAGCTTCATTGAATTTGCAGGAGGGAGCAGTCTTCAGCTCGGCCGTAGATGCCATCTCACTATCAATGGTGAGTAGAACCAATAGAGGACGGCTTATGATGTCAGAGGCAGAAACATCTATTCAAATCAGTAAAGCTCTTGGCCTTGATTGCGAAGGACAAGAAGAAGAGGTGATTAGCAAACTGGTCGCGCTTGAAGCTCAATATATGAAGAGAGTACAACATAAGAAAGGGGATGTCAACTAGAGTATGAAACTCAACTGTATTAGAGTATGATTTGTTGTCATGACCCAAACTTGCCCCTAAAAGTTTGTGCATGACCGGCCTAAACATAGGTTTCAAAATCAAAGAATCAAATGATTAATAAACATCTTATACAAAACCAGGGCCTAAAACAGAAGCAATTTTAATGTTCAAATAATACGTCCATTGAGCAGTGTCTAAATGCCAGGATCTCAAAACATTTTCATTACATGTCATAATACATACATAGTTCACATCTACATATAGATATATACAAGCCCAATAAATAGGGTGTAACCAAAAACGTCAAAGAGTTAAAAGTTATACATATTACTCAACGTTTGACAAAAGCATTTGTGACCCAACGATGTGTGCTATAAAAGGAAATTCTACAAAAGGCAAAAGGCTTCACTTGACTTGGCTTGACACAACGGGGTCAACAAAAAGGCTGTTGGAGCTGAACTATGGCTGGCCTCGGGTTGATTACCTACATAAACATACATAAATACAATGTAAGCAAAGCTCAGTGAATAATAGCAATGTAAGGAGGTACATGTAAATAAGCATAAGATGCGATAAATATAATTCTATGAGTCATGTGCTTGTCTTAGTCCTGAATTCACTCCCCAAAACGGCCTCGGGCCCAACATCTTACAGAATGGCCATAGGCCCAACATATCAACAGTTGTTCGAAACATTAGAGGGAAGATAGAACATCGACATGTCTCTACCTCCATCGGCCTTAGGCCATGAGTCATAAACAATTCATATCATTATAAGGTAGATGGAACATCAGCATGTCTCTATCTCCCTTGGCCTTAGGGCCACAAATCACAAGTAGACCATATATAACCTCGGGCCCATTATGGTAAGAGAAACAAAACGACCTTGGGTCCATATTAATGCCATCGTTCAATCATTTCATTTCAAATGTCCCAATCATCCACAATATCAAGAACATATGCCATTCACGAGTAACGATATATAAATGATAATCACCGAAAGTAAATGAAACATATCATTACACTACTATTACTCACTGTGATATGGATGAGCAACAGTCCCTTCCTGCACATGACCTACACATAGCACACAACTCAGAAGTAAGCCACTTTTCTTTAGCCTTTTTCTTTTATTCAATATCTGATTCGTTCAGTTCTCATTCAATTATAAGCATTTTAGAAGGATCACATGTACATATTAGTAGTTCCAGAGGGTCTAACAAAAAAAAAAAGGCTGACAGAATTTTTCCCCTTGGGCCACACATGCGGAAGTCCTCCACTGCACATGCAGAAAGGTGTGCCGCACGTGCCTTTATTTCAGAATCTCAAACTCTCCTCCCCTATTTTCCGCACGTGTGGCTGTAAGCCCTGCACGTACGGTTGCGCCTCTCGCACGTGCGGCCATGGGCCCCGCACGTGCGGTCGTATACTCTGTTTGAGCAATCCAAAATTCATCAAAAACTTAGCTTTCAAAGGCATCTCAAGGTTCAAACTCAAGAAAAATTCTTTTTACTAACACAACATAAGAACATAATAAACATGATTCTCAAACCTAAATAGATCATAACTCATTTAAAGGCACTCTATATAACTTAAGGATCATATTCTTTTCATCTTTTCATGGTGAACCCAAAAGGGATACAATATATATATACATATATAGAGACCAAAACATGCAACCCTTGAAGCTATTTCCTCAAGCTAACTCGAACAAACTCAAAATACAAGAATTAGCTCTTAATTTAAATAAATACAATGAAATTTGATGATTTTCATGGATTTTATCTCAAACAAGTTCTTTAGGTCAAAACCCTAACTTAGGTGATTATAAAACTTCATTTTAGTGCTTGATATTCATAAATCAAAGGGGATTTAGGGTATTTAAGTTGATTTACACTCACCTTGAACTTCAATCTTGAATTCTCCCAAATTCTTCAAGCTCTTAGTTGACTCTCTCTCTCTCTCTCTCTCTCTCTCTCTCTCTCTCTCTCTCTCTCTTCTCATTTCTTCTTTCCCAGGAGATATTTTCTTTTTGTGTTGAAAAGTAGCTAAGTCAGGAGTCTAATAGACTATTTAAGGCTTAAACTCAAATTAATCAATTTAATTTATTACGAATCAATTTTTTATAAAAATTTAATATTATGACCTAAAAATCATGCTAATCACAATTGTAAAGTCAATTTCGGGTTATCGCACTTCTAAGGCTTCCAATTTCTAATCCAAACATCACAATTTTAACAGATTTTTCTCACAAATGACAGATATGATTCCATAATCATATAATTCAAAATATTAAACACAATTTCACATGGAATTTCACATCAAGCATATAATTACACATATAATGAAAAGTTAAAAGCATATAAGAGGGTCGGGTTATTACATTTGTTGTGCAAATGAAGATACAATCACGAAATGTAAAGGGTGTTAGTAGACCTAAAAAAAGGAGGAAGCTAATAAAACACCTTGCAGAAAGAAAAGTAGACATTGTTCTTTTACAAGAAACAAAGAAGTCAGGAGTTGATTCTGTCATGGTTCGGTCTGTGTGGCCTGGGGATAATTTTGAATTTATGGTAGTTGATGCGATTGGAAGGGCTGGATGGCTGTTATGCATTTGGAATCTGGAGGTGTTCCAGTTAAAGGCTTGTTGTAGTAGTCACAATTTCATCTTGTTATTAGGTACAATTTTTTATAGCTTTGATTGTGTTATCATCAATGTATATGGACCTAATGCAATGATTAGAAGAAAAGAGTTTTGAGAGTCTTTAGTTAGACTGAAATCTAGTTTCTTGGGACCATGGTGCATCGGGGGTGACTTTAATGAAATTAAGAATATTTCAAAAAGAATTGGGTGTTCAAGGAGGGATAGAGAGATAAAGGATTTCAATAATATGATTGAACAACTCAAGTTGATAGATATGCCTATGCTAGGGAGAAAGTTTACCTAGTGTAATTCTCAAGCCAGAGAGAAATGGAGTAGAATTGATCGATTTCTGCTTAATTATGAGTGGGTGCAGAACTTTAATTTCAAATTGTGGGGTCTTCCTAGAATGTTTTCTAATCATTGTCCTATTATTTTAATGGAGGATGATAGGGATTAGAGGGCCCAAGCCTTTTAGGTTTCTCAATGCCTGGCTCTTACATCCCAATTTCCTAGCATTCGTCAAGCAAAGTTGGTCAGAATTTGTAGTGGAAGGTTGGGCAGGTTACAAGTGTCTTATGAAGTTTAAAGCTCTGAAACAGGCATTAAAATAGTGGAATGTAGCGGTGGTTGGTAAGATTGGTTCAAAGCTAAAGAGTGCTGAAAATGAGACCCATAATCTTGATTTTTCAGCTGAGGAGAGACCGTTACTTGAATCAGAATTGTTCAGACGTAAGGAAGTCGAGGTGAAGCTTGGAGAATAAGTAAAATATTGGAGTAGATTTGGTTACAAAAATCTAGAGTGAATTGGGTAACTAAAGGGGATAAAAATACAAGATACTTTCACATGATGGCATGCAACAGAAACAGTCGGAATTCTTTTTGCTCAATACTAGTTAATGGCGTAATGATTGAGGTGCCTATGGAACTGAGGGCTGAAGTTCAGGCACATTTCATGAGGCTTTTTTCTGAAGCTTGGAAAGTCAAACCCAAACTGTCTGGCCCATTCCCGAGTATTGGTGGGGCTCAAGTTATGGAACAATTGGAGGCTGAATTTTCAGATGAGGAAATCAAGTCTGTCATAATCAGACTAACAGGCCTATACTCATTCAAGCAAGAAGGACTTTTAATTTTGGGAATTAGGGCCATAAAAGAACTATTGATCCCCCCCAACAAGACTTGCATTCTGATGAAATTTCCTCATAAACTGAAGCACATCAACTCTCACAATTTTCCAACATTTCTTAAAGAATGACAAGTTAAAACCATCAAGCCAAGGGGCCTTATTACTCCCTGTATAAAATATTAGCAAAAGTACTTTCTAACAAAATGAAACAGGTCATGCCTAAGATTATCAGTGAGTTACAGTCAGCATTCTTGGGAGGTAGGAATATATTGGATGGTGTTCTAATAGTGAATGAGATAGTTGATGGGTGGCAAAAATCTAATAGAAAAGGCTTGGTGCTTAAATTGGATTTTGAAAAGGCCTATGACTCTATTAATTGGGAGTTTTTATTTGACATGCTTTCAAAGTTTGGCTTTGGAACTCATTGGGTCAGTTGGATGAAAGCATGTGTTTCCTCTGCTAAGATTTCTGTTTTGGTGAATGGGTCACCAACACTTGAGTTTTGTCCCCAAAGAGGTCTTAGGCAAGGTGATCCATTGTCACCATTTCTCTTTAACATTGTAGCAGAGGGTCTCAACATTTTACTGAGCAAAGCTAAGGAGCTGGACATCATCAAAGGGGTAAAGGTGGGTTCAAATGGATTAAGAGTAACACATTTGCAATTTACGGACGACACGATTTTGTTCTGTGAAGCTAAAAGGAGAGAGGTGAGAAATATTAAAAGCATTCTAAGATGCTTTGAGATTTCATCAGGTCTGAAAATTAATTACCATAAGAACGTTATCTATGGCATTGGGGTGGATGATGGGTTGGTGCATGAGTTTGCTGCTAGCCTTAATTACCTTCATCAAAAGTTGCCTATTCAATATTTGGGGCTTCCATTGGGGGCTAATCCAAGTAGGAAAAGTACTTGGAAACCCGTTCTTGATAAGTTTAAACATAAATTGGCTTCCTGGAAGAGAAGACTTTTATCTTTTGCTGGGCGATTAACTCTAATCAAATCTGTAATATCCAATTTGTCGATCTATTATTTATCACTGTTCAGGATCCCTACTAGGGTGGCTAAGGAGATTGAGAGAATGCAATCAACATTCTTGTGGGGCGAATCAGAACTCAGACGAAAAATTTGCATTGTTCGGTGAGAGGTGGTAACGAAGAATAAGAAATTAGGTGGACTAGGCTTGAGAAAGTTGACAATCTTCAATCAATGTCTCCTGTTGAAATGGTGGTGGCAGTTTGGTGCTGAGAATCAAACTCTTTGGAAGGAAGTGATTTGTCATAAGCATGATGCTAGGGATGGAAGATGGTTACCAAATATTGTAAGTAGAGGCTCCAAAATTTGGTCTGATATCACCACTGCTGCTGTGTCCAATCCAGAACTGCATAGTTTTTATATCAATAACTCTCATATTGTTCTGGGGGATGGGATAAGAGTTCAATTCTGGATGGATAAGTGGGTTGGTAATGTGTGTTTGATGGATGAATTCCCTAGGCTATTTTCTTTATCTACTGATAAAAATGGTGTGGTAAAGGTGTTCTTTGAGCAATGGTCAAATGCTGGTGGATGGATTATAAATTTCAAAAGATCCTTGCTGGCCTGGGAAGAGGAAGAAGCTCAGAGATTATTCAATTTTCTTCGTAGTGCTCCAGCAGTCTGTAACAACAAATCAGATGAGTTAAAATGGAGTTTAAATCCATCTGAGGTATTTAGTGTTGCCTCAGCCTACAATTGGAGTGAATCACTCTTAGGGCCTATACTAGCAGTGGCTAACTCAATCTGGAACAATTTTCTCCTCCCAAAGTGCAATTCTTTGGATGCTTGGCTTGGCTTGGCAAGGTTAAAACTTCTAGTTTTCTCTATAGGATTGGAATCTTAAATGGTAGTGCTAATCTTGCTTGTGTTTTCTATCAAAATGAGATTGAAACAGTGGATCATATCTTACTCTTTTTCCCTTTTGTCTGGTTGTTGTGGTCCAACATTATAAGATGGTGGGGTTTGCAATGGGTAATACCAAGTTTGGTGACTGGCCTGTTGCAGCGGTAGCTTGGTTGTAGAATGAAAACGCTGGAAAAGAAAATTTGGATGGTTCTACCTCTGGCTATCCTTTGGTCTATTTGGAAGCATAGAAATGATTGCATCTTTAATAGCTTTCAACCAAATTTGGAGGATTTGTGTGAAATTGTGAAGCTAAGAGTAGCCATATAGCTCAAAGCGTCGCCAATTCAGGTGGAGTATTCTATTAATGACTTGGTCTTTAATCTACCACAAGTTAAGCATTGTATCAGAACTAGAGGGTGAGTGACTAGTGTTCAAGACTGGTGGCAGATTGCTCTGCAGTGGTGCTGACTATTGATTTGTGTGCTCCAAGTTCAATATTGCATTAGGAATGGAAGCTGTATTTTCCATAGTCAGTTTGTTTAATTAGCTGCATTTTCATATGGAGCAGTGTACACTGGACTCTGTCTAGCTGGCTGAGGATGGGCTGAGCATAGTTGCTGCTGAAATGGTCTCTGGTGTGCTCTGTTGTGATGGTCTCTGCGGTGTTTTTCTTTTGGGTGCTTTGCTTCTTGGCTGCTCAGTTATACTTAGGAAGAAAATCCTACTGGTTGCTGCTGGTCTACTATGCTTAGGTTGTGGTCTATTATGTTGGTTTGCTAAGTTCTACCAGTGGTATGTTGTTGGTCTATTTGGGTCTGTTGTGTTATGTTGGCTCAGTCATAGGTCTGTGTTAGATTCTGGTATGCCCTGCTGTTGGTGTGTTTGTCATCGTCCTCAACTAGCAGCAACATCAGTTTGGTGGTTGAGTTTGGCTGCAAAGGCTAAGTCTGCTGCTTGATCAGCTGTGTTGTTGTTGTGGTGGTGGTTGGTCTGTTTTTCTCGTTGGTTTCTTACCAACTCTGGAGGTGCTAGCAAATGATTGGATGGGCTTTTTGGTGCCAACCTAGTTGGGATAAACTAGCTCATTGTGATGTTTTCACACTTTCCTTTTCTTTATTGATGTTTGGTGTTATGTACTTTGTACTTGATTCTTGCATCAATAAAGTTTCTTTTTTATTGATCAAAAAAAAAATTTAAATTAAAAAGAATGCATCATAACAAATCCAAATCATAACAACAAATCATGTGCACACTCTTGCAAACAAAGGTTGGCAAGAAGTCAACTGCAACAAAATTAGAAACAAACAAAACAACAAACACAACATAGCCCCTGCTGTCCCTGATCCAAAATTAAGTTCGAAGTACCAAGTAAAACACTTAAATCCCTACCCAACAACATCTAACCTAGCATAAGTACCATGAATCAGCAAACAAAGACACTAGCCCACCAGCCCCAAGACAACAACAACATACTAGCACTGGCCCACACTTAAATTGAAGTGGTAAAGGTAATTTGCATAGCTCTCTTCTCATTAATAATTTATTAGTTATATAAATGAAAAAATATACTATTGTCATCCCTTTTATATTAAAATGTATATTTCATATTATTTATTTTATATTTTCATATCATCTATATTAATTTTGATCTTTATGTAGTTTCCTTTAATTTTAATGGTGATATAGATGGTACATTGGACAATAATTTTTAATCTTTTGTGACTTAGTTATATGAAATTTATATCAAATTATAAATTATTCTTAATTATGAACTGTGTAAATAACAACTTTACTTAGGCATATTGTTAGATAAATATTTTTAATTTTAGTATTTGTTTTGAATTAATATGAAATTTTTAAAACTTTTATTCTAAACGATATAGTGAAACTTAAATATACATGTAGAGATTAGTTCTCGGTTTAGGTTTCGAACTCTTCGCAGATGTGGTCTAATTAGCATGTTACCCTCCAGCAATGTGAACGGAAGGCAAGCTTTGTGGGAAATTCTATTTCTGCATACTTAATTACCTCAGTACACATCTTTTCTCAATATGCACACCTATTAATTTGATTATCACTTAATATTCTCAATTCATACACTGAAAGTTACAATTACACCTTTCACTCATAACCATTGTACACACACCAAACACTCCTTTCCACACACTTGTTCATTGATCCTATGTCCACAAGTGTAGACCCACCCACATGAACACCCGTTGAAAGACTTTGGTCTGCAGTGAGACACTTTTCCTCCATTGAAGACCATATTCAACCTTCATTCCAAAATATTGTTGAAGGTAAGGCATTCTTTCCAGGGACATCTTATTCTTTCCACATAAGAAATGGAAAATTCATAGGAAAGCAAGCTTGACTTTACCAAACGTGGTCGATTGCTGGGTACCTGACTACAAAAATGCTTTTGGAAAATCCAGAGATGGCTTCTCTTTTATTCTGGGAGGAAGACTATGAAATTCTAGAGATTTGTGTTTGTGCTCTTAGCAAATCCGGCCGCAAAAATTGCTCTCAAGGTGCAGCAAAGTCTCAAATTCTTGTTTAAAATTCTTTTGTACAAACCCCACTGCATAAACATAGGGAAATAAAGTTTGTTGATAGCATTTTCTTAGCAAAAAATTTCACATAAAAATCATCTGTTTTTGTAACATTTTAGTGTAGAATATTCATTGATTCGTTGCCTGATCAATTACACAAGTTGATCGGTGCTGGAAGATTGAATAACTATTTTTTGGAGAGCCAAAAAATAGTAATGTGGCTCCTTTTGATTATCTGTATGTACAAAAATTACATAACAGTTACTACACATTTACATTTTCTCCAAAATTTTGATGCAGCTTCTGCTCTTTTTTGATATGTTGCCCAGGAGAGTAGTTTATGCGGCCATATTATGTTTACGGATAATTTTACATCATTTTATTCTTTCCATTGGCATCTTATTTTTGAAAGATGTGTACAAAAAATATTTTCATATAATATTGTAGGTGTTGGTAGATGTCCATTATGGTCATTTTAATTTATGATATAATTGTCATTAAAATAATATTTCATTAAATGTGTACGCTGAGGTAATTAAATGTTTGGAAATAGAATTTCCCAAGCTTTGTGCCTCCAATAGTTTTGGACTTTTTTGGCACAAGTTTGATGTTGGTAGAGTCTAAAACAAGACTAGAGGCAATCTAAAAAGGAAAGTAAATAAAGAAAATCAGTGTTTTATTTAGAATTTATTTTCTTAAGCTATTTTTTTGTTGGTTAACATTTTTCTTGATAGTTTGGATTTGAATTTTCATATTTATTTATATTTTGGTTGGGAATGTAAGAAATTAATATATAGTAAGTTATAACGATAATAATTATGCAAAAATTAAACCTAATAATATCTTAAATTCAATATATCTCAAGAATAAAATGAGCATACCTTTTATTGACTATCGAACTAGAGAAAGTTGAGAAAATGGTCCTTTAGTCGAATATTTAAATTCTTGGCTCACATACTTCTTTCTGTCTGTCTTAATTAGAGTGATTGCAATACTTTTTAATGATGGAAAAATAATAAGTACATTGAAAGGGAAGTGATCAATCCTTTTATAAAGGACAGAAGAGGGCCAGGTAAATTCTATTAGAAGAATGTCCATCTATCATATTTCCTTCTTATATTAAAAGAATAATTATCTCATTTAAAATACTAATTTCTGAATTTTATCTAAAATATTGGTCTTATCTAATTGTGGAGTCTTAATATCATAAAACATGTAAAAGATAAGTCTAGTGGGCTACACCAAAATGTAAAACGAACTTTCTCTCACTTGTCGTATTAAACCAAATTTGATGCAACTATGTGTGTGTATGTGTTTTTTAGATATACAATTTGTTTACAAAATTTTAACTCATTGGATTCCACACTCAAAACTTTAAAACATGACAACAATTTTTTTTAAAACAACCAACAAGTTTAGACTTTATAAAAATTATAATACTATAATTATTTTAAATCGCACCAATGTGAGTCATGATTGTTTCATTGTGCTTCCCCCCTTTGCTTTTGTTTGCTTCCCTTCTTGTTGATTGGTATCTCACCTACCTGGTAGCATGCTAGTATATAATTGGGCTAGTCACGCAATGCCAATCTAGTTAGGATGGTTTAATTTTGATATTATATCCTTTGCATTCATCCCTCTTTATTGTGTATGATGTTATGCTAGTACAATATCTTTCCAACAATAAAGTCTTTTTTTTGCTGACAAAAAGACATAGAACGAAAATAAGATTAAAGTAATAATTAATTCATTGAAGAAAAGCATATGCTCTCACAATAATTTTCTTGGGTTAACCCCAAAAATGGGAACTGAACTGCAGGCACTTGTAAGGCCAGGCTCTAGGCCCATTATTGGGCTGATACCACCGCAGGCTCAAGCAAGTACGTTCAATTTTTTGAGATATTATACTATAAAACTCAAACTTACACTACACATTTGTGTGACAAAAATATTTAGTGGGATAAAAACATATGTTTTTCCTCTTTTAACTTTTTTCTCCATCATTGCTAGTAGCTACAAGCAACTTGTGGGCTGAACTGTACCAGAAGAAGTTCCTTCAGCATTGACACATGAAGCTTGAGCTGATTGATTCATATATATGAGGTTCACATCTTCTAATATTATCTTGCTGCATGGATTCTGTTTGCTACAATCAAAATTCACAGCAACTTCTGTCGCTGATGTCCCATGAATGTCCTGATATGTCACGTCGCTGATCTTCACACCCGACACCTACCAAATATATAAATAAAATAAAATAAAAAAGTATTAAAATCAAGGTAAACACTAGTCGGGTGAAAGCCAAATATACAAACAATTACCCAATTATGGGTCCAATGTTAATAGGCTTGATTTTAACATTTTAACATAGGGGCTAGGAAGAAGAGGTGTTTCATTTAGTTTCATTTTTAACAAATGGATTTAAGATTGTCCAGCACAAATGTGACATGAACAAAGGCCCTGACAATAAAAACTCCCCTACGTCACCTTGTATGATGCTTAGCAAACAATGATGTGTGTAAATGAAAATTGCTACTATTTTTAGACATCCCCAAAAAAAAAAAAAATTTGACACAACGAAAACATAACAAATCATACTTGATTAGGGCAATTTGTGTTGCCAGGGCAGTAATTTTGGTCGATGATAACAGGATTTTGAACATTAACCATGGTAGCATGCTGGAAGAGCACACCCCTAACGAATCCACTGCTGGGCTTGGCCCATGTCTTTATCCTCAAACCATTTTGTGTACCCGTAAACGTAACTGTCTTAACTGTCACATTTTGCACTCCTGATTCTTGCGAGTCCTTCCCTAGACTCCCAATGCTGCACCAAAATATAATAATTTTATTTCTTTTTCATACAAGTGGTATGGGGAAATAACGTAAGGGAAAGATATATTGCAAGTGATAAGAGTCGAACAAAATGTGGGAAATATAAAAGCAATGTTTACCTAATACCGTGGCCAGGGCCGCAGGCAATGCTCTCAATCCACAAATTGGTAGTGCCTGGACCTACTGAGATACAATCATCCCCAGTAGCAATCTTGGAGCTCAAAATGGTGACACCGGATGATCCTGCAACGTGAATGCCGTCCGTGTTTGGGCTGTTTCCTGCCGCCAACACCTTCATTCCTTGTAACTTGACGTTGTTGCAGCTATTGATCACAATGTGGAACATCTGACTGTTCAGCGATGTTAATCCGCTGACCACAACGTTGTTCGAATTGCTGAATTCTAGGGTCTGCAGTTTAACGTTCCAATTAATTACTTCAATCAATCATCTAAGAATAAAAAAAGCAACTAATTTAGGGAATATATTGTTACTGGTCCCAGCAAAACATAACTATTGATATTGGAGAAGCACTAATCAAGCTTGTCTTATTTTATTTTATTATTGTTTAGAAAAAAAAAAAAAAAAAAAAGATTCGTTTTACAAGACAAAATCACTAATGAAAGCGAATGGTTGACCTATAATACTAGCTTACAATAACCAATATTAGGAATATATAATATATGTTGCAATAATTTGGTATATATAATGGATAGAAATCTGCTTAACCCAAAATTGGAGCCAAGTGTATCCCAAATCACAGAGTCAAAGATCACTTTGATCTCATTACTCATAATAGTTATTAGTGGTGGTATTGAATCAATTTTGCACTGCTGTTGAAGACCAGAACTTATAGTGGACCAAAAAGTAATTTATTTATTTATTTATTTTTTGAAAATTGAAAGTTTTCTATAACACCCAGTTTCTTTTCTTAAATGATCCTATTGTGAAAGGAAAGGATAGCAGTCCCCTCAACCAAAGTAAGGGTAGAAAAAGACAGAAGAGTAATTTACAGTAAAAGATTACCGTAGCACCAGCAGGGCAATTCTTGCCAGAAGCCTTGCAAGCCCACAAAGCAGTACCTTGAGCGTCAAGTGTACCACCATAGATAGAAACACCATTGACATTCTCAAATACAATCCAGTTAAGGCTATTTCCGAGGACATTGTAATCTGAGGGAGCCACAAGAGTGCCGTCGATACGAACGGTGATGGCAGTGTTCTTGCAGATGTCCCCAACAAAGATTGTTTTGGATGCAATCAAGTACGTTCCCTGAGGCACGTATATCGTAGCCGGGTATGCCGAGCCACAAGCTCCATCCCATGCACTCAAGAACGCCTTGCTTGAGTCTGTCTTCCCATCTCCTTTTGCTCCTAAACTAACCACATTGTATGTTGGTGTTGCACTTGCTAACAACGATTCATACAAGAAGATCATTGACACTAGTGTCAGAACATAAGAACTCATGGCTTGCACCATTTTCATTTTTTTTTTAGAGAGAGAGAGAGAGAGAGAGAGAGAGAGAAATGGTTGGGGGAAGAAGTAGATCGTGGTGACGAGGTGATGCGGTTTGAGGGCTACTTATAGGCTTTGAGTTTTGAGTGCCTTGTTTGGAATTTTTCTTTATTTTTTTAAATAAAATCAATGAAAACAATATATAGTATGTACCCAACGGAATTTGGTAGGCATGTTTAATTTCCATCATTTTATAAGTCAAACTTTCCAAACAGGCCTTTTTGAATTGGAAATTCTTCATTGCCCATATATGTGTATACAGATTCAGATCCTTTCATTACACGGTTCTAATGAATTTTTTTTATTATATCATCTAAATAAATATGTGAATAAATTTAGTATAAAAAAAAAGGATAAATTACAAATTTTTGATTAAAATACAAATCGCGCCTGTGATTTTGAAAATTAAATTTCACCCCCTGAGGTTTCTAATTTCATAACAAATCGTCCCTTTTATTAATAAATCATCAAGTCAATTAACAGTTTTTAATGATATTAAAAATATGTTTCAATTAATAATTTAAGTAATTATATTATTGTATAGGAGAGTAATTATTAATTTTATTTTTTTAGTTAATTTTGTTAACTAAAAAACTTTAATAAAGGTGTATTTGTAATTTTTCTAACCATAGGGGGGCAATCTGTATTTTAAGCAAATCTCAAAGCGTGTATTTGTAATTTGTCCAAAAAATATTATTACAAACCTTTAAATAATAAAGCAAAATTCATTTTACCTCCCTATGTATGGCTTGATAACTTGTCAGCACTTTACCCCGTATCTTTTAAACTATAATGTTAAAGACTTCAAAAATTCTATCAAAATTTCTATTAAATGTCTCACATGGGTGTAGGATCTACATGGGACCACATGGTGTGGGTTCCACATATGAGACATTTGGTAAAATTTTTGGGATCTCTAACATTTTTCTTTCTTAAAAGTAGTCTTGTACCTCCTATGTGATTTTGGAATAAAATACAACCATTAACACCATTAACTATAGATATTAAATAGCTATAATACCCTCAAACTTTATATTCTTTGTTATTTTCTTTCTTTTTCATCTATTATACACATAATTTATAATGTCTATTATTAATTCAATCAAATCACAATTAATTATAAATTCTTAATTATTTATTGTATTATTAAATTTTTATTCTAATTTTAATTTAATTATATTTTAGATCACAATTAATCCTAAATATTTAACTATTTACTATAATTACTAACTTTCTAATCTAATTTTAATTTAATTCTGTTTTATATCACAGTTAATCTAAAATTCTTAATTATTTATTATAATTTCTAACATATTAATCTAATTTTAATTTAATTACGTTGTAGATCATTTCCTAATTGTGTTTTATAGATCAATTCTTAATTATATTTTTGTTTAATTTATTTTATTTTAATTAACATATTAATCTAATTTTAGGTTTAGAGAAAATGGGGGTAAAATTGTTCTTTTGATGTATTAATTTCATTATAGTTTTCAGAAAACAAAACTTACTCTAAAATGTAATGTGTGTAATTCACCTTCCGTTAGTTTGAATAAAAATACTAACGGTACCACTTTAATCTAAAATTACATGAGAACTTTCTAACTATATTTAAATTATAGGAAGGTAAAATGTTCCGGTCCTTAAACGACAAAGAGGTAAAATAAATTTAATCCTAAATAAAAAAATAAATTATTGACGTGGCCAATTTACCAGCATACCTCAGTGGTAGTATTACATAATGATGTTTCCATATTGGCTTCATTGTACTATACAAATTTTGTGTTTCTTACTATACAGAGTTAATCATATTTATCAAATTCGGCATCAAGACTACACGGTGTGGAAGCTAATTTTTAAAGATTGCCATGCTTTTAACTAGTGAATAAGAAAATCAAAATTCCAACTCCTTTAATAGTAACTTTAAATAATAATAATAATAAATAAATAAACTATTTACAGTTTAAGGCTTAATAGATTTTGTCTGAAGCTCAAGGGTTTGTGTAATTTACACTTTCAAGGGCGTTTTAGGAATGCAAGCAAATTGATGAAAGATTTGAAATAGAAGGAAACATGCATGTATATGGTTGCTTTTGAGATCAGAATTTCAATGGTTGTTTATTAATTAAAATAAAATTAAAAAATTGAAAAAAGAAAAAAATAATAAAACATCCCGTCACCTCCCTTCTTTTCTCTGGTGTGTGGCAAATTTTTCTTTTTTTTTTTTCTTTTTTTCTTTTTTTGTTTTTTTGGTAAGAGACAATTTTAATTGCTTATAGGGCAAGAATAAAAAGCCTCCAATCCAAATCCCCACTTTTTCGTAAACTTGATTTTCCTCTCATCTACTTATTATTTAAATGATGATAAATCACACTGATCTTTTTGTGGTTGGGAGAAAATATAATAAATTTTATAGTTTTGACATAATTATATTAATCTTCTATTTGGCAAGGTTAAATATATTAAAATTAATGCAGATTGTATGTAAACATAAAGATACACAATGTAAAATATATAATTTAATGTAAAATAAATGACACATTATTTTTCTATTCATACGACTAATGAATTTCTGATAAAAATGGAATCAAATATTATATGAATTAAAAACTTAAGGAAACTCAGTGTAATTATACTAAACTTGTGGCCTTATATTGTATTTTATCCAAATTTCAGAAAAAGTCAATGTCATTTACCCTTTAAATAATTATTAATGTAGATAATATGAAAACATAAAGATATATAAGGTAAAACACACATTTTAATGTAAGATAAATGACACATTATTTTTTCATGGACAAACTTCACTTTACCTTCTATGGTTTAAGTTATGTGTGGTTTACCCACCTAATATTTGAAAATGACCACAAAACCTCCATGTGATTTGTAGACTAAAGTGTACCATTAAATATTTCGTCCAATTTAACAAGTGTAAAACACGTGACAGACATAAGGGGCTATATACTCATTTTCAAATTTCAATGAGGTAAATCACACAAAGGTTAAAGTGCGCTTTACTTTACAAATAAATGACGAAAATGTCCATAATTCACACATTTAAATTACTTATATACAAGAGTATTTTAGTCATTTCTATTAAAATGTCCATTGTTCACACATTTAAGAACTAAGAGATTGAATTTTATGATGGCACATATTGTGATTTATTAACTGCATATATATAATTATTTGGAGAAATTCAGGATAAAGTCATAGATATATGTATTTGTTGACACCATTTTGTGTGAACCAATGTTTCAGCAAGGAGAGGAGAGATATGTGCTTCCACTTGAAGACATGCAAATTAATAAATTTGGCTCATATCATATGATATGATGCTGAATGTATTGTTCTGTTCTATATATATTCATTAATAAAACTTTGGATTCATTAGAAATTATATGTTTTGGTTGAATACAAGAATTGTCTTCTTATCTAATCCATCATTTTGGATATCATGGTGGTCTCCATGAGTAGTTGAGGGCTTGATTTGGGGGCTTCTCATGCTTCCATGTGGCATAATTTTCTCATTTCTTTCATGATATCAATCATACAAACCCATGTGCACCCACAACCAATAGAAATACATTATACATTAAAAAATCAAATTAATAAACTAAAATAAAATAAAACAGGGTAAGGCTCCATGTTAGCTTGCTTCAATTTTCCACCATTAGCACTAAATGCAAAAGATTTTGGTTTAAAATTAATCTAAAACATATTGTATGACAATAGTTTTATGTGAGATTTAAATTGTGTTTGGTTGGAAGTTTTAATGAGAGAAATGAAAAGGGAAAAGGAAATTCAATTTCATTTTTTGTTTGGTTATAATAAAAAACACAAGATAAAAGAAAATGAGAAAGAAATATAATTTCAGTTTTTATTTTTTAGATTCACTTTTAAACTTTTTTCTTTCTATATTTCTTAACTCAATCAAACATAAATTGGAATTCGAATCCTATCATTTTTTTTTTTTCCTATTTCTATTTCTCTTATTAAATTCTCTAATTAAACACAACTTTAAAAAATAATTCTTTACTTTTGTAGCACTGCCAATGCTTATTTCCCCATTCAACCTTATCTTAGGTGGTGGTGGTGGTTATAACTTCAGCATACCTTCAGTGATTGTACTTTTACGTGAGTAGGAAGGTTTGAGGTTTGAGGTTTGAGGTTTGAGGTTTGAGATTTGTGCTTAGGGAGTTGAATGCCTAATTCTTAAACGGATAAAAACATGACCTTCTGGTATTCAATAGAGTTCTCTTAATGAGTGCCCACTCAACAATTCTTAAGGACAGTATAAGAATTTCAATGTATTTTTTATTATATATATTTCATATATTTAAATTTTCTTTTTCTTTTTCTTTTTTATATATATCTTCACTAACTACTGCCCAACAGTGGTAATTAGCATTTTCCTACCGAATATTATGGCAATTGTACGGGGAGCAAATATTTTACACTTCCGTACTCTTTACGTCCAAGCTTCGTGTTTCCCCGAACAACGTCGTCAAACCTGAAAACACAACGACAGCGAGCTATCCAGTGGGTGTGTTGCCAAAAAATCCATCTGATGATCAAGTTAGAACTCACAAAAAGAGAGAAGAGGACAAACGAGAAGATAGCTCTGTGTAAAAAGATTGCGGACCTCTTGCATGGAGGCGCTGTAGGGTTTATATAGTATACGTGCGCACTACTCTACTTGTCCTTTTGCACATGTGGATGTACTATCCTCTCTTCGTCTTACACGTGTATTGTGTGACAATACTGCCAGATATTGACGCGCACGAACAATGTATTCCCTCGTCTGCTCTTCAATTGGGCCAAGTGGCAGTTCCTGCCGAGCTATCCAACAACCGGGTGCTTAACGGCTAACTTTACAAATAACTACCGACTGGCCAACCCCGAGGTACCCAATCGGTCATCTACAGCTCGGTCAGGATGGTCGAACTTACCCAAACTAGCCTTGCCCGTCATTGAGACAAGGTTGACATGGTTAGTCCGCCTGCAATCGAGTCGACAATCCCGGTCATTCCTCAGTCCGGCTGAGATCAAAAGTTGCCCTTCAATCCGGTCGAGAGCAACACTTTGTTCCATCAATCTCAGCCTTGATGGGCATCTCTCCAGACCTATTGTGAAGCCTAGGACAACAGCCCAAGTCTTGACCTAGCTCGGCCTATTAGTTTGCTGCAAATCCCTCTCTTAATTGCCCCTTAATCTCGTCTACTTCTGCATGACCAAGATTACCACAACTAGCCAAACTAGATACCCTACCCAACTCAATGAACTGCACGATGCTAATCTGACGCTTCTAGGAGCACGGTTCACCCCACTACTCTGACACAACGTCTTCTCAGGAGGACACGCGTCATCATGTAATGATGATGGATGTGATTTCCTAAGAAACCTTTCAAATTTTGGCACCTCAAGTAAAATACGTATACTGTTGTCGTCTCCTCCAATTCTCACCAATGTTCATTGCCATTTTAGAGAAAATCCCTACGACCCAGAGAAAACCTCCTTGGCGTCTTGCATCCAATGCCCCACTCAGAGCATTTCGAGCGGTGGTTCTTTATCACATCTATCGTCAGAGCATCCTTCACTGAGTAAAACACTGCTTGAAGCTTCAACCCATAAGTCTTTCCATGCCCACTCATATTCATTCCCGTTCTTCATGTGTTTTGAATATTCTTGAGTTTATAATGTCAAATCTATATTCAAAACATGATAATAGCACCAAATCCTACGGAAACATGTTTTTACAGGGGTTTCGAACCACTCATAGTGTTTAAATGACCCCTAAGCCTTGGTTGTTCATTGTCTTGTTCATACCCTAAGATGAACGTGGATGGATCTGAGCCAGACCGAGAAAAAAATCAACTTTTTAATCCAAAATCTCAATCTGGCCGGGCAAACTTTATGTGTGTCGCATTTGAAGAAGAAATGGGGATAGGAATCAAAGCAACTTAAAAGGCCGCGAGACCGAGCTAGAATCTGCTTCGCTCATGCGGCCAAGATAGGACCAGATACATTTATGGGACCGAGATAGAACCTGACTCAACAATGCAACCGAGCTAAAAACCTAGCTCTTTTGCTCGGCCAAGATAGAACATGTCTTATCCACGTAACCGAGCTAACACCCTACTCATTACACATAATCGAGCTGCCACTTGCACTTAAATTTGATTTTCCACTATGTAGAATCCTAGGTGACCAGGCACAGCAACACAAGCGCTCTCAAAGACCGAGCATCCGCTTCATAATTTGACTAACACCCTCTATCAAGCAGACCATACTGGGCTACATAGGGCGATACCGCTTCATGGTGAACACACCAAGCACCCTAGCCGAGTTCCGTGAGAAATATAGCGTTCCTGTCGATGTACACTTTGAGCTTGGCAAAGAGGGGATAGTTCGCTGGGGCAAACAAAACGCCTACCCCCCTTCACAGTGCTATCAATATGGAAGGGGAACTTCGCTTCCTGGTGCAGCCACTGATGTGCGAATTCTTAAGATGCATTGAGTTGTGCCCTATACAAGTCTCCACCAACACATTCTGCATAATAAACAGAGTAGCCAAACTTAATCACTGACTCGGCTTAAACTTAGGCCTGGCCGAGATACTGCATCAATATACGCTCGGTCACACAAATGGCAACTTTAACTAGTACTTAAAAGTAAGATCGAGCAGAGAGCGTCTAGTGACCGACACGTCAGATAAGGACCTTTATGATGACTTCTTCTGGGTAATCGGCAACTACGAAACTGCCGACGTGCCCAGTTGGTACATTAGTAAAGATAAGGGCTCAGCAAGTAAGTCAAATTTAAAAACCAATCAATTTTATATTGGTCTTGTTTTGCCAAGCTAATAGATTTCTTCTGCAAGTATCACTGAGCTATGAGCGCTATACTCACGTCCTGACGAAGCGATAGTAAGAATCGTGTTACGATAGAAGAAACGTAACTGCCAAGATTTGCTCGGTCACATGTTGAGCTATCGTTATTCGGCCAAAAGAAAGAATAAACTCACAGACTTCTTGTTTGACCCTTCTCTCGCTCCAAATCTAAGTTTTCCAGACGTCCCACTAATTCGACTGACCGAAAAAAGAGGAAATTTCCAAGAGGAAATTTCCAAGAGGAACATAATCAAGAACCTCATCACAACCACCTCCCAAGAAATACCGAGCAGCATACTTTTGCCTGCTCCAACAACTGGTCAAGGTTCAGCAACCATGTTGGCTTTGGCCTCCCCAACCGTCCAATCCTTCGACGCACAATCTCATCGGGCTGGCAAAAGGGCTCACTCGGCTGATGCTTTGGTCGAGCTGGAGACCAAGCATAGCAATGAACGCGTCACTACCGAGGTTGAGCCAGCTCCTTCTTGGCAGTCGAAGTTGAAGTCCCGAGGAAAAATCATCTCGACCGACGCTTCCATCAAGGGAGACAAGGAGAATTTCCTTGCCTTTGACCTTTCCAAGTCTATGCTTCTGTTAGAAGATATGACGAGAATGGAGCACGTACCAAACATCCGGATGATCGAGTCCGCGGCGAAATCCACAACCAGGGTAAGTTTTTCAATCAAAAAAATTTTAACTGTTTGCTCGATTTTGCTTGCTAACCTCTTCTTTTTGCAAGCAATTTAGAAGACCTATCTTGTCATGGACCAGGTTGTGAATTTGTGCCAAAAAGTGGTCAATGTCACCATGCAAGGAAAGTACTTCGAAGCCGAGCTTGGTCGGGCCAAAGCTTCTCTTGAGCTGGCCAATACAGACAGCGCCCAACTCCTCGGCCAACTTTCTTACGCCGAGCATGAGAGGGATGCAGTGCGTGCCGAGCTCGAGGCACTGAAGAAGGAACAGTCTGCAACCGTGAAAGCGGCCGAAGATCAAGGCTTCAAGGAATAGCCTGGAAGATGGCTTGCGAAAAGCTTGGTCATAGTCTTTCAACCAAGGTGTTTGCTGCTTTTCCTCCCTACTTCCTGCCAGGCTATATGTTTTCATACACCGAGAACATCTTCAATGCCTGGCAAGAAGAGGAGGCCGAGGAAGGGGTAGAGACTCCACCAGCTGATCTTGACGAGGACAAAAACACTGCTACAACCGAGCAGAAGAGAGCTGCTATAACCAAGCAGGAGAGAGTTGCTCTTAGTGATGATTTTGCTGATGATTTGTCCCCCTTTCCCCTTGTTTGACTTGTTAATTTTTCCTCTTTTTTTGCTTCTCTTTTCTTTCTGAATATTGTAACCAAGCTATTTGTCCTTACTATGTACTCGATGCATTGCATCAATGAAACTTGCATAACTTTTGTCTCTGATTTTGGATTGATGCGTGTTTACTTTGAGCCATGCAACGACACCTCGATAAGGAACTATGAGCCAAACTTAATTTGCCGGGCAACAGATTCTGGATTGAACACAACTTGACTCGTCCTACAAGGAAAATTAGCTCAGCATGAAGTTCTGAGTTGAACGAAATGTCAATTTCATTGGCTGAGCAAAATCCATTAGGTAAGGAGCTATGAGTTGAACAAAATATCAACTCATTTTGCCAAGCAAAACCAGCTCAACAAAGAGCTATGAGTTGAACAAAGTATCAACTCATTTTACCGAGCAAAACCAACTCAGCAAAGAGCCATGAGTTGAAGAAAACATCAACTCATTTTGCCAAGCAAAACTAGCTCGGCAAGCGAGCCATGAGTTGAACAAAACATCAACTCGTTTTGCCGAGCAAAACCAACTCGGCAAGAAACTATGAGTTGAACACAACATCAACTCACTTTGCCAAGCAAAACCAACTCGACAAGGAGCTATGAGTTGAACAAAACATCAATTCATTTTGCCAAGAAAATACCAGCTTGGTAAAGAACCCCGAGTTGAACAAGTCATCAACCCGTCTTGTTGAGCTAAACCAGCTCGGCAAGAAGCCTTGAGTCAAACAAACCATCAACTTGTCTTGCCTAGCAAAATCAGCTCGACAAGAAACCTTAAATTGAACAAGTCATCAACCTGTTTTGTCGAGCTAAACTAGTTTGGCAAAAAACGTTGAGTTGAACAAACCATCAACTCATTTTGCCGAGTTAAATCAGCTCGCGTGGGGAACCTTGAGTTAAACAAATCATCAACTCATATTGCCGAGCGAAACCAACTCGGCGACCTGTTGCCCCTTGTCCGCGAAGAGAATAAAAATAAAGTTACAATCTCAAGTGAAATGAACCATTGTTCCTATTACATAAACAAATTTACAACAAAGGTTGAAAAATTACATCATGAAATAGGAGGTTACATTGAAAGCAGAATTAGAAGTAGAATAGCTTCAGATTCACGGTGTTCCATGGCCTGGGTATAACTTGGTCATCTAGACCCTTCAGGTAATATACCAATTTTCCTACCAAACTGATTATCTTGTAAGGTCCTTCCTAGTTTGCTCCAAATTTTCCTTCTCCTGGTATCAAGGTGTTGCCCATTACTTTGTATAGGACCCAATCCCCGATTTTGAACTGCCAGTGATAGACTGTTTTGTTGTACTTCGTGGACAATTTCTGCTGATATGTTGCGATGTGGATTAGTGCCTTTTCTCTTTGCTATTCTGCGAGGTCCGATTCTAGGGCGATGTCTTCCGCGTTCAAGTCTAACTCAAAGTTCTCACTCTGCATGGTGGGCATGCCGACTTCCAATGGGATGACGGCCTCCATGACATATGCCAAGGTGAAAGGAGTGTCCCCCATTGACTGTCTTGGAGTTGTTTGGTATGTCCACAAGACATTAGGAAGTTTCTCGGTTTATTTTCCCACCTTCTCCAACTTTTTCTTTAATCCATCCAGAATGATTTTATTCGACGATTTCTCCTGGCCGTTTGATTGAGGGTAAGCCGATGTTGAATTGTAAAATTCTATCTTCAACTCCTCGCGAAATCCTCTTAACAGTTTTCCAGCAAATTGGGTGTCTCTGTCGGAGATTAGAGCATTGGGGACTCCAAACCGCATTACCACGTTTTGCCAAACAAATTTCTTTACATCTTTTTCCTTAATGGTCACACGAGGCTCAGCTTCCCCCCATTTGGTGAAGTAGTCGGTTGCCGCAATGTAGAACTTTCGGTTTCCAAGCACAATTGGAAGTGGTTCCACTATATCTAGCTCCCACATTGCGAATAGCCAAGGACTTATAAGAAGGAGGAGTTCTCTGGCTAGCTGATAATCTGGTGTGCAAATTTCTAACATTTTTCACATTTTCTCACGTAATTTTGCTTGTCAACTTGCATGCATGGCCACCAATACCCTTGTGAAATAACGCAGTAAGGTCCTTTTGTCTTACATGTGTGTTGTGCGACAATACTACCAAACAGCATTGACAAAACAACCAAATGGTATTGACGCGCACAAACAGTGGATTCCTCCCTCTACTCTTCAATTAGGCCAAATGGAAATTCTTGCCGAGCTATCCATAACCCGGTGCTTGGCGGCTCACTTTACAAATAACTACTGATTGGTCAACCCCAAGATACCCAGCCAGTCATCTACAACTCGATCAGGACGGTCAAACTCGCCCGAACCAGCCTTGCCAGGCATTGAGACAGGGCTGACATGGTTAGTCTGACTGCAACCGAATCGACAACCCTGGTCATTCCTTAGTCCAACTGGGATCGAAAGCTATCCTGAATTCGGTCGAGAGAAACACTATGTTCCATCAATCTCAACCTTGGACAGTGCTGATTGATTACCTCAGCCCAACGCTGGGCGTCTCTCCAGACCTACCGTGAAGCCTAAGACAACGACCCAAGTCTTGACTTAGCTCGGGCCATTGGTCCGGTGCAAATGCCCCTCTCAACAATACATATATATACATATATACGTCAATCAAAATATTATTTTTAACAAAAAAATTTGTGGATTATTTTGCCTCAAATTAGATCAATATAAGAACAATTCACTACAACATATAGAGTTTCAGGGATCAACCTACTGTGTCTTAAAAGCTAAAAATTTTGTTACAAAAAAGTTTAAGAGCTGATTCATGTTGTTGCGAGAGTTCTTGCTAAAATGTTATTCCGAAAAGTCGAAAAAGAGACTTTAACAACTAAATTTTAAAAATATTGCTAATAAATGCACTTTTAGAACAAAACAATTAGGTGACAAAAAAAGTTTACTTTGAGACAAAAATTGTGGTAGCAAAAAGACAATAATTTATCATTAAATGTCTAATTTCATAGCTAAAAATATAATAATGATACTTTTAACAATTAAAATATTTTATTCCTAAAAAATTATTTTCTTTTTTATTTTTAAAATCTTAATTTTGTGTAGTGGTTGAATCATCACAATTATCGTATAAGGGCTAAAACAATTAAACCCCATGTGAACATATTTATTGATAATTAGAGGAACCAAAGGGGAAGTTTGATATTGAATGTATCTGTTGTACTTCAATGAAATGTATGGTTTACTGGTTATGGTATCCGTAACCGAAGGTATCTGGATTAGGTTAATCATTTTATAATTAATTTAATTAATATAATTTCAATGATTGCTTTGTCTTCTTGTATGGTCAGAATTAAGCAGTAAATCTTGCAGTCCATTATGCAGCTCCTCTTTTGTTGTGCATCTCACATGCACCATGAATCGAATCGTTAATTATATTATTTTTTAATTGAGAATTATAAAATTAGTAAAAAATTATCAAGCATGTAGTTGATAGTTGGTTGCTCATAATCATTTCTCAGGATCTGTTAGTGGCAACTGTATTTGTTTGTTTAGTAGTCCAGTTTTATTTTATTGAAAGGGAGAAATTATACTTTATTTTTCTTAATTATTGACCATTATTACTTTATCCATTAATTAAAAATTAATATATTTTTCTCAACTAATCTTATCATTTATTTTAATCTCAACATTTTCCTTGACATTCTATTATGAAAAGGATATGAAAAATCGACATGTGAACCATACATATCAAAATGATTATTCGCTTTATTTATTATTACTGTTATTATTTTTTTTTTAATAGATAAAAGAGTAATTATAATATTAAAACTATTTATATCATTTAACATATATCACTAGTCCACAATAGTTAGAAAATCTACAAAGTCTGAAAACCAATCTACCAAGCCCATTAAGCTAAACCCAACAACCTTTACTAATTATATGTAACCCCCATAATGGGTTAGAATTTAACTAATATCAAACTCTTTTTCAATAGAGTTGAACTCGAGACATCATACTATAAAGTACTATATAATCATTAGGTTAAATAATTATTCAAGATCTAATTAATTTATATATATAGCTGGCCACACATTTCGTTCTATTCGTTACCATTTTCTGGCACAAGCGACAAGTAGTGGCTATTGGTAGCAGAGAATGGGTGGGAGTGATAAGAAAGGGATGAGTAGCGACCATCAGTAGCAGGGAATTTGAGTAGCGTGCTGTAGGAAAACGGTAGGGAAATAGCAAGTTTTTGGTGATTGGCGGCGACTGATTTATAAAATATAGTAAAGAGAAAATACAATGAAAATAAATAAATAAATAAAAGGAAATAAAATTTATTATTATTATTGTTATTTAATTTCAAAAAGTGCCTCATGAAAGCATGGCATGACAATTTTTGCTAGGCAATATGATATCAAACTAACAGAATAATCATATTTTAACTTAACTAAAATATAAGGTGTTAAGTGTTATAATTGAAAAATGAAAAATTAAATAGAATTTTATGTAAACTGTGAAAGTATAATTTCGCGAATATTCGTTTTATTAATAGTTTGTCTGATATGTGAACAAAAGATGGTACATGTGCAAGTGTCAACAAATTCTTGCCTAAAATTCTAACTGAGCCTGTATCTTGGTTCACTGTCTTTGATGTGCACAATCAAGCCGTTTTTCCTTTTGTTAAGGTGAAGTATAGGAGGAGATGCATAGTCAAGAAGGCACGTTGCCCATGTTTCAGGGACATTTTTTAGTTTGACCTCCTCCTCCATTACCCATTACTATGTACACCCTAATATAGGTAAATGCACATGACATCCACCACAAGAAAAGTGGGTATATGAAACGGAATTATTTGCGACGGCACACTTGCCATATCAAAAAATTACTTTTTGCGATGGCAGAAAATGCCGTCTCAAAAAAGCAGAGCATTTGCGACGGTATTTTTTGATGTCGCAAATATTCTGTTTTTTTGAGACGGCAAATTGTGCCGTCGCAAATGCTCTGCTTTTTTGAGACGGCAAATGGTGCCATCGCAAATACTCTGCTTTTTTTAGACGGCATTTTCTGCCGTCGCAAAAAGTGACTTTCGTGTTTTTTTTTTAATTTTTAGTGAATATTTTTAAAATTTTAAATATTTTTTTTAGATGCACCTTACTTAGATGTATCTTAAAAAAAAATTTATGAAAAAATATTTTTAAAAATTAATAAATACAAAAAAAAATGTATTGTATTTTGGTATTTAGTGAATTTTTAAAAGATTTTTTTTACAATTTTTTTAATTTTTAGGTGTATTTATGTTAGGTGTGTCTAAAAATTAAAAAAAAATACTTAAAATATTAAAAAAAAATTCAGTAAAAACAATATAACACGGAAAACAAGAAAGTATAATTTTCTCAAAAGAGTTTTTGGAAAACTCTAACCTAGCATAGTGATTGTGGTTTTGAGACAGCTTCATATATATACAGTCACAAAATGGTTTGAATAAATTCTAGTACTTTTTTCTGTCGCAAAAAAAAATTTAAAAAAACAATGTCTTCTTACTCTTTTGATATAACATTTCTCTTTTCATTCATTTTTTCATCTTCATGTCTCTCTGTCTCTATCTCTCTCTCTTCTCTTTATCTCTTTCACTCATCACTCTTCTTTCTCTGTCTGTCTGTTTCTCTCTCTCATTTTCTCTCTGTGTCTCTTGCCTATCTCTCTTCTCCCTATCTCTCTCATCTGTTTTCTCTCTCTGTCTCTCTTGCTCATTTCTCTTCTCTCTCATTTCTTTTCTCTCACTTTCTTATCTTTCTATCTCTCTCGCCCATTTCTCTTTTCTATCTGTCTCTCTCTTTTCTGTGTCTCTCTCTCGCTCATCTCTTTTCGCTCTATTTCTCTCTCTTTTTGTATATCTCTCGCTCATCTCTTGTTTTTCTCTCTTTTTCTATCTTTCCCTCTATCTCTATCTCTCTTTCTCTTTCTCTCTCTATCTCTTTTTCTGTCTATCTCTCTCTCTCCCTGTCTCTCTCTCACTCATCACTCTTCTCTCTCTCTCTCTCTCTCTACTTGTCTATTTGTCTATTTCTCCGTCACTATGTTCGCCTTGCTCACTCTCTTACTCCCATCTTCTCTATTTATTGAGCTCCTTCTCGATTTATCGATCCACTATAAACGACGTCGTCTTACTCTTTTGAACATTTCTCTTTTCACTAATTTTTTCATCTTCCTATCTCTCTGTCTCTGTCTCTCTTCTCTTTTCCTCTCTTACTCATCACTCTTCTCTGTCTGTCTGTCTCTCCCTTTCTTTATGTGTCTCTGTCTCTCTTCTCTGTCTCTCACTCACTCATCACTCTTCTCTATCTGCCCGTTTCTCTCTTTCTCTTTGTGTCTCTGTCTCTCTTCTCTTTCTCTCTCTCACTCATCACTTTTTTCTGTCTGTCTGTCTCTCTTTTTTTCTGTATCTCTCGTCCATCTCTCTTCTCTCTATCTCTTTCATCTATCTTCTCTTCTGTCTCTCTTCTTTTTTCTCTCTCGCTTTCTCGCTCATCTCTTTCTGTCTCTCTCTCGTTTATCTCTTTTCGCTCTTTTTTTTTCTCTTCTCTGTTTTCTCTCTTTGTCTATATCTTTTCACCCATTTTTTCATCTTTTTCTCTCTATTTTCTTTCTCTCTTTCATTCATCACTCTTTCTTCTTCTGTGTCTCTCATTCATCTATCTCTTCTCCCATCTCTTTTCTCTTCTTCTTTCTCTCTCTGTGTCTCTCACTCATCTCTCTCTCTCACCACTCATCTCCTCTACACCTTTACCACTACTGCAAACGCCATTTCACTACCACCACTACTACCACGATCGCCATTTCACCTCTACTACTACCATTACTACTACCATCGCCACCACTCCACTACCACCCTACCATTATTGCTACTACTACTACTACCATTACCTCTCTTTCACCCCTGCTACTCCATCTACTCTACTACTACCACAACTTCACCACTAATCTCCTTCGTCATCACCACCACCTCCACCACCGCCACTATCATCTCTTATCCACCACCTTCACCACTACTGTCGATTCCTCTTCTCTACCACAAAATATTACCTCTCTTCTCTCTCTCACTCATCACTCTTCTCTCTCTCTCTTTCTCTCTCTGTGTCTGTTTGTCTGTCTCTCGCTCTTCTCTCTCTCTCTTTCTTTCTCTCTATGTGTCTGTCTGTCTGCTTGTCTCTCTCCCCCATTGTGTTCACCTTGCTCACTCTCTCCCTCATCTCTTCGCTATTTACCGAGCTCTCCACTACAAGAAAATGCACTTTTAGCGGCCACTTTGTCTCTCTCTCTCGCTCATCACTTTGTCTCTGTCTGTCTGTCTGTCTGTCTATCTCTCTCTCTTTCTCTCTCTCTAACTCTCTTCTCTATCTGTCTCTCACTCATCTCTTTCTCACCACCCATCTTCTCTACCACATTCACCACTATTGCAAATGCCATTCCATTATTACCACTACTACCACTGCAAATGCTACATTGACCACAAAAAATTAACTTTATTTAATAAAAAAATATTATCCCTACTTCTACCAAATAAAAAAAATAATAATTTTTTATTCATTAAAATAAATATGAAAACAAATAAATTTTCAACCTTACTAAATGAAAAAATAAAAATAAAAATTCATTAACTATAAAAAAAATTATTTTAATAAAAAATAATTTTTTTTAGCAATGACATCCTCTGTTGCAAAAAAAAAAAAAAAAGTCATTTTATTATTTAAATATTTATTTGTAATGAAAATAAAAATAAAAAAAATCCAAAAAAAATTCCATCCCCCCCCCTTCTTCTTTCCATTCCCGCCCGGTTCCCCCCCTCTCTCTTTCCATTCCCGCTCCCCCTCTTCCAAAAACCCAAAAACCCAAAATCCCCAATCTGTTTCTTGTTTTCCATTCCCGCTCCCCCATCCCCTTCCCCCCAAAAACCCAAAATCCCTAATCTGTTCAGTCTTTGATGGGGCAACCAGGCAAAGAAAAGAGAGAGAGAGAGAGAGAGAGAAAAGATCATTGATCTCGAGGATCATCGATCTCGTCTCCTCCCCGTCCTCTCTCTCATATTCACCCTCTTCAAACCCTAATTTCTGCCTCCGATCCACCTCTCGTCGCTCAATCTTCCACCCCTTGTTTCTCGTTATGTTTGGGAATCTAGGGTTTTTTTTTTCTGTGAAACCCTAAGAATTAATTGAAGAGGAAGGGAGGGAGGGAGAGAGAGAGGTTTGATGGCGCAAAATGGGCAGGGGATGGACCCTGCCGTTCTTGATGACATCATTAATCGGCTTTTGGAGTTTCGGCAGGCGAGGAGTGTTCGCCAGGTCCAGGTCCAGCTCTCCGAGGCTGAGATCCGTCAGCTTTGCACCGTTTCGAGAGAAATCTTCCTCCAACAACCCAATCTCTTAGAGCTCGAAGCCCCCATCAAGATCTGCGGTAAAAGTTTCATCTTTTTCTTTGTTTATGTTATGTAACTCTGTATTTGTTTGCTGTTGGTTTTGGGTTTGTAAGATTTTTGTTTGATTGTGGGTTGTTCTTATCTTGGTTACACACATACATATATCCGTAGTTGTTTTTGTTTTTGGTTGTTTTTTATTAGGAAGAGGACAGTCCAAATTCATGGGAAAAAATGAGGGATTTGTGTATAAGCGTTATAACCAGTTATTCCCCAATGATTCTTTGTACCCAACAAGGTATATCTATCTGTTTATGGACCTTGCTTGTGCGCTTGTGCTTTTTTTTTTTTTTGCAATTCCTGATCTGGGTTTGCTTTTTTATATATGCATGAACAATGGTAGAGAGGGATTTGATAGGACAATTGATGTCTCTATTTGAAAATTTAATTTAATTTAATTTTTTTAAATTTATGTGTGGGGATTTTTTTGTTTATTTTTTTGATCTTGATGGTTACTGATGAAATGTCTGAATAAGGGTAGAGAGGATGGTAGAATGGTTGATGTCTTTATTTGAAGATTATTTTATTTTTAAAATAGAAATTGAAATTTGTAACCACTCTCTCTCGTGTTTCAAATAGTGAATCTGGGTTGGATGATTATGTTGTTGTTATTGTTTTAGATGGATGGTTGATCAATTTTTTCTATCTATATTTGATGTTTGATTTGTTTTTCATATCATTTTGTTCAATGATGATTTTGGGTTTTAGGTGTGAAGTCTCAGTTGGAGTAACTTCAGCAAGGCTTGCCAGGTAATGTTTCTAATAACTTTGTGATTGCCTGCAAGAACATAAATGGGTAAAAAGGATAAAAATAGTTATTTTCTTTGCTTTTGGTGAAAATGTGACCTTGCTATTTGTAGACACCCCATTTTTGACCGTCCTCAAGACCTGGGCGTCACTGATTGAACACTCAGTGATCACCCTTGTTTGTGTTCGTCTTGAGTTCCCGGAAGCCTTGGCAACGCGCCTCGCCTCAGGATCTCTCGACTCGACTGTTTTGTGCTTTGTTTGACACCAAACACTTGTGTTTTGCCTTTGAGAGGCAGGGTAGGGTTTGTAGACCATCCCCACCCATCACCGGCCAGGGCCTAAGGCCACCGGCTATGTTTTGTGGCCACCGGCCAAATGTTTGGCCGGCCGGCACTATAGGTGGCCGGCCGGCTATCTTTTTTTGGTCAAATGCATCTTTGGCCGGCCGACTACTGTGCATCTGCTTTTGCAAATATTTTGTCACAGCTGGCTTGCATTTGGCTCCCCTCCATACACATGTATGGAGGGATCTATCTCTTTAGAGGCTTGTCTTATAAGCTTTACAAGACAAAATGCTCTATAAAGAGAGGTCTTCTCCCTTGTTTCAAGGGTTAGACATTTTAGGAAACATTTTTAGGGTTTGAGTTCTAGGGTTAGGGTTTGCTCATCTTCCATCTCTATATCTCTCTTGTGTGTGTTTAGGCTTAGATTTGCACACAAACACACACTACCACACCATCTCTTGGAGCTGAGGCCCTTGAGGGTTATTTTTAGTGTTTTGAAGCTGGTTTCAACCTAAAGAAGCAGCTGGTCCACCATTTGTGAAGAAGGTCTTCAAGGGTAAGAAGCTTGTCCCTTTATTTCCCATTTTTGCATTGTATTTTTACCTACCTTGCAACTGTTTTTTGGTTTTGTGTATAACACATAAAAGTTCTGTTTTTAGGCCCTCTAAATAGTTGTTTAAGGTTGCTTCAAGCTTTGGGGTTTTTTGCCCCCTCTTAAGCCTTGTAAGGCTCCATTTTGTGCCATTTTGAGTGTGCTCCGGGACTTTGGTGTTCGGGCCTCCTCACCACTGAAATCTTGAGGGACTTCAGTGGTAAGGATGGTGCCTTGAAGTCCTAAGAAGGAGAGGGCCACCCCCTCTCCTTGTTGCTCTTGAAAAGGGCTATTTTTGCCTCTTGAGAGAGCACCTAGCTTAGGCTCTGGCTATTATTTATGCTTATTTTACCATGAAATAGCATTGTTGTGTGTTGGTTTTGGTACACCATGCTTGCTTAGCATACATGCCTTGTAATGCCATTTTGTTGCCTTAACATGCCTTAGGTTGTAAACCATTGTTCTAGCATGCTTTAGGCTTGGCTTTGTGAAGCTTTCATGTTTGTTTTGCCATGATTAAGGTCTATCCTTAGTTGTTTGGGTCGACTTTGGCATACTTAGTATAGCCTCTTTGCATTTTTGGCTTGTTGGCCTTAAGTATGTGAATGTATAGCATGCATTACTTGCTTTGATTTAGTGGGTTGGGACCATTTTCCATGTCATTTCAGTCCACTTAGCATGCTCGTATACTTGCGTTTCATGGCTCTTTGATGTTCCAAGAGTTTGTATTTCATGCTCCTTTCAAGTGCATTTGTGCATGCCTCCATGTGTAAGTCATTTAGATGTCATCTAAGTGGTTTTTGGGTTCATCTTGACATGCTAAAACTCTGATTTTAGTTGTTTAAATCATGTCATGTTTGGTCTTGATGAGTGTAGTCCAATGCCTCTTTGGTGAGCTTTAGGCTTTGGGCTTGATTGCATGATATGCTTGCTTTGTTTAGTTGGTTTGGCACCTCCTATAGCATGATTTTCAGAGCTTAGTATACATGCCATTAGTCCATGTTTCCCCCTTTCGAGTGTGCTTGAAAGTTGCTTCATTATGCTTAAGTCTTAAACCATGTTTTCATGCATGCTTGTGTGTACATTTGCCTTCATGTACTTAGCATTTTGGCCACTGTTTTGGGTTTCCTTAAGGGCTGCCCTAATAAGCTTAAGTCCATCCTTTGCTTATTTGCATGTTTACCTTGCATGTTTGTTTGTATACTTGCATGTCTACCTTGCATTCCCATGTTGCATATTTAGGTTGTATGCCTAGGTTGCACTCCATCTAGCATGCATGCCTTGTCCCTTGATCTAGTGATAGGGATTGGGCCTTTGGTTGTTTGAGTGCATTACATTTGACATAAAAATGTGCACACTTGGTTTCTTGAGCCATCATGCATGGAAATGCGCAATTGGTGGTCCGAGAACCAAGGTTCATGTCCCTTTGAGTCATAAACATGATATGGGGTGTGATTGGTGCATATATTGTTTGAAATGCACTGCCATGCCAAGTATTGTCCTCTGTTGCTGTCAAACCAGATTCTGCAGGAAGTTTTGTCCGGCCGGCCACATTTAGTGCCGACCGGCCATCATTATTGGCCGATGGATCAGAGTCATGGCCGATGACCATTCCACATGGCCGGTGGTGTTCTCCCCCAGCCGGTGGTGTTCCCTAGCATCCATAGAGCTAACCCTAAGACTTTGGCACACCTCAGAGGAGCAGAGCAGGGAAAACAGAGGCATCTTGGGCATGTCGTTGGATTTCTGGGCAAAGCCGAGCGCGCACTGCATTGAGCCTTCATCCCGGGACTGTTTATTGCTTTATTAGATTAATTAATTTGCTTAAATTAATTTAGTTGGCCTGTAATAGTTAATTAGTTAGAATAGTTGATTATTTATTTAGTCTGTATTATTCTTTCGGCCCCTCCGAGCGAGGGCGAATTTGTAATAAGCGTGGGTGAGTGTGTGTATGTCTTCCAACGCCCACTTCTTTCTCCCTTTTACTTACCTGCTTTGATGGTTAGTATTAGGGCATGTTTACTTTAGCATACCTCATGTTACGCATGCGTGCATCATTCGTCAATATTGCATGCACCGGGCTCGGCGCATCATGCTAATCGCATTATATTTCAAATTTAACTTTGAATACATGCTTCCTGTGCACCTCACATGTCATCCTTAGATTAGCCGAGCCTATTCTAGTGACATTTTGTATGCAATACATTAGGCACTTAACATGGACTTGGATCATGCATTGATTGCTGACATGTTCTTGTTCTAGGCACGGAGTACTTTGTAAGTATTTTATGCTTTAGCATCCTTGCATGCGTGTGAATGTTGCCATAATAGCATGCTTACCATGTGGCTAGATGTTTATATGTTAAACTGTCTGAATGCCTATGGGTGAAGGTTGGATTGTTTGAGTTGGAACAACTCGTTGAAATCCGTGATTTAGCCTACTTGTGAGTAGCAAAACCCAAAGCATTTTCCAAAACAAACGGATATGCAATGTTTTGTTCCAATTTAGGCGATTCGGTCTATACTTGTTTGCTGTGCGCATAACATAGTAAATCTAGGCTAATAACTGAAATAAGAACACATAATGTTTTCAAAACAAGATATCACGGTTAGTAGAGGCCGATCTTCGGATCGGGCGAGAGGGGGTGCTCATAGCTGACCTTCCCCAATCGTACCCAAGCTCCCGAGCCGAGGCAATTTTGGTGATGACGGACACGTGGCCTTTGGCACCAAGTCAGGGTTTCCTAAATTCCCCGATTAATAAAATATTTAGGTGGCGACTCTGTATCTGGCGAAGCAGTCCATGTTTGGCACTTCTTTCAAAAAATCTGTTTTCAAAACGATTTGCCGGATTTGGACTCTTTGGTTCAGATTTAGAACCGTGACAAAATCGAGTCCGAACTGTAGCGAGGTCCCCCGCGGGCGTTGTTACAGTTTCTGGCGACTCTGCTGGGGATTTTTGAGAGCTTGACTCGAACTTGTGATATCTTGTTTTGATTTCATTTATGTGTTTCTTTGCATTGCATGTGCATTGGTACGCCTAGGACACCGTGTTGGCCATCTGCTATTCTTGAACGGTTTGCCGGAGGCTTGTCTTGTCAAGGCATGACCATAAGGCTGACCGGTTGCGGGCTCTACCAGTATGGGAACACAAACCCCGGTTTTACCGGGGCACCCTTTTTGACCATTCGACCTTGTGCATATCAAAATCCATAGTGACCATTCCAAACTAGGACAGGTTGCTTACCCGATGTTAGGTTGTTTGAAACCGTTACGTGCGTAGTGAAACCCTAGCTCCTGACAAAATAGGACAGGGAAACCCTACCCCAACATAGGGGTGTTTTGGCTCATTTACTTGCTATGTGCTTCTAGAATGTATCTCTACAGGAACGCGCATACCAGTTTGCAAATTTGAGTATCGGGCCTGAGGGCATCAGTATCAGTATCTGTGAGAATCAGTTATATCTGTGGGTATCCGATTCAGTATTTTGGGGCAGTGATTCTGGGGAACCGTGATCAGTAGTAGAGTACAGTCATTCGGCTACACCTGCGCTTGATCCGTTTGGGCTGAAATGCTGCTTGTCTTTCTTTTCAGGGGGAGGGTTCAGAAAGTTGATCCAGGATAGCTAGTGTTTCCCTCTTTGCCGAGGCAAGACCTACGATGACGCAGAATTCAGAAGAGATCGTGGTTATGACAGCCGCGTTGGGTCAAGGAATCACTCTACAAAGTAAGACCAATATTGATATGCCGCATCCACCTTGGTCGCCTGCTGCACACCCGGTTTGGACCCCTCAGCTATATCAGGCTCGCGAGCCTACTACATTTGAACTGATGGGGATGATAAGTGATCTCCAGAGGTCCGTGGTGGATCTCAGCTCTGGGATGTCCGCTTCGCCACCAACCGCACCATATGCCGGGAGTTTTGTACCCCAGGAGCCCCCGCTGTTGGGACGGATTGTGATTGAACTTAGCCAACCGGAGATGGCCTCCAGCTATGGCAATGACGTGTCAACATCAACCCAAACTCTCGATCAGGCTGAGGCCAAAGGTAAGGACAAAATGAAGGCAGATGCCGATCCTATCGAACAACTGCTGTGGGCAGTCGAGGCTTTGAAAGCTAGGGGGATGAACAAGCAACAGATATCTGCAGTTGTGACAAAAGCTGCGGAGGATGCTTTCCCCGCTCCACCTGAGGGTATTTCAAGTCAGTCAGAAAACCGGGACAGGCCCCGTTATGCCAGAACAGTTCCTTCTGCCCTCAACCCTGCACCCGGGAAAGATCAGAAAGTTAAGGCAGTGTCTGCCGACCCTTTCGCTAGTGCGTCTAGCAAGAATACTCAGACTTCAAAGTACCTGCCCCGAGGGCGCAGGGTCTTTCATGCTCTTTATATGCCATTGTCCAAGCACTTCAGATCTTGGCCGAAAGAGGGCACCTTAAACCCTTGGAGCCTCGACCTCTGCCGAAGAATCTCCCTGCTACGCACGATGCTGCTCAGTACTGCGCGTACCACCAGCAAACTGGTCATGCTACCGACAATTGCTTCCGCCTCCGTCATGAGGTACAGGATTTGATTGACAACGAGGTTATCCTCCCACCCACCTCAGCTAGGTCCATTACTACTCAGCTGTTGGACTTTGAGGATACTGATACTACGAGTATGTAATCAGAGAGTGAATCACCTGCGGGCGGCACTTGGTATATTTTTGATGTGGCGTCTGGCACGCATTTTTGAGCATCTGCGAACACTAGTTTTGTAAATTCTGGCTTGGGTATCGAGTCAGTCTTTTGTTTTGAGTCTGTCTCTTTGTCTTGAGTCAGTCTTTTTGCTTAAAGGTCTATCTTGATGTAGCGAGTCAGTCCCCTTTGTATAGAATACCAGATGATTCCAGGGTTGTTCCCTCGAACACCGTTTTGTCTTGTAATTACCCGTTTTTCTTTTTTTTTAAGTCTGTTTCTGCCGAGGAGCCGGTTATACCAACAAATCTGAATGAAACCGCTGTGGCTATCTCGTTTTCGTGCTCGCTTTCAGTTTGAGCTAGTTGTGCCAAAGCAGGCGAATGGAACGACAGTACATTCTACCTACTCTCTTGTGCCCTGAAAATCATTGTAATGACCTAACCTTTTCAAAATTCCTTTTTTTTTACACTGCGGTGATAAAAACGAAGAGGAAGGAATTCCTCGGGTTTTGCAAAATCTTGATCATTTTGAGAGAAAGAGAGGCGTGCTGAGCCTTTAATGAACGAAATCATGCCTGTCAGCGTGAGTACTGAGAAGGACCCTGGCTTGATCCAAATTGGTTCCACACTATCTTCAACATGAGCAATGTGTCGCTTTTGTAAAAACTTTCAAAAACAAAATGTTTTGCGAGGTCCTGTGAAGACCTATGTGGAATCATTCTTGAGATTGTGCAGCCTAGGATCGCTCTCAGCCTCAAGATTCAATCTATCTGTTTCGAACCTGGAATCCGTTCAAAGCGTTCAACAGTCAACCGCAACCGCCATGTAAGGCTCGTGTGGCCCGATTTGAAGCTGCCCTCGGGCAAGAGGCACCAAAACCAGATCAAGAAGATCAGATCTCGCTGGGAAAAGCTCCTAAAGCAACCGTGATGGATTCTTCTGCGAATCAGCACAGTAGTCACTCTCCTGGATACAGAGGGCTTCAATTTCAAAACCATTTGGCATGGACTTGTTACACTTTTACCCTTTGAGAGGCTCGCTGGGCCGAAAACCCAGAAGGGCGACCCAGGCAAAAGTTAGAGCAAGAAAAGAACAAGAAAACAACAAAAAAAAAATGCAAAAAAAAAAAAAAAAAAAATGAAGAAAATGCAAAAAAAAAAAAAAGAAAAAAAAAAAGAAGAAAAAGAAAGAAAAAAAAGAGAAGGAATGAAGAGAAAAAGAAAAGAAGCTCGCAAGGTTGAAAACCCGCATCGGGCGCCTTGGCAAAAGTTAGAGCCTAAAAGTAAAGGTTAATACCAGAGTGTACCTTAACCAGAACTACGTAAGGCTTGATTCCCATGTTTGGGATACGTAGGCAACTTCATCTTGAAGTCCAGCCCCCAACGCTTTCATAGCACCTCAGTCCATGTAATGGTTTTGATCATCCTTGCCTCCTCTACATCCGGCAATTCGGTTGTACCTTAACCGGAACTACATAAGGCTTGATTCCCATGTTTGGGATACGTAGGCAACTTCATCTTGAAGTCCAGCCCCCAACGCTTTCATAGCGCCTCAGTCCATGTAATGGTTTTGATCATCCTTGCCTCCTCTACATCCGACAATTCGGTTGTACCTTAACCGTGAATTACGTAGGCTTGATTCCCATGTTTGGGATACGTAGGCAACTTCATCCTGAAGTCCAGCCACCATTGCTCTTACAGTGACTGTGTCCATATATTGGTTCAGACCATCGTCTTCGGAGTTCAGACATCATTGATAAAGACCGTTTACAAAATGCTGCGGCATCATCCAGACAAGGGGCAACTTTCCGTTGCCATGCATTACCATAAGTTGCCCTGAGTTGCCGTCCAAACCAGGGGCAACTTTCCATTGCCATGTACCCCCTTTAAGCAAGGGGGAATTTCCCATTGCCTCCGATCCGAGGTTGCGCATCTCGAGGGTAAGTTCCGTGCTCGTCGAGCATTGATTGTTTGCAAAAATAGTTTTTGAAAATTTTTACTGAGGTTGACTATTTTCTCGAAAACTGTTTCATTTTCCAAAACTGGACCATTTTCTTGGACCCAGAAAGGAAAATTTTCAGTGCTCACAGCCTAACTTGCAGGATTTTTAAATCAAAAATTGAACAAGTATGTTAATCCGACTCTCATTTTGGTCAAAACTGTTTTAGAAAGAAGAAAACAAAAAATGGTCAAAGTGATGAACTAGGGGCACAGTTGAGTCAGGTATTCTGTCTTTCCCCTGCCATCAACATTCTTGCCAGAAAGGCACCCTGTTCGCCGAAAGAAGCTTTCCCTATCCGGAATCTCAACCGGACGTCACCAGAAGAAATAGCCGCGAGCTGACAGTACCGTGGGTGAACCCACAACTTCCTATTCATCTATCAATTACCCTGGGGAGGGATGAAAAAATGAGAGAATAAAGAATAGAGAGGTGTAAGTCGAGAGAAAAGTGAGGAAAAGGTTTTGGAGAGAAAAACCGAGTCTGCGGGCCGAGTGATGTGAGAATCACAAATCAGAAAGGGTGGGAAGCATAATACCCGAAGGAACTGGTTCCTCGAGATCTGAGGTCTTTTGTTTTTGTAAACACGTCCGTGTGTCGTGTCTTTGTCTTGTTTACCTCAACTTTCGTCTTGAGTCTTTTCCGAGTGTGTCTCGTTGTGTCCAGGTCGTGCACCTTTTGGTTGAGTCTTTCCCGCTGTGTTCAGTTGTAGGCTCGATACCCCGTTTGAAAAACCCTTTTTCAATTTCAAAAAAAAATCGCTTATGCTCAGAGTGCTGTGCCTTTCTTTACATTTCATGCAAAGCAAAAGAAAAAAGGGAAGAATTTGAGGCATCTTAGTGTGTTTCAGTCTCAGCCGATTCCACCTTCGTATTCCGTCTTGTCAGATTGGGCTGTTTGTTCAAGATTTGCCGTGTGCAGAGTGAACCGAGTACTGTGTTATGGGCTGTATGCAAATTAATCCCCAGTGGAGTAAAGGCTGTGTGTTCAGAATCAGGCAGTGGGTTGCTTGGGTCGTTTTACTGTTAGTGGGTTTGTTATCCGATTATTACAGTGCAAGTGTTCAATTTTCAGATAGCAAATCAATTTCATTTACATTAAGGTGTAACATGATGTAATGCGAAGTATGAAATGTATGAGATATAAAGATGTAACACTTTTTCAGACAAAAAGTTTGTTTCATTCCTTCATCTTTTCAAGTACATAGTTTTGGAAACAAAATCTGCCCGCGGCAGTACAAAGTATCCTAGCTACCAAAAAATGGGAAAGGTACAAAAGAAGAATAACAGCAAAAATCTGTATCAAACGTCAAAAGTGGCTCCGAGGGCTATCAGTCCGTCCTAGTCCTCTTCCTGGACGATGGTCCAGGAGCATCATCAGCACTGTCATCCGAGCTCAAGTCCGAGCCGTCTCCGGTCTCCTCCCCCGATGACTCTGCCTCCGCCTCTGTCTCCGCCTCGGACGACACCTCGTCATCATCCGGAACTGGCGCCCGGGAGCTACTCCCAGCATGAGTGCGCCCCGCCTTGGTGCGGGGAAATACTCTGCCCTCCTCATCTCTCCCTCGGACAGGAGCGGAAGGTCCAGCTGGAGCACCTCCTACAGTGGGAATCTGGAAGGGAGGCTGAAAAGTACAAAAGGCAAATGCATCAGTATACCGTGAACAGTTAATCAGTGCAGAATGCAGTGTATGAGTACAGTGTGTGAATACCGTGAGCAGTTAATCAGTGCAGAATGCAGTGTATGAGTACAGTGTGTGAATGTCGTGAGCAGTTAATCAGTGCAGAATGCAGTGTATGAGTACAGTGTGTGAATGCCGTGAGCAGTCTATTAAGTGTTGTGTTATGAATCAGATTATGTTAAGCAGTTTATGTATGGTTCGAGACTGTGGTCAGAAAGAACATACCGGAATACTGTAGAGGGCCAGGAGATTGAAAGTCTGCTGTAGCATCCCCATCATAGAGGCATTCAGCTCCAGGGACTGCCGGGTGTACTCGGAGGAAGCCTGCAAAAATATCAGATACATCAATATTCTGCGGAATATCAAATAAACTGAAATGAAACGACTGTACAAGAATGCAGTAATACATACCGGAGGCAAGTTGGGGACACCGACTAACTTGTGATCAGCCAGCGGAGGGGCAAAGGGGATCTGGTAGGTCGCCCCACCCTGCCCTCTATATGTCATCGTCGTAGGCAATGTGGGCCAACCAGCCCCCCGCCCTCCCTGAGCTCCGCCCCTGCCACGAACCCGGGCCCTCCTCGATGCTCCCGCTCCAGCTCTCGCTCCTGCCCTAGCTACTGGCGCCATGGGTCTCTCTCCCTCAGCTCGACGGCCACCGCTCAGAGGCCGTATGATGTACGTCTACACGTACTCTCTGTAATCGCCGATGCCTCTGAAGCAGATCGCCTCCCAGCCAATGGTGTACTCGGCCATCTGCTCGGCAGTAAATCTCTCAGTCTCCCTCATGTCCTCCGGAGGGTAAACCGGAACTATCTACTCAGGTAACCCTAGGGTCTGGCGTAGGAAACGCTCACCTAAGTACCAAGCCCGACAGACCGGGCCCTCCAGCAGAATACGGAAACGCGAGGTCTCCTCAGCGCCAGCAAATCGATCCCGCATCACGACTGGCAACGGAGCCCAAGGCTGCCAAGTGATCTGAAAATGAAATACAGATTGTTATTTACTACTGTTGAAAGTACAGTGTGAAGCGAAGCTTAAATGAACTACAAGTAAAACATACCTCCGCAGGAGTGATGGTGTCGAAGTAGCGGCGGAAAAAGATGAATGTCTCCCGTGGCCTCCGCACGCATCTCCCGTCGAAACGGCGTGAGAAGGGGACGACGAGAGGGGTCTTTGCGTCTGGCACCGGGGCAAGTCTGGGAAAGTAGGCATACACCCACAACTGTAAAACAAATACCAGTATGCTTATCAGACAAAGCAGAATACAAGAATAAAGCAGAAATGACAGAGCCATGTGTTGTGCAGTGTATGTGCAGACAGTATTGTGCAGAGAGTACAGGTGTGTGCCATGTGTACAGTATACAGTCAGTGTAAAGCAGAGTACAGGTGTGTGCCGTGTGTACAGTATACAGCCAGTATAAAGCAGACTCCAGTGTGTGCAGTGTACAGAGTACAATACAGAGCACAGAAAATAGAACAGTAGAAATGAAAAGAAGAAAAAGAAAACGTACCTCCCAAGCGCGCCAGTAGCCCCGAGCAACTGCCCGCTGCCACGGGAAGCCGAGCTCATGTATCCATAAAGTGTAGCCAGAGCGGCGCCACCCCAGTCATAGTGCAGGATCTTAGTAACGTCCACTAAGGCGCTGGCAAACACAGGGGCACGGTGTTCGCCCGATCGGCGAAAATAGTCTTCCCCAGCAAGAACATCAAGAAACCGCGCGCATACTGCTCCACAGCCTCCTGAGTCATCGGAGCCTCCGCAGTCAAAGCAAGCTGGACCCTGAACTGGACCTCGAACCAGGAATATCGAACAAAGCCTGGACGGGCGAGAGGTGGCGCCTCACCGAGCAGATGAATCTGAGCAGCGGTCCACTCGTCCATATCAGTGTCGAAGGGGATCGGATCACCCCCTACCCCGATGCCTGTGAGCATCGAGAAATCATAGGGAGTCATCGTCATGTCTCCCGTCGCGGAAAGATAGAACGAGTCGGTGGTGTCCCACCACCTCTCCGCCAGAGCAGCGAGGAGAGGCCTGCTCGCGGTAAGTCTAGACAATCCTCTGTAGAAAGCGCCGAAACCGGCCTGATCCACAATGTGGCAAACCGCCTCGGGTAACTCAGCATACCAGTCTCGAGCGGCGATATTCCCATACCCACGGATGGTATGGGAATCTCCCTGTTTTCAAGTACACAATTGCGAAGCAAATACTAAATATACTAATTTTGAAAGGCATTCAGAATTGATACAGACATAGCATGTGTGCAAGTTTTTCAGATTCAGATAAATGCCAAGTGCTGGTGTGCTTACAGTGAACTACAGTGTGTGATGTGTCAGCGAGTTTGAGTGGTTCAGTGCGAATATAGCATGTGTGCGTGTTTTCCGGTCCAAACAAATATCGGGTATCGGTATGATTGCAATAAACTACAGTGTGTGCCGTGTGTACTGTGTCAGTGCGTTTGAATGATTCAGAGCCAACGCAGTGTGTGTGCACGTGTCAGTCTTAAACAGGTTTCAGTTATAAGTTTGGTTACGATCAACTATAATGTATAGTGTATCAGTGTATCTGAGCTAAAGCAGTTAAAGGACAGAATCAACTACGGCAGTTTTGTGTTCTACATTGCGGAAAGTAAAGCAGAGGAAAGAATGTTACCTCGAAAGCGCCGAACGACAGATGAGAGGTGGGCTCACGCAGGAGGAGCTCTGGTGGCATCGCTCTGTCGAAACTCCGAAACTGGCGAAGTCCATCCGGGGGCAGTACATGAATCGCCGGCCGGTAGGTCGCCGGGTCGAATGGGCGGACGCTCAAAGGGAGGAGCTCAGCCCCGGGATCCATCTCGTGATCCGGGGGAGTCCCGCCCCGAGGAATATCGTCGGCCATGTCAAAAGTGGTGAGAAAATAGCCGAAAAAGGGAAAACCGGGCGAAAATGGGGAAAGTCAACCGAAAAGTCAACCCTCGGGAGGGCGAAAAATGACTGGAAAAGCCGGAATGAGGAAAATGTGGGAAGATCGAGAGAAACTCGAGGGGAACAAACCCCAAGAAGCGGAAATAGTGAAAGACGCACCGAAATGGAGAAATATTCGGACGAAAATGTTCGAAACGCGAAGATAATCGCGAATCCAACGACGAAACAGGAGTGAAACACAAGAAAATCGAGGAATAAAGAAGGGGAAAATGCTCTAGGAAGAGAAAGGAGGGAATTTCGGCTAAAGGGAATGAAAAGAATAGGGTTTGGAACCCTATTTTAAAACACCCGAAGTGAAAAGTCAAAATTGCCCCGAATCAGGCACTTTTGGCCGGTCGGCTACATTTTTGGCCAGCCGGCCAAATATTTGGCCGGTGGGATTTTTTGTTGGCCGGTGGACAGCCGGTGGCCTCCCCTTCCGGCTGGTGAGCCTCCTACAGCCTTTTTTAGGTCAGATCTGTAGTTTTGGGCCTTCATAGCTCAAAGAAGTACAAGAAAGTGCATCTCCGACACTCAACCGACCTCCGTTTTGCCCCCGGACTGTGCCTCCTGTGCGTGGCACTTGAATTCATGCGAGGTGTATCCTTTCGTATCCTTTTGTCCTTTACAAGATTCAAAAGTTGCCCCGTATGTGTTGCATACATTCATCGCACTGTTTGATGCATTGCATCGCGCCGTTTTGCGTATCTCGACTGCGTTGTCATACATTCCTCGAGTCGAACGTTGTCGCGCATTGCAAACATGCACTGTCATACATAAATCATGTAACCCGGTCTAGGAGACCTTAAATCCTCTGAAGGTGCAAGTCCTTCGGTGATTGTCGTGCCCGAACGACTTTTTGGTAAGTTGCATTGTCATGCATTTCAAACGACGCGCGTGGTTGCGCATTTCGAGTTCACATGCATTGTCATGCATTTCCCCAGTAACCCGGTCTAGGAGACCTTAAATCCTTGGGAGGTGCAAGACCTTTGGTGCATTGTTGTGCACAGTTCATGCATTTTCATGCATCTTAAGCCGCGCGTTGCCGCGCATTAGAAAGTCCATGCATTGTCATGCATTTCAAGCGACTTGCGTTGTCGCGCATTTCATGCAACATGCATTTCATGCATCATTTGCATTTTCAAAAACAAAAACAAAAAAAACACATGCACATGTAATGCATTCATTGTAAATAGAGCATTGTCATGCATACATGGTAAATATTGCATTGTCATGCATCGTAGAAAGTAAACATGCATTGTCATGCATATCCATTATATCCATTTCCATCCCATTGCATATTTGTAGATATTGCATTGTAGCTTGCATGCATTCCCTGCATCACCTTCCATCTATGGCTTGCGCCTTTCCATGTTGAGCTTGGTCTGGTATGTGCCCATACTTTTCACGTCGAAGCATAGTTCAGTAGACCGTTCTATGTTAGCCGCGGCTTGTATGCGTACATGCCTTTCCTAGGCAAGATTTGGTTTGGCCCGCGTGCCATATCCATTGTATCCATTTCCATCCCATTGCATATTTGTAGATATTGCATTGTAGATTACATGCATTCACTGCATCACCTCTTCCGCCTATGGCTTGCGCCTTTCCATGTTGAGCTTAGTCTGGTATGTGCCCATACTTCTCGTGTCAAAACATAGTTCAGTAGACCGTTCTATGTTAGACGTGGCTTGTATGCGTACATGCCTTGCCTAGGTAAGATTTGGTTTGGCCCGCGTGCCATATCCATTGCCATTTTCCCAGCATATCCATCGCATATATTGCATTGTAGTGTAATTTTTGCATCCGGCATTAGGATCATTGTCCTTTCCCCAGCAAGTCGTTACCCCACTTATGTCATCCCCCCAATACTCGTTCTTGTGTCTGTCTACATTACTCATAGTTCAGTAGACCGTTCTATGGTAGACAGACTTGTTACCTCCATCAATCTATTTGACATTTGTGTGGTTTTGAACCGCTCATGATTGGATCATGATTCAATTGTTTTGCATATAGTTTGCATTATTTCAATTGCATTGCATTATAGTTTGCATTGTTTATACATAGTTTTGTATACATTGCATATCATTTTGCATTTCATTTTGCATTGTCATGCATGTTGCTAACAATATTGTACCTGTTAAATTTGTTTTCTTCGCAGGCACGATATTGTATGTACGGTTCATTTGCGACTGGTAGAACCAGACGAACCAGACAGGTATTGTATCCTCCGAGTGAGACGTATCGAGAATTGCATAATTCTCTTACATCCTTTCTGTATTGTAGTGTAGTTTGGAGTATGCTAGCTTAAAACTGTTGCATGTGTGCTTCGTTACAGCTTTCTTTGCATGATCATAAGTTATGCTCGGCTTTGTGCATTGTCTTGCATTTTGCCCCTGCCTTCGGGCGCATATCTTGTTTGTCTTGCATGTTTGTCCAAGTCTTCGGCCATGTCAAAAATGGGTCGTCTCTGGGCTTTGACATTCACTCCCGTCATTATTATGACTTTCGAGTTCTGTCAAAGAGGGGCAACTGTAGACACCCCATTTTTGACCGTCTTCAAGACCTGGACGTCACTGATTGAACACTCAGTGATCACCCTTGTTTGTGTTCGTCTTGAGTTCCCGGAAGCCTTGGCAACGCGCCTCGCCTCAGGATCTCTCGACTCGACTTTTTTGTCCTTGGTTTGACACCAAACACTTGTGTTTTGCCTTTGAGAGGCAGGGTAGGGTTTGTAAACCATCCCCACCCATCACCGGCCAGGGCCTGAGCCCACCGGCAGTGTTTTGTGGCCACCGGCCAAATGTTTGGCCGACCGGCACTATAGGTGGCCGGCCGGCTATCTTTTTTTGGTCAAATGCATCTTTGGCCGGCCGACTACTGTGCATCTGCTTTTGCAGATATTTTGTCACAGCTGGCTTGCATTTGGCTCCCCTCCATACACGTGTATGGAGGGATCTATCTTTTTAGAGGCTTGTCTTGTAAGCTTTACAAGACAAAAAGCTCTATAAAGAGAGGTCTTCTCTCTTGTTTCAAGGGTTAGACATTTTAGGCAACATTTTTAGGGTTTGAGTTCTAGGGTTAGGGTTTGCTCATCTTCCATCTCTATATCTCTCTCTTGTGTGTGTTTAGGCTTAGATTTGCACACAAACACACACTACCACACCATCTCTTGGAGCTGAGGCCCTTGAGGGTTATTTTTAGTGTTTTGAAGCTGGTTTCAACCTAAAGGAGCAGCTGGTCCACCATTTGTGAAGAAGGTCTTCAAGGGTAAGAAGCTTGTCCCTTTATTCCCCATTTTTGCATTGTATTTCTACCTACCTTGCAACTGTTTTTTGGTTTTGTGTATAACACATAAAAGTTCTGTTTTTAGGCCCTCTAAATAGTTGTTTAAGGTTGCTTCAAGCTTTGGGGTTGTTTGACCCCTCTTAAGCCTTGTAAGGCTCCATTTTGTGCCATTTTGAGTGTGCTCCGGGACTTTGGTGTTCGGGCCTCCTCACCACTGAAATCTTAAGGGATTTCAGTGGTAAGCATGGTACCTTGAAGTCCTAAGAAGGAGAGGGCCACCCCCTCTCCTTGTTGCTCTTGAAAAGGGCTATTTTTGCCTCTTGACAGAGCACCTAGCTTAGGCTCATGTTGACCATGCCTTGGCTGTTATTTATGCTTATTTTGCCATGAAATAGCATTTTTGTGTGTTGGTTTTGGTACACCATGCTTGCTTAGCATACATGCCTTGTAATGCCATTTTGTTGCCTTGACATGCCTTAGGTTGTAAACCATTGTTCTAGCATACTTTAGGCTTGGCTTTGTGAAGATTTCATGTTTGTTTTGCCATGATTAAGGTCTGTCCTTAGTTGTTTGGGTCGACTTTGGCATACTTAGTATAGCCCCTTTGCCTTTTTGGCTTGTTGGCCTTAAGTATGTGAATGTATAGCATGCATTACTTGCTTTGATTTAGTGGGTTGGGACCATTTTCCATGTCATTTCAGTCCACTTAGCATGCTCGTATACTTGCGTTTCATGGCTCTTTGATGTTCCAAGAGTTTGTATTTCATACTCCTTTCAAGTGCATTTGTGCATGCCTCCATGTGTAAGTCATTTAGATGTCATCTAAGTGGTTTTTGGGGTTCATCTTGACATGCTAAAACTCTGATTTTAGTTGTTTAAATCATGCGATGTTTGGTCTTGATGAGTGTAGTCCAATGCCTCTTTGGTGAGCTTTAGGCTTTGGGCTTGATTGCATGATATGCTTGCTTTGTTTAGTTGGTTTGGCACCTCCTATAGCATGATTTTCAGAGCTTAGTATACATGCCATTAGTCCATGTTTCCCCCTTTCGAGTGTGCTTGAAAGTTGCTTCATTATGCTTAAGTCTTAAACCATGTTTTCATGCATGCTTGTGTGTACATTTGCCTTCATGTACTTAGCATTTTGGCCACTGTTTTGGGTTTCCTTAAGGGCTGCCCTAATAAGCTTAAGTCCATCCTTTGCTTATTTGCATGTTTACCTTGCATGTTTATTTGTATACTTGCATGTCTACCTTGCATTCCCATGTTGCATATTTAGGTTGTATGCCTAGGTTGCACTCCATCTAGCATGCATGCCTTGTCCCTTGATCTAGTGATAGGGATTGGGCCTTTGGTTGTTTGAAAGCATTACATTTGACATCAAAATGTGCACACTTGGTTTCTTGGGCCATCATGCATGGAAATGCGCAATTGGTGGTCCGAGAACCAAGGTTCATGTCCCTTTGAGTCATAAACATGATATGGGGTGTGATTGATGCATATATTGCTTGAAATGCACTGCCATGCCAAGTATTGTCCTCTGCTGCTGTCAAACCAGATTCTGCAGGAAGTTTTGTCCGGCCGGCCACATTTAGTGCCGACCGGCCATCATTATTGGCCGATGGATCAGAGTCATGGCCGATGACCATTCCACATGGCCGGTGGTGTTCTCCCCCAGCCGGTGGTGTTCCCTGGCATCCATAGAGCAAACCCTGAGACTTTGACACACCTCAGAGGAGCAGAGCAGGGAAAACAGAGGCATCTTGGGCATGTCGTTGGATTTCTGGGCAAAGCTGAGCGCGCACTGCATTGAGCCTTCATCCCGGGACTGCTTATTGCTTTATTAGATTAATTAATTTGCTTAAATTAATTTAGTTGGCCTGTAATAGTTAATTAGCTAGAATAGTTGATTATTTATTTAGTCTGTATTATTCTTTCGGCCCCTCCGAGCGAGGGCGAATTTGTAATAAGCGTGGGTGAGTGTGTGTATGTCTTCCAACGCCCACTTCTTTCTCCCTTTTACTTACCTGCTTTGATGGTTAGTATTAGGGCATGTTTACTTTAGCATACCTCATGTTATGCATGCATGCATCATTCGTCAGTATTGCATGTACAGGGCTCGGCGCATCATGCTAATCGCATTATATTTCAAATTTAACTTTGAATACATGCTTCCTGTGCACCTCACATGTCATCCTTAGATTAGCCGAGCCTATTCTAGTGACATTTTGTATGCGATACATTAGGTACTTAACATGGACTTGGATCATGCATTGATTGCTAACATGTTCTTGTTCTAGGCACGGAGTACTTTGTAAGTATTTTATGCTTTAGCATCCTTGCATGCGTGTGAATGTTGCCATAATAGCATGCTTACCATGTGGCTAGATGTTTATATGTTAAACTATCTAAATGCCTGTGGGTGAAGGTTGGATTGTTTGAGTTGGAACAACTCGTTGAAATCCGTGTTTTAGCCTACTTGTGAGTAGCAAAACCCAAAGCATTTTCCAAAACAAACGGATATGCAATGTTTTGTTCCAATTTAGGTGATTCGGTCTATACTTGTTTGCTGTGCGCATAACATAGTAAATCTAGGCTAATAACCAGAATAAGAACACATAATGTTTTCAAAACAAGATATCACGGTTAGTAGAGGCCGATCTTCAGATCGGGCGAGAGGGGGGGCTCATAGCTGACCTTCCCCAATCGTACCCAAGCTCCCGAGCCGAGGCAACTTTGGTGATGACAGACACGTGGCCTTTGGCACCGAGTCAGGGTTTCCTAAATTCCCCCATTAATAAAATATTTAGGTGGTGACTCTGTATTTGGCGAAGCAGTCCATGTTTGGCACTTCTTTCAAAAAATCTGTTTTCAAAAACGATTTGCTGGATTTGGACTCTTTGGTTCAGATTTAGAACCGTGACAAAATCGAGTCCGAACTGTAGCGAGGTCCCCCGCGGGCGTTGTTACACTATTTCTATTTCATCATTGAAGTTAAACTTGCTTGCTGTTGGTTTTGGGTTTATTAAACTTGCTTGCTTTCTTTCTAAATTGGGAGCTTTGAGGATCTTGGGTTGGTCTTCTCATGGCACATATTGGTGGGCATCATTTCTCTGGAGGGTCTCTATCAGGTTTGAGATTTTTATGTATTCAAATTAAATCCTATCATATGATTTTGCAATTAGTTGGAGTGTTTAATATCTGAATGGTGGTGGTTTATTGCTTATTGTTTGTGCCCACTTCACTACCAATTATAAGTGGTTGGAACTAAGAATTATGTAATGAAGTTTTTTGACTGAAACTTGTTCTTTAATTGCTCTCTGTTTGGTTGGTCTACCATAATTAGAGACCCAGTATTTCAATATCTTGGAACTAAAGAAAAATAAATAAAATAATTAAGGCTCAAGCAAGACCAGTTGAATTCCTTGTTTAGTTAAATAAGATCCAGTTGTTAGATAAAATACAATACTTCTTGACGTCATTAGGGATGGATGCATCACTTATCTATTACAGAAAAAGTATTTAGAACCATAATTGTTTTCGAGAACCCAAAATAATTCATATACTGTCCCACAGTGGAGGCCTCATCGTGCATATGTATGTCATGTAATCATATATCAGCGAATAAGCATTCTCCCTCACATTCTTGTCAGAATAACTTTTTTTCTTCTCTTCTTTTTTCATTTTAAAATTTTAAAATTTTGACAAATAGACTGCCTAATACTATATATCAAATGACAATAGTAAGAGATGTAATTAGAAGGCTGTGATTGGTGGGCTTTGCCTAGAGTTCTGTTATTTTGTCAAGTTCTGTTTCTCTGAGACATCTTCTTTCATTGTGGGTTGATGCAATTTTGCATAATTTCTGTTACATCATTTGTATGATGCTTCAACTGAATTATTATGTTTGCCTTTTTATCAGTGAATTAAGGTATGAACTCTTCATCAACTCAATTTGCCACTTCAGGAATGATGGGTTTATATGAGAGACAAATTTTTTAGAAGTGGGCGCACCAATAAATTTTGTAAAATCTAGTCAATTCCTGTATATTTTTGTGTTCATTCATGTATTTGGTTTCTAGATTCGTAGTAAAACTCTTTCCGGATAAACCACAAACCTAGAAAAAGTGTCCACAAAAATAAAATGTAAGATGTAGATTAATGAATCTTTGGTCTACATATTTTATTTTCTACAATTAAAAAAATGTCTAGCATTACTCTATATTTTCACACCCACCAACCACTTCATGGTTTTTTATTATAATTCCCCACTCCTAAGGTTTGGAAACCAAATCAAGTAACCATCACAATCTTATAACAAATTATTGGTTAATTTACAGGTAATGAAGCTCAAGGAACAGCTTTCCGAGGCAGAGAAGGAGATACAGAGGCTACTGGAGAGAAGCGATGGTGTTTCAAGCAACAACCCGGCTTCATTGTTCTCCATGGAAGCCATGGATCCACCTCCTTTTCTAGGAAAGTTTGGGATGGAAGGGTTTGGAAATATTTTTTATGTGCCAGAAAACAATTACAATCATGGCATGGATTGGGTTAATCTTATATGATATGTAATTAAAGCAATTCTAGTATTAATGTAGCTAGTGACCATCTTATGTACATCTTTTTTTCTTCCTTTTTTTTTTTTTTTTTTTTGCCCTTGGCTTTGTTTTTATGTTGTAGTGTTTCAGTGGTACTTTACATTTGACTAGAAGATGGAATTGTTAATGTTAGAATATAACTTGCTTTTTAATTATGGATGAATTTTCATTTATATATTGGACTTTTTATATTATTATATAATTATTGGTTTTTTTTTTATAGTTATTTTTCATTTAGTACAGGTCATTTTCATATTTTTAATAATTTTATTACAGGTTTTTTTTTTGTTTTTTGTTTTAATTTGTTTTAATTTTTTTTAAAATTTTTTAATTTGTTTTTTAATTTTATATGTTGGACTTTTTGCGACGGCACTTATACTGTCGCAAAAGGTAGGGAATATAATTGAAAATAAGGCCTTTAGCGACGGTATCATAGCCGTCGACAATAGTCATTAGCGATGGCTCAGGTTGCTGTCTCAAATAGACTTTTAGCGACGGTATTTTTGCCGTCGCAAAAAACTTAGATTTTCATCCATTATTGGCGACAAAAATTTGCCATCGCAAAAAAGGAACTTTCCCGTCGCAAAAGCAAAGGCGACGGCACTTGCCGTCGCTAAAACCCTTTTGCAACCCCTTTTGTTGCGACCCCCACTTGCCGTCGCAAAAAATCATTTTACCATCGCAAAAACCTTTTGAGACGGCATTTGGGGTATTTGCGACAGCGTTTTGCCGTCGCAAAAAACAATTTTTTTTGTAGTGATCCGAAGACCAACTATTCCAATATAATACTTGTTTGCTTGGTAATTATTCCATCCCTACTTGTTCTTGTTCAATACATGCCAATCTTCATTATCACATGACATGTACGCGCCGTGGTACTTATTCTACCCACTATTCACTGATTGGAATTTTCTACCAATTTTGTTCACAAGTCTTCTAAATATATTGGGGTAAACTACCAATAAGTTATAATAATTGGATTTAATTTCTATCAAATTCTGTTGAAAATAATTTCTAATAAAATCATCATTAAAAATTGATAATTAGTAACTTTTTTTGCCACGAATTTTATAAAGTGTCTCTAAATCTTACAATTAGCGACGTTTTTTGTGACGAATTTTTCAAATTGTCGCTGAAAGTTAAAAATTAGTGATTTTTTTTTTTTTGTGACGGTTTTTTTAAACTGTTGCTAAAACTTATAATTACTGATATTTTTTGTGACAATTTTTAAACTGTTGCTGAAAATTATTAATTAGTAACGTTTTTTAATAGAGTTTGGTGGAAAAAGTCTTTAATTATCATAGGACCTATTCGACAATAAGTCCACCTATTAGGACCTACATGTAAGTCTCCCAATATATTGATTAACCACTACCAAAAAAAAAAAAAATTAAGGTTTTAGATACCAGAATTTAGGGAATTATTTTTTAGGGACCAAATATTTTTGTTACAAAAAATATCGTTATTATATTTTTAGTAATGAAAATTGAACATTAGTGATGAATTATTATCCTTTTAGGACCAAATTTTTTGTCTAAAAAAATAAACCATTTTGAAACCAAATTATTTTATTTCTAAAAGTCTATTTATATATTTTTAAAATTTTGTCACTAAAAGCCTTGTTTTTTACTTTTCGAGACGACTTTTTAGCGACTATCTTCACGACAATAGAAATTGATGTATAAATATATTTTGCAACAAAATTTTCACTTTTACAGACCAAAAAATTTGTTCTCTTCGCTTTGAACCGATCAGAAGTTGATTTCGACGCTTCTTTCGTCATTTCCACCATTCAAGGTCGATTCCCCTCGAGTTTCTCCCAAGGTTAGTTCACTTTTCCCTGGGTTTCAACTTTCTTTGACTTTTTCTCTCTCCTAGGGTTTAACTTGTTCAAAGTTTCACTATTTTCCGCATTTTCTCACACTTTTTATTCTTTTGCATCTATTTCAGATGGTAGACGATGTCCCACATGACGGGGGCTTCCCCACGTTCCTTCTGGTAGAGTTTCCAGCAGACTTCGAGGCCGAGCCTGAGGTTGAGCCTGAGCCATTACCGCCGAGCATCTGCCCATTCGATCCGACGAGGTATCACCCCGAGACACACATAGTACCAGTTGCGGGAGGCATCAAGGCCTTCACTGATTTGGCCAAGGACGCGCCAAACGACCTCCTACTGAGAGAGCCCATGTCCCATTTGTCGGCCATAGCCGTAGAGGTACAAACTTCGCTTTTTTGCATTACCACCTTTAACTGTTGCATTTCTTGCACTATTTTGATCTGATTGCATCGCATGCCTTGATCTGATTGTATTCCATACACTGCTGCTTCACATTCAACTGTACTTCATACCTCATCGCTTTGCATTCAACTGTACTTCATACATCACTGCTCTGAATTCGACTATACTTTCAATTGTACTTTACACCTCACTTGATCTAATTGCATCACATGCATTAACACAGGATGGAACCTGCTCCTTCCGAGGTTACGGTACCACGACAGCTCAAGATTGGTACGACGAGCTTCCAGCCGGGGTTTGTGACATCATCGACAGGACCGGCTTCGGTCTATTTTGCTCCAGTTTAACACGGGTCACAGTGAGCCGCCCTCTCTTAGGGGGTCTTGTGGAGAGGTGGTGGGATACCATCAGCTCCTTCCACTTCTCCTCCACGAGGGAGATGTCGATGACTTCCTACGACTTCGCCATGATCACCGGCTTAGGTGTAGGAGGTGATCTGATCCTTCTCGATCGTGACATGGGAGAGTGGGAGGCTGCGTAGGCCGCACTACTCGGGGCACAGCCACCGACACTTCGGGCAGGCATGGTCAGAAACAGCTGGTTTGAGGAGCAGTTTAGAAGAGTTGAGCCCGAGACTGTTGAGCAGACTGAGCAGTACGCCAGGGGCTTTCTCATGTTTCTCTTCGGTACCACCTTGTTCTCGAACAGGTGGAATACCGTAGGTTTGTATCTGCTGAGTGCATTGGTGGTGCTGCAGCGAGTCCCGTTCTACGACTGGGCAGAGCCGGTCTTACCACTCTATATGGATACATGAGTTCGACCTCTCGGATGTACGGGACCTTGATCGACGGCTATTGGCGAGCCTGGGAGGTACGCAGCTTAGTTCCCCCTTTTCAGTTTACAGTTTTTGCTCAGCTGTAAGGGAAAGTTGATCAATATAGTGTATGAACAAAGTACAGAAAATGCAGAAAGCGGAGCGTAGTACAATGCACGAAACATGCAAGTCTAGAGCAAAGATTAGACTTTGTGTGTGCAGTGTGTAGTGTGCAATACAGTGCGTGAGCAGATTCAGAAAATGCGAAGCAGAAAGCATATAGTGTATGAGCAGAGTACAAAGGATGCAAAAAGTACATGTGTTGCACAAATGTAAAGCAGGAAATACTGAGCAAAAACTGTAAACTGAAAAGGGAGAACTAAGCTGCGTACCTCCCAAGCTCACCAGTAGCCGCCGATCAAGGTCCCGCACATCCGAGAGGTCAAACTCATGTATCCATATAGAGTGGTAAGACCGGCTCTGCCCAGTCGTAGAACGGGACTCGCTGCAGCACCAATGCACTCAGCAGATACAAACCTACGGTATTCTACCTGTTCGAGAACAAGGTGGTACCGAAGAGGAACATGAGAAAGCCCCTGGCGTACTGCTCAGTCTGCTCAACAGTCTCGGGCTCAACTCCTCTAAACTGCTCCTCAAACCAGCTGTTTCTGACCATGCCTGCCCGAAGTGTCGGTGGTTGTGCCCCGAGTAGTGTGGCCCATGCAGCCTCCCACTCTCCCATGTCACGATCGAGAAGGATCAGATCACTTTCTACACCTAAGCCGGTGATCATGGCGAAATCGTAGAAAGTCATCGTCATCTCCCTCGTGGAGGAGAAGTGGAAGGAGCTGATGGTATCCCACCACCTCTCCACAAGACCCCTTAAGAGAGGGTGGCTCACTGTGACCCGTGTTAAACTACAGCAAAATAGACCGAAGCCGGTCCCGTTGATGATGTCACAGACCCTGGCTGGAAGCTCGTCGTACCAATCTCGAGCTGTCGTGGTACCGTAACCTCGGAAGGAGCAAGTTCCATCATGTGTTAATGCATGTGATGCAATTAGATCAAGTGAGGTGTAAAGTACAATTGAAAGTATAGTCGAATTCAGAGCAGTGATGTATGAAGTACAGTTGAATGCAAAGCGATGAGGTATGAAGTACAGTTGAATGTGAAGCAGCAGTGTATGGAATACAGTCAGATCAAGGCATGCGATGCAATCAGATCAAAATAGTGCAAGAAATGCAACAGTTAAAGGTGGTAATGCAGAAAAGCGAAGTTTGAACCTCTACGGCTATGGCCGACAAATGGGACATGGGCTCTCTCAGTAGGAGGTCGTTTGGCGCGTCCTTGGCGAAATCAGTGAAGGCCTTGATGCCTCCCGCAACTAGTACTATGTGTGTCTCGGGGTGATACCTCGTCGGATCGAATGGGCGGATGCTCGGCGGTAGTGGCTCAGGCTCAACCTCAGGCTCGGCCTCGAAGTCTGCTGGAAACTCTACCGGAAGGAACGTGGGGAAGCCCCCGTCATGTGGGACATCGTCTACCATCTGAAATAGATGCAAAAGAATAAAAAAATGTGGAAAAATGCGGAAAATAGTGAAACTTTGAACAAGTTAAACCCTAGGAGAGAGAAAAAGTCAAAGAAAGTTGAAACCCAGGGAAAAGTGAACTAACCTTGGGAGAAACTCGAGGGGAATCGACCTTGAATGGTGGAAATGACGAAAGAAGCGTCGAAATCAACTTCTGATCGGTTCAAAGCAAAGAGAACAAATTGGTTTGGTTCAAAACTCTTATATGTTGTAGTGAACAAACATCAATCACTTGTACATTCATTAATCAGGAAATTTTATTAGGGCCGGTAAAATATGCACTCTAATTATGATTTTTATGATATTTGGTTTGAGATTATTTTGACTTGATTATGATTTGGTTATACACATTGGTCCTGCTTGGGAGGAAGGTTTTGGGTTAAAAGAGTAAATAAAGACAAAATAGACTAAAATAGTCAATAAGACAAAACATCACATTTAAAATATAAGTATTTCACTTTTTCTCTTACAACCATCAAACCAACTACGGGGAAAAAAATTATAAAAAAAAGCCAACTATCTTCCAAAACATAACTTTTTTAGTCAAGTTAAAATAGTCAAAAAACCAATTACTTGATTACAATAGTCAAAAAAATTAACTGTCTTCCCCCAATATATTGATGAACAAACTTCAATTACTTGTACATTCATTGGTTGGGAAAATTTATTGCAGCATATAACATATGCACCCTAATTATGATCTTTATAATATTTGGTTATAAATTATTGAGATTTTAATTTGGACCTGATTATAACTTGGTTATATATATTGGCCCGGTTTAGAATGAAGCTTTTGGATTAAAATAGTCAATAAAGACAAAATATGTTAAAATAGTTAATAAGACAAAATGTCACATCCAAAAGATAATTATTTTATTTTTTCTCTCACAACCATCAAATCAACTATAAAAATAAAAAATAAAACAGCTAACTATCTTTCCAAACATAATTTTTTTTAACCACATTAAAATAGTCAAAAATGCAACTAAAATAGTCAACTTCCCAAATGAGCTCATTGTGATTTTAGTTATGATCAAAGAACTCTTTTGTTAATTTTATGTGGTATTTGGTTATAACTCTTTTTTTTTAGTTGAGAATCTCATAAGATTGAGTTATGACATTTCTGGTAATGAGCCTCACAAATATCATAACTTACATATGGCACAAACATGTATACCACAGCTATGGATGAAAAAATGCCTCGATCTGCTAGGTTTCCGACTCCCTTCGACCCTAATTGGATGGATTTGAAGGGATTGAATAGGGTAGGGTCGGATTTGAGAAAGTTTTTGAAAAACCCGATTGAGTTATTGTTGGGGGTGGAGGATAATATTTTTTTACCGAAACCCACCAAACCCATGAATAAAGTAATAAATAAATAACAATATTACATGTATATGTAATATATGCATAATATATTGTTGAATTTTTATAAAATATATATAAAATATCTAATGAGTTTTATTATGTTATAAATATAATATAATTTTAATATATGTACAATATATAATATATTTTTTAATTATAAATAACATTTTAATTATTAAATTTTAATATTATTGTTAAATTTCTTATTATGTTACAGATCAGATAGGACTGAAAGTGGGGGTTATATTTGCAGGTTTGGATTTGGGTGGGAGAGAGTTTCATGAGGATCAGGTCGGGGTGGGGGCAAGCAATAAAATTGGGGAGGGGTGGAGGTGTGGAGGCCTCCGACCCATACCCTACTTGTTGCTATCCCTAAACATAGCATTACCCTCATTGATTACTCACATTCATAAAATTATTGTAATATATATAATGATCCAAATTTATTAATATGAATTTTTAATTTTAAAATAAATTATTATTGAAAATAACTTTATTTATGAAAATGAGATTATCATAATTTTTTTTTTATTTGGTTCATATATGATATTATGATGAAACCCAATAAATTACAATTATAATGATAAAAAAAAATAATAAATAAAAGAAATATCCAGCAAATATATGAAATAATACCCACACACCAGAGGATTTGAACCCATAACTTTTATTGACTTTTTTTTTTATTGAGGTCCAAAATTTTTGATCGAAGTAATTCTTTAATTGACATTACCGCAACATTATTGTAACGTTTTTTTATAAATAGAATTATTCTTATTTAAGCATGTTAACGAGAAGCAGCAACCTTTACACAACATTCATTAACAAAACAAAACTCGTGTACTTGGAATAATATAGCAATGCAATGCAATTCCATGTATTGAACTGATCTATATTGTGAATAGAAATTACTATGTAACTAGAAGGCATTGATGAAAGCGATGTAGTTACAAAAGAGTGAATGTAAGAACACCAAACCTAGGAAAGATGAGGGAGATAGGTGATAGGCCCATGACATGGCATGGGATGCGCCGAAACAGTGAAGAATTATATGAAGAATGGGAAGCTCCTAATAATTCAATTCAATTCAATTCTAATTATTCTCCAACCCTCTCCCAAACTAGCTAGTCAATTGCGTGTTCCTCAAAATCTCCAAGTCAGTCGTTGATGCATCATCATGTGGGCGCACAAATCAATCAACTCTTATACTGTATTTAGTTGGGAGATTTGAAAAGGAATTTGGAAAGAGAAATGGAAAAGGTAGATAAAATATAAATAAAATATATTTATATTTCACCTAATTTCACACATATCTTTCCTTTTTTTTTTTCTTTTTTTTTTTTCTTTCTAAATCTCTTCCCAAATCACCAACCAAACACTGCATTAACTTTTAAGCTTGTTCAACTCCACTTTCCTCTTCTCAGATGCACGACTGTTGAAAGTGAAATTGGTAAACAAGGTTAGATATATATATATATATATATATAAGGGCAAATTGGTCTTTTTACATTTGCCAATAAAGGTGTTAACTGTGCACATTACTTCATCAACTGCATGGAGGTTATGTTGTGATATTCGAACGTCAAGGGAATAATCCACAAATGGCCAAAACCATAGGGGGTAAAGTGAAGTTTGCCCAAAAACAAAAGTCAGTGGTTGATGATGGGTAGAGACAATAATCTGATGAGCGGGATGGGAATGGGGTTCTCGACTGAAATAGTGAAAGGAACAGATTTTTGGGGAGGGAGTCACACCACAATGGATGGAGAGGCACTTAGATTAATTGAAGATTGCAACTTGCTTGTTTCTTTCATTTCTTTATTTACAATGTTCCATGCAAATGCAATACAATGGAAAGGAAAAAAATAATTGTAGAAATTTCGAAAAAGAAAATGCTACAATAATTCTATACATTATCTCATTTTCTCAACCCTAGATACAAGAAAAAATGATATTATTGTGTTTAAGAGTGAGAAAATGATGTAAATTATGTATAATATTGCTCTTTCACAAAATATCTCTCCAACATACTTTTCTAATCAATAGTAAATAAAACACGCTAACAGTTTCTAATGGTGGTAAATTACAATTTGCCCCCTTAAGTTTTATAATTTTTCACTTTGATCCTTAAAATATATATATATTTTTTTTCACTTTAGCACTTAATGGTTGAAATTTTTCTAATTTACACTTAAAACATACTTCCATCAATTTTAGACGAGAAGTTTGTCTACGAGAAAATAGATGACAATTTTTTTTTAATTTTTTTTTTTTTTAAATAGACCATTCATTTTTTGGAAGACAAATGTGATAAAATGAAAACTCTACGATTATTAGATCGACTTAATTTTTTTTTTTTCATATTCGACGCTACACACTCCCATTTGTTGCTCTACTTGACGCCCCTTACCATTTCTCTCCGCTTTCTGACTCTCCTAACCTTTCTATAACCTTTCTTTTTTGTTCGATGGCTCGTTTCTAAACAATCACCATGTTGTTCAAATTGTGAAATCAAATAAATCGATTCACGAATAAATTAAAAAAATATATATATATATTCCAAGAACACATGCTGAGAATTACAACTAAATTACAACAGAAATACACAATACAATAAAATGGTAAAGAAAGCAAACCGAAGCCTGCACGGTAGCAATTTCCTTAAAACAGATTTCGCCGCCTCACGGGTCAAGTGCTTGAGGAATTCCGGCGTCTGTCTCTCAGGATACGACGGTCAAAACCAACTACGGCAGAAGCACTTTCTGTCTAGCTTAGCGAACAAAACCATGGCAGCACTCTCTCACTATAGGAACTTTCTAGCAAAGTGACTAAAGAATGGAAGAAACAATTTCTGTGTTTGAGACTTGACAGGAGGGTCTCAATTTATACATGTATAGGGGAGAGAGGAGAAGCCTCCAGCCTTTATGGCTGGTCACTAATGCACCATTAACCTCTGCAATAAAGGCAGGAGTTACAAACCCCATTAATGCACTATTAAACTCTGCAATAAAGGTAGAAGTTACAAACTCCATTAACTCTTTCATGGAGCTAACTTCATTCTCATTCAATTCTCAATGGTTTTTTACCATTCTATTTGTGGTGTAAAGATCTCATTGCAAAGTATCTAGACTCACTTGGACCTAACACAATAGACGGTTGGGACCTACCTTAATATTTAATTAAAGTCACCAAAAATCCATTTTTTCCAACAATCCCCCACATGAATAAAAATTAACCGAATGACTCTAGAAACGGACACCGTTCAATAAAGACTCGGAGAGAGAGCACACAGACTAACCCTGCATCAGAAAAGGTAGCTGTTGGCCTTGAACCTTTCGTAGTGATAACCTATCGGATTTACTAGATGACCAGTGAACGTGATGTCTTGAACTGTTCTGCCATTTGTGTAAACCAAGACAATAGACCTCACACAGGAGTTAGTCCAACCATTGTTCTTGTTCTCACTTGTGTGTCCGGTATGGCCCTGGAACACTAGCCTGGTTCAGTGAGTGGTTTTAAAGAATTCAGCCTTACCAATTCTTAAAGAAGCGGCCCCACTTCGCACTTACATAGATGACCTATATAAGGTATCTCATGATACCCCGGTTGACTATCATATCACTTAGGTCATTAAAAGCATTAGCTTAACCTTCTACCCCATCGGCTATCACTGTACAAAGGAATGGGCAAGAGGATTTACCTCTTCAGTGACTCATCCATTACACGAAATTAGGTTGTCCCTTTGAACCTAGATCTTGGGATCTCCAGCCAACTAGGTTGGGTTTTCCGTTCCGGTAACATTCAAAGGCCTGAATCCCATTCCTTTTGACGACCTCTCGACCAACACTCGTTTAACCCTTTGGTTAGCGGATCCGCAAAGTTGCCCTTAGACTTTACATAGTCTATAAAAACAACTCCATTTGAGAGTAGTTGTCGAATGGAATTATGTCTACGACGGATATGTCTAGACTTTCCATTTTACATATAACTCTGTGCCCTACTAATTGCAGATTGACTATCACAATGAATACAAATAGCTGGCACAGGTTTAGACCAACGTGGCAAATCTTCAATGAAATGGCGAAGCCATTCAACTTCTTCAGTTGCTTTATCCAATGCAATAAACTCAGATTCCATCATTGATTTCGATATACACGTTTGCTTGGAAGATTTCCAAGACACGGCTACCCCTCCGAGGTTAAACACATAACCACTAGTAGATTTGGAGTCTTTTATATCATATATCCAGTTAGCGTCACTATACCCTTCTACTACCGTTGGGTATCTGGTATACTGCAGCCCATAATCCCGGGTGTAGCGTAGATAACCTAACTCCCACATAATGCCTCTCCAATGAGTGGCATTAGGATTACTCGTGTATCTACTAAGCCTGCTAACAGAGTAGGCTATATCCGGCCTTGTAGAACTCATAAGATACATCAAACTTCCAATGACCCGAGAATATTCTAGCTGAGAGACACTCTCACCATTATTCTTGGTCAAATGTAGACTCACGTCTACCGGTGTCCTAGATACACTTGTTTTTGATTTACTAAATGTCTCAAGTATCTTCTCAACATAGTGAGACTGAGAAAGTATAATACCACTAGATGTTCTGGTAATCTTAATACCTAGAATGACATCTGCAAGGCCCATATCTTTCATGTCAAACTTTGAGTTTAACAATCTCTCGGTAGTTCAAACTATTTCATCATTACTACCAACAATGAGTATGTCGTCTACGTATAGACACAAAATGACATAACCTCTGTCAGTGTCTTTAACATATATGCACTTGCCACACTCATTGATTCTAAACCTATTTGACAACATAGCGTTGTCAAACTTCTCATGCCATTGCTTAGGAGCTTGCTTCAAACCATACAATGATTTGACAAGCTTACAGACTTTCTTACTTTGTCCTGGAGCTGAAAACCCCTCGGGTTGCTCCATGTAGATTTCTTCATTCAAATCTCCATTTAAGAAAGTTGTCTTTACATCCATCCGATGTATCTCCAGACCACGTAGCGTTGCTATTGTAATCACCATGCGAATGGATGTAATCCTTGTCACAGGTGAATACGTATCAAAGTAATCCAGGCCTTCTCTCTGCTTGTATCCTTTGATAACTAGCCTAGCTTTATATTTATCGATTGACCCATCAGCTTTCTAAAGATCCATGTACTCCCCAAGGCCTTACTGCCTGGGGTTAGATCAACCAACTCCCAAGTATGGTTCTGTAAGATTGAGTCAATTTCACTTTTAATAGCTTCTTTCCATAAGGACTTTCTGGTGAAGTCACTGCTTCATGGAAAGTTCGAGGTTCTCCCTCTAACATATGAGTCAAGAAGTCCGGGCCAAAGGACTTGGTAGTCCTAGCCCTCTTACTCCTTCTCGGCTCATTTAAATCCTCAATTTGATCATCAACTTGATCATCTAAGTGATCATCTGTTTGATCAGCTATGTGATCATTGTCACTTTCAACCTCTTTCATGGAACTCGGAATACATTTTCAAAGAAAGATGCATTTCTTGATTCCATGATAGTATTCTTGTGTATATCTGGAATAGCAGACTGAATCACAAGAAATCGATATGCACTGTTATATTGTGCACAACCATTGAATACAAAGTCAACGGATTTTTAGGCTTATCCTAACCCTCTTGGGTTTAGGTATTCCCACCTTTTGCATGACACCCCCACATTTGTAGAATTTATACAAAGGCTTTTGGCCTTTTCCGAAAATTCATATAGGGTCTTTAAACAATTCATTGTGTCACAATGATTATGAAACTCTCAAAATCATATCACAGTAAATACATTCCCAGACTGTCATCAATCGAATTAGGCACCCAAACATATTTGGTCCAACCTATCACTCTGAAGCCAATAGTCTAACTACTAGGAAACACAAATCCAGTGTTCAATAGTCTACTACTCGGAACTTCATAACATGGCCAGTAGTCTTATCACTAGGAATCACTAATTTCTCAACATGTGGCCAGTAGACTTTCTACTACTATGAATTACAATGTCTTAACTTGTGATCAGTTGTCACATTACTACTAGGAATCACAATGTCCTAACATAGGATCAATAGACTCTTTCATTACTCGGAATCATCATGTCTTGACATATGATCAGTAGCCTCTCCACTACTAAGAACCATCATGTCTTGACATGTGATCAGTAATCTGTTCACTACTAGGAACCACAATCTCATTACTGTGTAGCCAGTGGTCTAACACCTCCTAGGAATCACCAGTTTTCTATCTCTGTGATCAGTGATCTTGTACTCACTAGGAGCCACCAATTTAAGAATATATTTGGAATTTAAAAATCCAAAAAATATTCACCCACTATAACAGGTTGTCTCATCTTTGCTTTCAAGCAATGTCACATAGCAATCATAAATGCTATAAATAATACAAGGATACCATACTAATTGCCTCTGATCAATTCAGAGATATTTTAATGCAATCTTATGATTTCCTTTAATCATACTTGATCTCTCAAGATCTTCCTTTAAGAATCTCGCGAGGCTAAGGATGTCAGGTAGAACAACATTTCTGTTTGTCACATTTTGAAGCCATTTTTGAAACAACACAACAGAATTTCACTTCTGTGATTCCAGAAATTAAACTTAACCCTTAGAAAATCCCTCAGATGGAAATTTAATTCAAAACTAGTCTCACCATTTAACCTAGAATCGAACATGGTCAGGAATGTTTCCAGGAAGACTGGAGGGGTCACATCGGTCCCACTTAAAACCCAGTTAACCTTTTGACAAAACATCCGAGAGCATGTTGACTCCTAGTCCATGGGAAACAATTTTAAAATTAAGATTTCCAGGGGATAAACCAGGTTATAACAAACCAATTCCTAAGCAAATAAAATTTGCTATTAGAATTACACCACTCATAAAAGTTAACCGGTACTCCCGGAACTGAGCCCATGATTTCTGAATAAAAATGAAAGATATTTTAGCTAATGCTAAAATTTGATTTCTTTTCTCAAAACCATAACACTTTGGAAATAATCAGATTATAAATCAAAACACTTTGGATATAATCAAATTATAATCAAAGATTTTCTCCAAACTTGGTTTTCCAACACTTTGGGAATAAAATGATTAAACCCAGATACTTCCTCAAACCCCAAAGGTTTGAAACCAAATCCATCATAGTTGTCATTTCTGAACAAATAAGAACTACTCTTTAGCCAAGGCTAAACACTTTGGTTTCTATTACAGAAAACCAAGCCAAATTCCAAACTTACAAGCAATTTAAAAATTGCTACAACCAAATACATGCATATAAAATGCTTCTAATAATACAAGCAAATAAAACTTGCTACTACAAATTGGTAAACAAACCAACTAAATCTCAAGCAAAAAATGCTTCAACCATTTAAATAAAATAACCAATCCATCAGGATTCTATTTAGTCCAAAAGCCTTTCCACGCTTAGGTATTCCTATTCAACACAAAAGTTAGTAGTCCAAACATTTTTGTTTTTACATCCCAAATACTATTTATTTGATTTTGTATTTGTTTTTCTATTCCCTTTCGCATAAGTATTCCTGTAAAGAAAGTTAGCAGAAAAAATCACAACAAAATACAAACAAATAATCTAAGCAAAAAATAAATATAATAAATAATTGAAACCATCTAGCCAACTATTTATAAAATTAACCAATGAATTAAAATGCCAATTAAATTAAAACTTTAAAATAAAGTTCAATAGTCTTGAGTTATGAATGAAATTAATTCATAATAAACATTTAAACTAATAACTCCAAATAAATAAGTTAAATTCAAAGTTAATGCACCCAATTAAATTTAGAATATTCATGTACATAAATTCATACAAGTTACAAAACTGTATAACTCCAAAATACATTAAACTAAAATTAATAGGCAAGAATTATAAATAATTGTAAGAAACCAATAACCATTTAGCAATTAACATGCAAAAAAATTCTAAAGATTAAATCATGTAAGAAAACTAAAAGCTAAAAACTAAATAACATGTCAAAACTTGCATAATTTACAAATATTGAATTTCCAGGAAAAAGCCAGTGGACTAAAAACCATAAAATTGAAAGTCTATGAGCATACGTAAATTTATAAAAAAAAAATAAAAATTTCAACAGTGGGCACGGTTGTAATAGGCAGCAAGCACATCTGTTCTATTGTTTATTTATTATTATAATACCAAACATACAACTAAAATCAGAACATGACAAACTCAAAAGTCATGCAAATCATATTAAAAAAAACTAGAAGCAATCAACCATAAATTATCTAATAAACGTAAACTAATTATCTAATAAATTGGATTGCAACAATAGACAATGAGAAGTAAAACAGTAGCATGCAATCTTATGAATCTAATTATATAATTTATGAAAACATCAAAAATCAGTTTTAAGCTTCTTGTTCAAATTGTGAAATTAAATAAATAGATTCACGAATAAATTAAAAATATATATATATATATATATATATATATATATATTCCAAGAACACATGCTGAGAATTACAACTAAATTACAACAGAAATGCGCAATACAATAAAATGGTAAAGAAAGCAAACCGAAGCTTGCACGGTAGCAGTTTCTATAGCGACCCCGGTCTTTTTCCTTTAGATTTTTGTATCCGGACTTAAGTTCCGTGGATCCAGGCATTGTGTATTGTTGTTGTTGTCCTTTAATTCTTTATTTTTGAGTTATAGGATGTCTTTGGACAGGTTTGTTTCAGGTTGGTTGGGTTTAGACACCAAGGGTTGCTGTCCAGAATTTTGGACCTTCGCTCGAGCGAGGAGTTGGTCGCTCGAGCGAGCTGTTGTTTTTGTTCTTCGCTCGAGCCAGGTTTTGGTCGCTCGAGCGAGAGTCTGCGTCTGGGCTTAGGACCTGAGAGATGTGTTTTTTGGCTCGAGCGAGCTTTTCTTCACTCGAGCGAGCGAGGTGTATGTTTTCGAGTTCTTCGCTCGAGCGAGCATTTCGTCGCTCGAGCGAGCTTCTGGGTTGCAGACCTGAAGCATCGAGTTTTTGGCTCGAGCGAGCTTTCTTCGCTCGAGCGTGGGTTTTAGTGTCTGGTCGCTCGAGCGACCATGTCTTCGCTCGAGCGAGCCTGTCCAGTTTAAATACGCAGCAACAGTTTTAAATCGTTTTTTTTTTACAACTTTTTGATCCAGAAACCCTAGTTACGAGTTTTCTCTCTCCCAACTCACCTTCTCTCCTAGGTTTGATCTAGTTAGGGTGGTTTTTACCCTAGTTGCTTTACAAATAAGATAGAGGAGAGTGAGGGCTTTCATTTAATCTGAGCAATTGTTGGTTTGGAGCACTTTCAAGTTTTGGGCATCATCTTCATCTTCTCCTTTTTGAGTTATTTCTTCGAGGTAGGGATTTCCTACTCCATTTATACGCTTTAATCCTAAGTGGTGGTATTTTGGTATGTGGGGGTAGTTTGGTAATTTTGGGAGAAACCTTAGGGTTTTGTCATAGATTAATTATATAATTAATTTAAAGGAAGATTGTGATATTGGGGTAAATTCATGAGGTTGGGGAATTTAGTGGTTTGTTGTTGTATTTGGTAGTTTAAATACTTACCTTAGAGAATATTGAAATTATTGAAATTACAATTATTGTAATAGTTATTTCTTGCTTAGAAATAATTGTTTTGGGTTATCGGTGGAGGATAGTCATTGATTGTTGTAGACCTTGCATGCGGCTTAGGTATAACTGAAATTAAGTCATTTATCTTGACTGTTGAATTAATACAGAACATTCATGTATTGATTATGTGTTGTATATGGCAATTGTGTGTTTCATTGCATATGCATTTGGTTTGGAGGAGATAGGAGATGAACTCCACGGTTTAGGGGAAGATAGGGGATGGACCTCTAAACCGGACTTGTTGGGAGGAGATAGGGGATGGACTCCAGTAGCATCACTTATGTGTGTGCTTAATTATAATAGAAATATTTCTATTTGTTGTTGATATGATACATCACCACCATGTGTATCAGTTGGGAAGTAAGGAAGTGAATTTGATTGAGATTGGTATAACACCAGCATGTGTGTTTATTATGTTACGAGAAAGGTTTAACCTGATTTGTTATCCTTGTTGAATTGTTTGGCCAGGTTCTGAACCATGACTGTATAAATGGAAAGTAAAAGGTGTCATAGACCATGTGTCATAGACAACGTAGGCGTTTGTGTCGATGAATTGTAAATTAATTATCTTGTGTTAACCATGTATCGGGTGCTACTACTTTAGTTAATTCTTATGCTTGGTTTAGTATTTCTCTACTGGGCTGTGGCTCACCCTATATGGGAACTTCATTTTCAGGTTCAGGTGGTTCACTACCTCCAAAGACTTAGCTTGTGAGGATTTGGACTTGAAGACTTGTTTTATTTGTTTTAGTGGTTTTATTTGAATTATGTAAACATTCAAGCCCAAGGCTTTATTTGTTTTGAGTTAGAACTCATGAAATTGTGTCCAAGTGTTGGCTTGGCAAGATGTAAGCCCGTAGGGCACTTATTTTGATGTTTTATTTCGTAATACTCTGATGATTTAAATAATATAATGTTTTTCTTTTAATAATGCATGCCTTGTTTTATATTTAATGGGTTTAATTTTGAGGGCGTTACAGTTTCTTTAAAACAGATTTCGCCGCCTCACGGGTCGAGTGCTTGAGGAATTCTGGCGTTTGCCTCCCAGGATACGACGATCAAAACCAACTACGGTAGAAACACTTTCTGTCTAGCTTAGCGAACAAAACCATGGTAGCACTCTCTCACTATAGGAACTTTCTAGCAAACTGACTAAAGAATAGAAGAAACAATTTCTGTGTTTGAGACTTGACAAGAGGGTCTCAATTCATACATGCCATTAATGCACTATTAAACTCTGCAATAAAGGCAGAAGTTACAAACCCCATTAACTCTTTCATAAAGCTAACTTCATCGGGCAATTTCTCATTCAATTCTCAATGGTTTTTGGTCATTCTATTTGTGGTGTAAAAATCTCATTGCAAAGTATCTAGACCCACTTGGACCCAACACAATAGACGGTTGGGACCCACTTTAATATTTAATTAAAGTCACCAAAAATCCATTTTTTCCAACACACCATTGATTCGATAAGAAGAAATCAAACTAAGGAAAGCCGCACAAACACCATTGGTGTCTATGTAGTTTAAATATGATCAGTGTTGGGAAGTTGCAATTGGTTGAGCACAGGAAAGCCGCACAAACACCATTGGTTCAACACTAATATTCTGAACACTCTTTCTCTATCTCTCCCAGTTGATTCTCTTTCTTTTGCTGTGAGGGAGCTAGTAGTACATTTGAGAGGCTGTGTGGATGGCGAATTGCGAGGATGGGAGAGGTTTGAAGGGTTGGTAATTACGGTGGAAAGGACTATGAGTGCGGTCATAGGCGTAGAAGAGGTTGGGAAGTGTAGGTTAGAGGTTGGTGGTGGGGTGGGTTTGGAGTTAGGATTTGAATTGTGGGAGGAATGTAAAAAGAAGAAACAAGGTTAGGGATAATGATATTTTGAGTATTATGGAGGGTATAACAAGATAAATTAAAATTTTAAATTTTAGAGCGGGGGTGTAATTAAAAAATGGGTGTAAGGAGACATTTTTGTTGTGTAAATTGAAGCTCCTGTGTCTATCTCTCCTATTTTACTATTGCAAAATAGTTTTCCGAAATTTTGTTTTGCAAAAAAGTTACAGTGAGATTTCACATTAAGTAGAATTTTTTTTATCTAAGCAATAGTAGTAAGCTTTTGAAATTGTTTCATAAACATGTTAGACATATATTTAGGAATATTCATAATTAATTTAATGATTTTTGGAGCAAGCAGATTTTTTTTTTATTTGAAAAAAATCAATTTTGGGTCTTGTTTATTTGATTTCTATATTTAAAATCATAAAAATTAGATATAAAAAATTGAAAATGTTTTGATTATTATGGTGACTTGATGGTAGTAGCAACATTGTGTTGAAAGTTAGCTGAAGGATTTATATATACTTGAAAATTAAAATTTAACTACATGAAGACTTTCATGTAACAACCCTGATCTATGATTAGCTTATTATCCTTGATTAAGAATGCCTAATAAGTAATTAAAGGGAAATTCTAAATTAATTGCATGTATATTGTGTTATTTGTGTTTATATATGTCTGACGTAGGAATATATACTTGAATTTCTGTTTCAATTGTGAATTGAATGCCTTGACAACATCCGATCACGAAATTGACTAGGTTAACATGTAATTTGGAACTTTTATAATTTTATGTTAAGTTTTATTGAAACTCGATTCGGAACCAAATAATTAGAATAAAATAATTGTAATTGATTAGTCTTAAACCAAGTTTACTTAAGCTCCACTAATTGGCCTATATAAGGCTTATATGCATACTCTGGAATCATCTCACCATCTCTTTGAGCATCAAACATGTGAGAGAGAGAGAGACAGAGAGAGATAAAGAGATTGATTGAGTGGAAGAGTTTGAATTCAAGGCACTACAACAATTTGCACTTTTAACAACATTTTTTTTTACTCATCAAAAGTGTATTTTTTGTCGCTGAAAGTATTAGCGATGCCAAAAAAAAATAAAAAAAAAGATCGCCGAAGTCATGTCACTAAATGATTCAGCGACCAAATAAATTACGGTCGCACTTATAAAATAATCAGCAACCAAATAATTTAGTCGCCAAATACCAAAAAATCATCGCCGTAAAGTAACATTTAGTCGCTAAAAATAATCTTAAACAGATGCCATGTTAAGTTTTAGTGACCTACAAAAACATCACTGAACATCCTTTGGCGACCAAACAAAATAGTTTTTGAATGCCAAATCTTTTGGCAACCAATTAAGAATTTGGTTGCTATAAAATAAATTAACAACTGAAAAACTTGCCATCAAAAATTCATTATTTTAATATTTTTTTACAATTTCTTGTTCAATTCATAAACCTGTAAAAAATAATCCAAACCCGAACTTTCTTTTCCTGTGCATCATTTCTACACATACATGCAATAAAAAAAGAAATTAATACATTGTGCAAAGCATCCAAACTATAAACTTAATTAATTCAAAAGTAGTAGCATATTAAACATAAGCAAAATATCAAATACAAAACATTCAACATATGTAAATCCCTTACAATTCAAAACTTAAAACATATACACAATGATTCCAAAAGAACTTCCAAGTTACAAAATCCTATGACAAAATATATCAAAAAAATTCAAAATATAATCCTTTGATGCTCCCCAAAATACGTTCCATCCATTGCCAATCTGTCAAACATATGAAAAAAAATTACAATATTAAAATGTCAATAATAAAATGTTTAGTCTCAAAATTATGATATATCAAACACAACAGCCACCCTTAATTATATTGCCCAAAAAATAAGAATAATAGCAAGAAAAAAAAAATTTACAAAAGCTAGCTCATTAACCAAACATACAACCACCTATATGATAATTTCTAAATTACAAAAGCTGAGATGAAGGTAATTTGTTAAAGGACCAAGTATGGTGGAAGTTGTCCCCTATGCCGTCCTAATTGGAAAAAGAATTAATTTAATTGACAAAGATTGTAACTTTAGTTTGAGTCATTTATGGAACCATAATCATTACAATAAAAAAATAAAAATAAAAAAAGAGGGTAGACATCACAGTTATTCACATGGGATGACTAGCTTTTTACTTAGGATTTTTAACATTTTAAAGGTGGCTTACGTTTTATTTTTGACTTTTTACACTATAACCTGCATAATACTAGCTAGGACGTTGAGGACTAGTCTTTCAGTCCTCGTATATATATGTGTGTGTGTGTGTATGTGTGTGTGTCCTAATGTACTAAAACAAGCTATAAGTTTATTGAAATTGAAGAATAATGAACGAGTGGTTTGAACGGCTTTTGGGTGGCAGCTGTCAAGTTTTGTTATGTTCTGTACCAGTTTGTGAGACTTGATACAGAGCAGCCAAAGTGTTTGTTGTCTTTTGGTTTTCTTTGTTGGTTTCTCACCAATATCTCTCTCCTTTATTGATGTAATCCTTGAATCTTATACTTTGTGATTTATCAATGAAGTTCTTTTTTTAGTTGATAAAAAAAAAAGACTAAATATTTCTATTTTGCAAAAGGTGAAAGGCTGATATGTCTACCTAAGATAGGTCTATAAGAATGTAGAACCTCACCAAGTTACTAACAAAATTGAATCAATAAAATTGTGTCGGATATTATAGAAGCATCTTTTACAAGAATGCACAAATAATAATAAATATTCTTAGCCTCTTTGAGGCAAAATCAGAAGGCAATACGAAATGAAATGAAATGAGTAATTATAAATGGTGCAAAATCTAAATGTAAAGACCTCCAAAAGAATGCTTAATGTTAGGACTTAAACCTGATTAATATCAACCAAATAAATGAGGATAAAATACACTTTCAAGCTTATCAAGTAAGTAGGCTACAAGGTTGGTTGGGTAGTGGCTGAAACAAAAAATCATTTAGGTAGAAAATATGGACTAAATGTCAAATAACATATAAGGATACTCGTGTCCTGTCTTTATTTATTTATTTATTTTCTACCTTATTGTCAAATAACATAAATGCTAGTACTTATAATCTAGACAACAATTATATTCTTGCCAAAAAAGAATAAATCACAGCTTTGAAAAATATGCAATTCACTATCGAAAAAGACAGATACACAACATAGATTAGAAACTTGGATTGAAGCAAAAATAAATATCAACTAAAGCAATGGCATGGGATGGCATCATACAAGTTAGAACCGATAAGCAAAAATAACAAACTCTGTTTGTATATAAAAAGCACTACTTTTATGAATTTAAATATTAATTTTAAACTCTTTAAATAATAGGACTAAAATCTTTCTCTAATTCTTTATTGTTAGACTTTTTACTTAACAATCTTTTCGTTCAAATCCATTCATTAAAATAGTCAAACAAAATCAATCACATCTCAGTCCTATTACAATTTTTTACTTAACATGGTCTATCAATATGTTTTTCTAATTTATTTCCTTAAAAGATTCTCTTGTTTTCTATAGGACTATCACAACATATGACAAACCCCCTCCTCTTCCCTAAATAAAAAACAAAAAACAAAAAATGAGACAATTAAAACAAACAAAAATTAGGCTAAACTTTCCATGTATTATTTGATTAAAAATGGCCTGAAAGCATGGGGAGTTTAAAAAGCTAAACATTAATCGATTAATTAATTAAGTTATTGGAAAAGATTGAATATATCAACAGACCACCCATCTCTTCTTTAGCCCTCATTGGCCCTGTTTGGTAGGGCTTATTTCCAGCTTACTTCAGCTTTTAACTTAATTTAACCTATTTTCATGTGTTTGGTTCAGCTTAACAATACAGCTTATAGCTTTTTGTAAGTCAAAAATCAACTTATTCTTTGAGTGGGGAAGGAGAAACTTAATTTATAAGTAAAAAATCAGCTTATGTTCACAGCTATAAGCTATAAGCTGTTAGGCTATGGCCCTGTTTGGTAGAGCTTATTTCTAGCTTATTTCAGCTTTTAGCTTAATTTAAGCTATTTTGATGTGTTTGGTTCAGCTTAACAATACAGCTTATAGCTTTTTGTAAATCAAAAATCAACTTATTCTTTGAGTAGGAGAGGAGAAGCTTAAGTTATAAGTTAAAAATCAGCTTATGTTCATAGTTATAAGTTATAAGCTGTTAAGATATAAGCTATAATCACTTTCTCACAGCTCTACCAAACGGGGCCTATAAGTTATAATCACTTTCCCATAGCTCTACCCAATGGGGCCATTATGTTGTTACGTTTCCACTAAGTTTTGTTTGGTTGTAAAATGGTCACTTTTTCTTTTTTTTTTTTTTTAGTATAAATAAAAAAGAAAAAAGAAAAAGAAAAAAAAAAGCCTTGGAGACTTTTGTCTACTCTTTCATTAAAAATAAAAAATAAATAAATAAGAAGAAGAAGAAGAAGAAGAAGAAACTACAAACAAACAACATTTGATAATATAGGAGTATTTGTTTTCTTTAATTAATATTATTATTAGGGTATGAAATTTATATTAACAATTCCACCTTCAAATATACAAAACCCCAACCTATAGCTAAATCCAACCTATCTCAAGAAATAGAAATCTTTTAGAAACCCATTTCAAAAAATAGAAGTAGAAACCATTTGAAAACCCACTTCAATCATTGAAGAGAAGAGAAAAGATGCTATAGAAATCAAACCGTTTCATAACCGAAATCAAATAATTTCAAGACCATCTGACTCATAGAGATACATATTTTAGGAAATAGAGAGTAGAAATGGAATTTTTTGTTACCAGTGATGATGAGATCCGATGGTGTGAAAAAATGGTTCCCAACAAAAGAGAGAAGAAGAATTCAGCAATTTCCAAAGAAGTGAGTTAGCTTTTGTAGAGTTATCATCCTCAAGGTCCATTGTGCCTTCACTTGTAACTCCTTCAACTTCTACGATACCATTTACAATTTCACACCTCTACAACATGTCCACTCACATTACAAGTCAACCAAACAAATAGGTAATTCACATAAATTTGAACTTCTTTTGATTACAAGAAATTATGACATATTTGGGAAAATCATTAAGAAAACAAGCAGTGTCGAACTACACAATTCACAGGTCGTACCACTTACTGAGTCACATTCTCCATATCTTATCGTATAGTGATCCATAAACCTCTGGGTATTTAGCTTCAAGGGCTATTCTCTCCTAAAACAAAACTTTGCCTCCAACTCATTATGTTGGCTCTGCAATGGTACAGCAAAGCATTACACTTCAACACACCCAAGAAATCTACGTACATACTTTTTGAAACCATTTATATATCAAATGTTAAAGTCTAAAGAGAAACAAGGCTACAATATGACACCCAACGAGGACATTCCTATAAATAACCATATAATTAGAAATACAACATCATTGACACATTCCTAAATAGAAACTAAGCTACCTAATTTGTGCATAATATCAGTTCAAAATGGAAATAAAGTACAAGCTCGTTCCTAAATGTCAACGCTTATTCTCGATAAAGCGTGAACCTTTGCTACTTTTCCTAGTTCCTCCTCTTCTAAAAGTTGGTTTTGTCATGCTTAATGACTTTTCAATCCCCATGGAAGTGGTTCTTGAAGTACTTTATTGGAATTTCAATAGAAAAAATGAATGATAAAATGTTTTCAAGATAAAATCCTGACAATAAAAACAGAAACTCCATTCATTCCATTGTAACATTCTCATGTACACATCAATACTACTAAACATTTGGAACCCAGACATATTGAAATAGGAACATATTAAAATTTGTAAATTCTAAGTTGTTTTCAATATTGCATTCTGAGTTATAGGGATCTGGATATTGCATTATTCTTACACGAACCTCCATACTTAAATGGCAATAATTTTTTGTATTATTTTTTATATTTTAACACTAATTTATGTTTGAAAAAAAAAAAAAAAGACCTCTAGAGTTTCACTTTTATAACGAAATATAAACATGAGCTTTCAATTTTGTCAATTTAAATCTTAATTTTTGATATGTTTTCAATCTAAACCATAACGACTAGAAAAAAATATATATTTTAAACTCAATGTACTGAAAATACTGTCTCCAATGAAACACACATTTCATAGATCAATACTATAATCCATATCTATGCACTAGCATTTGAATTGCAACTGAAATTCTTGTTGAGTTAAGAATAGTTTCTACATTTTGAGATACAATTTTATATATATATTGAAATAAGGGAAAAAAATTGCAGATTTTCTATTTCTCTTTTCATAGGCATATTAGCAAACATGTGGTGTGCATAATTTACACATAAATTAAAGTAAAGAGAAACTACATGGCGGCACATCTTGAAAGACAAATAAGTATGGAAGTAGCTATCTACATACTAGATTGTCCAGCCATCTCAAAAGAGCATTAAAATACAATGTTGAAGGAGTTCTAGTTCGCAAAAACACCAACAAAAAATGCAGAACACAGAGAAAAGTAGAACGTAGTAGGGAATTTCACACACCTGGTTGTCTGGTTGTGCACTTGTTTGTTGTTCTTGGTTTCAGCACTTCCGAATGATGTAAAGTTCTGTCGCTTTGCTGCTACACCCTTTGAAGACACCTCAGAATTTGCCCAACTCAACAGCAACCGATACACCGCCATAGGATTGAGATGTAATAAGCGACAGCAGCAGTTGCAATTTTGCACTTCCACAAATTCAAGTTGAGGGCTTTTCCGTGGACCTATGGGTCGATGAGGATAATTTGAATCCACACCTTGCAGGTAGGAGCTTTAGGAAATAGCCAAATAGCAAAGTACTAGTTTGGGAAATTCTACAAGGGAAGAGTTGGAAATGAAGCAAATAGCATTGTGGAAAATATTTGCAGGAAAAGCTTTGGAAAATCTGTAGCAGCATCAGGAAGGAGCAATCGTAATTAATGTACTTGATAAGAATAGAGTCACACCCAAGAAGTAGGAGTGTTATACCATTCTTACATACTTTTTATATAGCTTATAGATTATTATATATTCAAAACATTTATATACAATTGCAATTCCAAAATTTGTCTTCTATATAGCATCGCAGTCCCAAAATCAGTCCCAAAAATTATTACTTAAATTCAGAATATTAGAGAGAGAGAGAGAGAGAAGTGAAGAGGGTAGCGACTAGAGAGGCGGTCGCGATCGGCACTATGAGAAAGGGAGACGAAAGGGAAGCACCGTTTGAGGGAATGCTGTCCATCGTGCTCAGTCGGTGGCGCGAGAGAGCGAGAGGAAGAGAAGAGAAGAAGAAGAAGAAAAATTAACAAGCTCTAGTTCTGGAAATGCAGAACAAGATAATGACATTGAAGACAAAGAAGAAAAAGAGGAGAATGAGGCAAGGTGATAGAGTAAGAGGGAGAGGGAGATGGAGAGAGAGAAGAAGAAGAAGAAGAAGAAGAAGAAGAGAAGACATACTTCTATGCTGTGCTGTGCTGTGTTGTGTTGTGCCGCTTGAGGTTGTGGAGTGAAGAGAATGAGATGAACAATACTTGGTCAATTATTTGTTTATTCACCTAAAAGGGTGTCAATTCTTAAAACCAAAAAAAATGACAAATTCAAAACGACGTGGTTTTGACAACTAATTTATTGGCGACTAATATCATTAGGTCGTCATAAATATTGTTCACCTTTCCACAACTATTTTATTTTTGTCGCTAAAAATTTACAATCGGCGACCAAAATTTTCGTCTCCATATATTAATTTGGTTGCAAAAACATTTTTAACGCTCTCGTGCAGAAATTTAAGTTGGCGCCAAACTTTTTGGCCACCAATAATTTCAACTCGTCGCCAATAGTTTAGTTTTTGGTGACCAACAAATATATTGTCGCCGTTATATACAACTGGCGACTAATTCTAGTTTGGTTGCTAAAAAATGTCGCCAAAAATGCTTTTTTGTTGTAGTGAGGGAAAGGAAGAAAAATTGAAAGGAATTTGAGGCATTTGACTTGGGAGCTCAAACAATTTAGCATCTAGAACACAATTGAACACCTAAGGTAAGAATTCGAGCATTTAGTTTTGTAATTGAGCTCATAATGCATGAATTCAAGAGAATTGAGCTAAGAGATGCAAGAATTAAGTTAAAGAAGTAGAAAAGAAGATCATATCATACATGCATGCGTATCTCAATTCAATTTTGAAGTTGTTTTCAAAGAGTTCTCACATGCATGTTCTTATCTTGACTTTGTTTTGAAAATTCAACATGCTTTTGTACTAGACATCTCATTTGATCATGATTTGGAAGATTTGAGTTCAAAGGATTACACACATGTTATGTTTTCACAATTTCAAGTTTACTTTTGGCATAATTCACTTGCTTTTGGGCTTGATTTTGCAAAATGGCTTTCAATTCATAATGTTATACAAGTTTAGACATGTTTTCTCAAGTTTTGGGCTCAAAGGATGTGTTTTGAACTTTTGAATTGAGTTTTGAACTTAGGAAGCAAATCTGGAAATTTCAAAATCCGCACTCTTCACTCGAGCGGTGGAGTCTACGCTTGAGCGAAGAATGGAAGCTCCCAATACTTTTACAGAGTTTGGGGGTTGGCATGAGCGATAGAAGTTGCGCTCGAGCATAAAATAAGAGCTCCTAGTACTTTTGTAGACTTGAGCCTTCGCTAGAGCAGTAGAATCAGCACTCGAGTGACCACTCTTATTTTTGATTTTTGGCTCGAGTGACCAGAAGTTGAGCTCGAGCGTAGAATGGGAGCTCTCAAAAGTTTTGCAGACCAAGGGGTCCACTCGAGCGACCAAAGTTGTGCTTGAGCGAACTGTCCTGTTTTTGGAAATTTAACTAAGTGTTCCAACTTATATTTTAGCATCCTCATTGCATCCTAGGCATTTCTAAGCCTTAATTATGACATAATAATGAGGATAAGGGTTAGAAACACACCAAGATAGAAAAGAAATGAGTTATGTGTTTTCCGAATGTGTGGTTCAATGTGTATCCACTATGTGTTTGTATAGGTCATGCGCCATAGACTGTCTGATCCGTTTGTTCTGACTATTCTGCTACTGGAGCTATCTATGAGTAATAATATTGTAAAGTTATGTTTGACTTTAATTATTTTATGATGATCTGAAATGATCTGTTTTCTAAAATACTATATTCTATATGAATGAATGATTGTCCGAATTTCTGAAATGTATTCGTGGCATCCTCAGCATCATATGATATATGTTATCTATTACCTGGTACCAAAGGTTCCATCATGGAACTGGTTAAGCATAACCATTATCTGCTCTGTGTCTGCTCTGTATCTGACCGTCCCATGTGATCATCGGTCATATGTATGTCCCATGTAATTATGGGTCATCTGTTCTGTTAGTACTAATGGATGTACCACGTATGCCTATCTGTGAATTCCGAGTTTTGAATATGAATCTGAATCTGTTACGGACATTATTCATTAAAAACCTTTACTCTGCTATTATTCACTGGGCTCCAGCTCACTGTATTATTTATGTATGTAGGTGATCAAACGCGTGACCAGGCTCAGTGATGATTGCCTGGCAATTTTTCTGTTAGCCAAGCACTATGCTTCCCGAGGAGGTTCCCGTTTTGAAAAGTGATCAAGTTTTTGAGAATCAAGTTTAAGACTTTTGTATTTCTTCTGTTTAAGTCCGAACATGTCTTTTGTTTGTTTGTATATATGGTGACGCGATGATGATGTCATAATTATGTAAATTAAGTTTTAAATTTTTTGTCTCATGTATGTCAACGTAGCTCTATGTACATTATATTCTGATTTCTGCTTCTGCTAGCCCCTTAATTTTGTTTAATCTCTTTAGAGGCTTTCGGTAATCCCAGAATTACTGGCCGGTTAAGGTGCTGAACCTATAGGAGTAGTTTCGGGTCGTGACATTTCATATTTGGAAAAAAAAAAATTTAAAATATGGCCAAGGTTTGATTCTATTGACATATTAAATCTTGAGTTTTTAAAATTATTATTTTTCTAATAAAACACTAATTTTCCAAATTTGTGCCAACCTCAGCCCTCTGTCTATCTCCGTCTAAAGAAACTAATGAAGATTTTTATTTATTTATTATTTTTTCAAACATACATATCATTCTCTTATTTGCTATTTTAAATTAATATAAATATCAATTTTACCTTGTCATGCCAAATTACAATACCTTCTATTAGCATTTAGGCATTTGCTCATTTATAGGACTTTACTCAATTGTTCTTCAAGCCCGTTTCATAAAGTTTTTGTAGAGATCCTTTCACCTTACTTGATTTGAGGTTCATAGTAGCTCAAATCTCTCGTGCTTGATTCGAACCTGATAGGAGCTCTTTCATGGGAGAATAATAAGTTGGAGCGGATCCCTGCCGCCTGGTAGCGGGTGTGTGTGGGCGAAGAATTTTTCATGTGCCAAGGTCGATCAAAAGAGATAGCTAAAGGCAGTAGAGAAGAAAGATAGGTTGGGAAATGGTTCTAAATACTGCAAAAATAGTAGCATCCATCGTTTGCTAACAAGGAGCTAGCTAGGAGATCCTGATCCGTAAGGGGGACTTTTAAGCGTTTGAGATCTTGGAAGTAGTGCTTGACAGAAGCTTGAGTGCGTAGCACTCAACAGGTACCCAGCCTAGGCTCAAGCACCTAAGATGCAACAACTAGCGCTCAACATGTGTTTGATATAGCTCGAGCTATCTTAGCTTCCTTCAGGTCCATTTTATGACCATTTTTCCCCTAAATTGTTTTTAAAAGATATGATTTCATCATTTCTGTACATATAAGAGATGTATATACATTTTTGAGATCTATTTTTCTCTCCCTCTACAAGTTTGTTCATCAAGACTTCATTGATGAGTCTTATTTGATCTTCAATCTAGAGTTTAGAAAAATGGTTTAAGCACAATTGTTTTACCTAAGTTGGAACTATTTCACACATATCATTTATCCCTATAACCATAGCCGATGAGCATTTGAGCTGCTGAAGATGGAGATTGGAGCAAGGAGCTTCATGCTTGCTATTGGATCAATGGAGGTTAATGCCATCAAAGCCTCTTTGGAGCGGAAATCAAGCTTGTTGAAGCTTCTGGTAAACTCAATGATGTAGGTAAACATGGTTAAGGGTTGTAATTCCATCATCTTGAGTGACTATAACCATTTGATTCATTAGTCGATTTGTTTTGGTGTTGGATCATGATAAACTTAATGGTGTAGATAAACTTGGGTAACGGTTGTAATTTCTTCATTTGTGGATTTATTTTGGTCTTGAGATCGTGGTTTCCATCCTAAGGGAGAGTTTTTCAATAGGGTTTTTAAGTAAATTCTTGACTCTTATGATTGATTGTTATGTGTTTGATTTAAAATGACTCAATGAGTGAATTGATGGAATAGATTGCTTAATCTTCATAGTTTGATTAATTTATTGATTATTGATTATTGTTTTGAGTTTTGAATTGGCATGAAATCAATTAATCACTTGGGGTAATTTCATATAATTGGCATTATTTGTTAAAATTGGCCTATTCGCCCACAATTTTGTCGGTGCTTTATCATTTCTATTGGCTTCAGAGTTATTTCAATGAAGATGGTACAAAATTCTTCTGTAACATCAAATCCACATAGCCATGGCTAATAATTTAGCTTTTCACAGCTACACACGTCACATTGCAATGAAACACTATTTTATTCGAGAAGCAAAGGTGAAGTGCTGCTAAAATTCTGCATTTGACAAAGGTTCTTCTAAATGAAATTCCAACATTTTAGAGAATTATTTGAAGTTGTGGAACAACAGATTAAGAGGGAGCAATGTTGATGTAATGTGCTAACTAAGGTTGTGTTGCCAAACAATCAACTTGTTTTGTTTAATTCAGTTAAGGTTGTGTTTTGTTTTGGGTTGATTATTGTTAGATTATGTGGAGGATAGCTTGTCCACATGGTTTTTTTTTTTTTTTTTTTGGGTGGTAATATGTGATTCTAAATTCATGTACAAAGTTTGTAAGAGAAGCTCAAAAGTCTGAATGTTTGAAGAAAAATTCAGAGTCGGTTCCTCTGTTTTGCCTCTTCATCCTCTATTTTTCTGAAGAAAATTCAGATATGAATTTGTGTATTTTAGCTTTGTTTTTCTTTTGTTTGATCACATATTTGCTGCCGAAATAATCAACCCAAATAAATACACTAATTCAAACAGTAATTCTTTCCCTTATACTAATTTGAAAATACAACAGTTTACCCAATGAAGGGTTTAGACTACAGTGCTCTGCAAGGACAGCAGCAGGCTCAATGGGGATGGACTAATATATTATACATATGATGTGTGTATAAATCTGGATCTTATCTAATTTCATGAGCTAATAAACTGACAATAATACTAAAAGTATGGATGTTAATTCCATATGCTTTTTCCTTTCTCTTAGATTCTTAACATAGTCTAGATTAATTCATATGATGTGTGTATAAATTTCATATTGTCCTACAAACAACTTGTTGGTTCAACTGAACCCGAGGTTGATCCTCCAACATTGACACATGATGCTTCTGCTGGTTGATCCCCGAAGGTGAGATTAACGTCTTCTAATCTTATCCCTTTGCATCCGTACTTTTTACTACAATCAAATTTAACCGCAACTGCTGTTGCCGATGTTCCATGGATGTCTTGATATGTCACATCACTAATAAGCACACCAGAATTCTGTAGGAGGAAAAAAAAATTGTAATAAATTAGAGAATTGATTTGGAGTTGTTCTCCATCTATGGTTAATGGCTATAGATTACATTTACTTACCTGACCAGGGCAATTGTTATTGTGAGGACAGTAATTTTGATCAATTATGATGGGATTTTGGACATTGACCATAAAGAGGTTCTGAAAAACAATGCCCCGAACAAAACTATTGCTGGGCCTACCCCATGTCTTTATCCTCACACCATTTTGTGTACCCGTGAAAGTAACCGTTTTAACTGTCACATTCTGCACTCCAGGTTCTTGTAATTCCCACCCTAGACTTCCAATGCTGCACCAATCATGCATGTATATTTAAATTTAGCCACAAATGGAATGGAATGTTTTGGTATTTATATATATTAGTAGTAAAGAAATATTGATGTGTTACCTGATCCCATGGCCAGGGCCACAGGCAACGTTCTCGATCCATAAATTGGAACTGCCAGGGCCTATTGAGACACAATCGTCTCCTGTGGCTATCCTAGAGTTGGAGATGGTGACTCCAGATGATAATTGAATGTGAATACCATCTGTATTTGGGCTATTGCCTGAGGCCAAGACCTTCACTCCTTGTACCTTCACATTATGGCAGCCATCAATGGCAATGTGGAACATCTGACTGTTTAGTGATGTTAATCCATTAATTACAATGTCGTTCGAATTGTACAAGGCCAGTGTCTGCACCACACACACAAAAAAGCATTAATTAGTTCCAATTCCAAATAATGCAAGGGAAGGGGTTATGATATATTGAAAGTTTTCAACTTGATAATTATTCTGTTTGTTTGTTTTCCCCCCAAGAGTGTGCGTGTGTTACGAAACTTGACCTAGAAATCAACATCACTGGGCTACAGTACAAGTGAAGCACTCTAAAAGCAGTTTATTAACTGCCACCCCACTTGCCCACAAAACTTGGCCACCCTTACTTTACTGTTCTCCTTCTCAAGAAAAAATAAATAAAAACTTCCCATTTTATGTTTGGTTACCAAGAAAGTTTCCATCCCACTGAGGAAAATAGTTGGCGAAGGCTTTGCATTTTTTTGGAAACTAGGTGCACCCTTTGCTCGAAAAGTGAAAAGACAGCATCGGCCAATTGAAGCTAATCATAGTATTGTCAACTCATAGATAGATTAAACTAAAAGATAACCAAAGAAAAGGGTGGTTAATGGCAGTTTAATTCATAAACTTTCACAATAATACAATGTACATACCGTAGCTCCGGTAGGGCAAGCCTTGCCAGAGGTTTTGCAAGCCCACAAACCAGTCCCTTGGCCATCAAGTGTTCCTCCAAAGATGGAAACCCCACTGACTTTCTCAAATATAAGCCAGCTTCCACCATTTCCAATAGCGCGGTAGTCAGAGGGAGCAACAAGAGTGCCATCGATACGGATTGTGATGGCTGTGTTCTTGCACAGTTCACCATAGAACTTTGCTTTGTGAAGCAAGTACCTTCCTGGTGGGACATAGATTGTTGTAGGGTTTGCAGAGGCACAAGCTGCGTCCCATGCACTCAGGAAAGACTTGGTTGAGTCTGTCTTCCCATCTGGTTTGGCCCCCAAATTCACCACATTGTATGTAACTGCAGTTGCTAATGGTTGATAGAAAAAGGCCAAGAGAACGGTAATAACAAGACAACTAGGGAGCACCATTTTCATGAGAGAGAGAGAGAGAGAGAGAGAGAGAGAGTATGAATTTGAGTTTGAGTTTGGATGGTGAGGAGTTGAAGCGATTTGAGGGGATTTATATAAGGGATTTCAGTGCATGCATGTCCGGATTGTAAAATAAAAAAAGTAAGCAGTGTTGCTTTTCTTGTCATAGTATTTTTTTGGTCATACTTTATCAACAGATATGTACTTACCAAACTCCCATTTATTTAATTTGGATTCCACCTTTGGATGGAGTGTTTTGCTTATTTATTTATTTTTTTTTTCAATTAAAAAAATGCTTGCTATTCATTTTCACTAAAAGAGAGGTTAATTTCGTAATTTCATAATCATTTGAGGTTAGATTACATTCTTAACAAATAATAATAATTGGGGACATTATACTCAATCGTGGTTCTCATAATTTCTTTCTTGTGTCAATTTGATCTATATAATTTTAGTTGTATCTATTTGCCCTTTAATATTTTATGTTGTGTGAATTTAATCCAATTGATAACTTTTGTTAACATATTAGATGGAATGGGACAATTTCAAATTGAGTTGATTCTATATACACCACAAATAATAATAATAAGAAATGTAAATTACAATGGTGGTCCGTATGTCATTGTGCCATTTTAGTCTTTATAATTTTAATTGGTTCAATTTTGACTATCAATTTATGATTTTGTCTCAATTTGATCTAATTTATTAGAACTCTTAATAATATTCTTGTAATGAAAAATAAGCACACAAGTAACATATGTTATATTTTTAAAAGCAAATGTCTCAAATAGGTTTAGAAAGGTTAGTTACGTTGTTTAGCTAGGCTAAAGTTCATTCAGATACATCCAGTTGCAGGTAAAAATTGACAAATCAAGAGTTCCAAATAATTTCTTATGTTTATCATTGGGCGGCGTTTCCAAAGTATGGTTAAGTATAATAGCCAACCAAAATGGGGTATCTACAGTAGTGATTGTGGCGGTCAAAGGTGGTTGTTAGGGTCGGAGAGAATTAGGTTTTGAAAGGTAAAAAATTTAATTGCGTCACCACTTTGTTATTTTCTTCCCTTCCTCCTACTCATCCTTCTTTTTCTTCTTTTTAAACCAAAATCTAAAAACTAGAGATAGATAGGGGGTCGCAATAAGGGCAGGAGGTTGCGATGGGAAATGAGATTATGTAAGGAAGAGGTCTGAAAAAAGAACTACGCAATAAGGGAAAAGGACTGAGAAAGAGCATCATGGTGGGGAAAACGTTCATAGTAGGAGATGTGATTTACAATGGCAGAATAGGGCTGGAGAGGGGGTTTTGTGGAAAGGTAAAGGGGTTAGGAAGAGGGTCACCACAAAAGAGGGGTTGGGTCGCAGTGGGAAAGGGCTAAGAGTTTGTGGTCAGAGGTGTCAACCAGAGTGTCACGACCCAAACCCACCCCTATGGGTTTAGTACCGTAACCGGCCAGTAATCCGAGATTACCGAAGGCCTGCTTAACAGTAATACAGTAATACAGAGTACAGGGGCTTGGCGGAAGCCAATACAGTAATTAAACAATGTCCAATGAGCTGTGACGGTCTGTATGCCAAAAAGATTTTTCATACATATTCACAGAACAGTACAAATACATACATCTCATTCAGAGAAACAAGGACTTAATCCCTATTACAGTACAGTACGGTGCAAAGTACAATCTATACAATATTACAAAACAGTGCAGAAGGGGAATTACTAAAACACCCTTAAGCCTTAGCATAGCAGGCTCGGAACCTCGCAGTGAGGCACATTGGTTGGCTTGACAAAACTGGAGCTAACCCCGACGCCTCTAGCTTTGATCCGGTGCCTGTACACCTACATATATATATGAGCAGTGAGCTAAAGCCCAGTGAATAACATAATCTGTAAAGAGGTTTAGAATGAATGTCCTTACAGTAATGAAAACAGTTCATTAAATCAGCATTTCAATCTTTCAGTATTTCAGTCAATCAGTCATATGTGGTACATCCGTTAGCATAACAGTACAGTAAACAGTGGGTCTTAAAGACCGAACAGTAATGATGGCCATCAATCAGTAAACAGTAGTGGTTCTAACGAGGGAACCGACAGAGATCTCTGTAACGGTAACAGTAAACAGTAGGTGCTAAGGATGCCACAGTACAGTTCAGAATATAGGACATACATTCATTCAATTAAACAATATCAGTTCAGTAGATAGTTCAGTTCAGTATTCAGAAGATAATCATTTCGAACATATTTTTACACAATTGTTACTCACAGAGTTCTGGGCTACAGTGAACTAGAGCGTCTCCTCGGAAAGCCAACCCTACACAGTTTACAGATTGAACACACACTAAGCTACACAGTTGGGAAAGATAATAACTTAATCCCTAATCTGCCTCGGTGTGTTCTACATCTATATCCTCTTTAAGATGCCTTAAATATGCCCTAGGAATGCCTAGGATGGAAAGAGGATGCAAAGATGCACTTAGAAAACATTTTCAGAATTTTCAGTGAAACAGGGTTCCGCTCGAGCGCAAATTTCCCCGCTCGAGCGGTAAAGGAAACAAAGGTCCCCGCTCGAGCGTCAACTTCACCGCTCGAGCGGATCAAAAAGTACTGGATGGGTGAAATCTCCGCTCGACGCCCGCTCGAGCGTGTCACCCAAACCTCTGCTCGAGCGGACTGATGCACAGTGCAAAATGCTGAGAGCTCGATTTTCCTGCTCGAGCGGCACTTCCCTCGCTCGAGCGGACTACTGAAATCTGGAAATTCCATATTCGAGTCCCAAGCTCAAAATCAAGTCTAGATGCGAAATTTTCGATCCTCTTGGGCTAAAAACCTGGAAAACACTTGTAACCATATAATATTACATATTTCAGATATCAATTTGGTAAATCGAAGCCCAAGGGTGTTTAATTAAATCCAAATTCAAACCAAATTTCATGAACATGCTACAACCATGACATGCATGAACTTTAAACAATTTTCAAGCTTCAATGCTAGCTCAAATGAACTCATTTCTTAAAAAACATGGTGAAATCATGGATTATGGTCAAAAGATGGACATGCATGCAAGATTTCCATGAAATCAAACTCAAAACTCTTCAATATGCACATGCATGCAAGGTTTAAGCTACAATTCAACATTACAAGCCACAACTTGGCTCTAGACTTCAACTTAGCTCTAAGCCATGCAAGAATCAACATAAATGCACAATCAAGGAGATGGATTTTCTACCTTAAGTCTTGTATTCAAGGTTTAGGAGCTCAATTGGCAACTACACTTCAATTTCCTTCAAGTTCCCAAACAATGCACAAGGTTGAAGCCAAAATCTCCCTCAATCCTCTCCCTCTCTCTCTATAGTCGGTTGTAGGCAACAAATGGCTGATGAAATGTGCTTTGGTGATCAAGTGTAAGGCTCAAAAGTATGTGTGAGATAGTGGGCCACTAAGTGGCAAAATTGTAATTAATGCAACTCATGTAATTGGCTTATTTTAATCTAATTTAATCATCCTGAATCACATTTCAAACAAGTACACCATAAAATCACAAAAATTCTCATGATTATAACTCACTAATCAATTTCTGGTTCGGCCGCCGATAAGGCCTTCAATTTACAGTTCAAACATATAAACATGAACAGATAATCACGCACTCAGCAGATAGGAAATGCATTTAGACAGATACAGTCAGTCAATCAGGTTCAGATCTCAGTCAGACAGTTCAGTATTCCAATAATTCCATTATCAATCAGATTCAGTCCCGGTTTAGCAGAAATCAGTAGTTAATCAGTCATTAATCGGTAAACAGTGTGAGGGTTGTTATACAGAGGTACTAGTGGGGGTCAGTAGAGTTCGGGTTTGAAAGGTAAGTGTGTAAACATGAAGGTATATTTGGTGTTAAGGTGGGTATGTTATGCCTTTACAATGTTAATTAGGCAAAAATTAATTACTTGTGCATGACATTTTTAAAAAAGAACTCTCCCTTTTAACCTTATTCTTTCTTAAAATCCTTTTTACTCTGCTATTTTTCTTTAAGTTGTCAAAAAAAATCTAATTTATCTTATAAAACGTGTGCCTGGCACTACAGGAAATTCGAGTTTTAGCGGCGTTTTTAAAACGCCGCTAAAAGCTTGAAAAACGCCGTAAAAAGTTATAGCGACGTTTAAAATTTTCGCCATCTTCGACATAATAGAAGTATGATTTTTCAAAAGTTTAGGGTGGGGAGAAGGGGTAGCAGCCCGTCTACCATCTTCGACATGTCCGCTACTGCCTAACAATTTAAAATAAACTTTTTACAGCTTGCTCCATAAATTCAAGATTTTTGGTGAGGTGGGAAACATAAGCATAATTAAAAAATAAAATTTGGCACATGAATTCTGAAATGAAGGAATGAAGGTAACACTAGGTGGGATAGTATGGGATATGGGATGGGATGCAAGTAAACTGAGTTGGTCACTTGGTCACATGACATATGCATATGTTGGCCTCCAAATGCATATTATTTGGTCGACCGTCCCAACACATATAAGCAACCCGACAGCTTCCCCCCTTGGTTTGGGACTTTCTTCCAGCCCAACCCTACAGTTTCTATTTGGTAGCAAAAGCCAACACAACTGTCTCTTCTACACCTCTATCTATCTCTCTGATATCACTAATAAAATTCAATAAATAAACAATTTTTTTATGCATGCAACTTGGGAGTATAAATAATCAATCATTCGTAAGGTTCATAATATCCAGTTCATTAATTTCAAATTCTACAACAAAAATGATAGATTTGCCTTCTTGCATTCAATGTGATCAACACTTGTCACTTCACTTGTCTTCTTCTGTTGTTGAATATTCATTTCTCAATAACTTCTAACATTTTGGATATTTATTTTTACGTAACGGGAAATGATATAAAATCTACTTTTTAGATTTATTTTTTAGATTTAGTAATGTGTCAAGAAAATAATTAGTTGACACATCATTGAGTCTAGAAAATGGGTCTAACTTTTGACTCTGAATAGTAATGTTTTTTTGACATAATTATACTAATATCTTATTTAATAAAATTTAAAATGACTGAAACTAATACAAGTGGTGTGTTGATAAATAAAGTATGAATAAATTACACTAACCTCCCTTGAGCTTTTGAGAAAATACAACAAGCCTAATAAAGTTTATCATAATTACATTGGACCCTCTTAACATTTTAATTCACATGACACTTAACTTTGTTTTCATCCATAATTTATAAATCATATGCATGAAAAAAGATGTAATTCTTTTACATTGAAATGAATATTGTACTTAGTTTATCTTTGTGTCTTTTTACAATGCCCATAATTTCAGTCTTTTTTAGTCTCACTGCAAAAGTGGTCATGTAATTATATTAAGATTGTGAAAATTATTGTATTTCCTCCATACTTTAAGGAAGATCAATATAATTTTTCTATAAAGTAAATATATATTAGTGACGATGATATTTTCTCATTCCAACTAACAAATATAGTGATAAAAAAGCTAATTATTATTTGAATTAAATATGAAACAAAATCAATATAATTATATGTAACTTGTAGGAGTCAATATATTTAATTTAAGGGCGAATTACACTAACGATCCCTGTAATTTGGGACTTGTGTCACTTTGGTTCTCAACCTTTTAATTATGATACATTTAACCCTAATTTTGAATCTCATTTCAAATAAGGACAATTGAAAATATTGTTGCTCCATTTCAATAGCAAAGTTGTCAATTTGAGACACTACAACAAAAAGCACATTTGGCGACTAAAATTGGCTACCAAAACAATTTTAGTCGCCAAAAGCAGCATATTGGGCGACCAAAAACGTAATTTAGTCGGCATTCGTGGAAAATTTTTAGCTACTAAATTAATTTAGTCGCCATATATTATTATTGGCAACCAAAATTAATTGTAGTCGTTGTTTTGTACCTTTTGCCGACAAAAAATGTTAGTCGCCAATTTTTTGGCGTATTTTTTATGAATTTTTCGCGACCAAATCTCAGTTAGTCGTTGTATAGTAAACATTGCCGACCAAATATTGGATTAGTAGCCAAATTAGGATACTTTTGGCGACCAATATTTGGTCGTTGTTAAGGAATTTTGGCGACAAAATTTGATTTGGTCGCTAAATCTTCGAAATTTATTTTTAGAGGGAAAGTTATTACATATTCGCGCCCAGTATTTTTTTCACAGATCCATTTTGGCACTGTTTTGTCTCTCACACACCAACATATACAGACCTCACACACCGGCGCAGTCGATACCAAACCTGACCGGCGATTATCACCATCGCTGGCCGCCGGCGCTGGCCACCACGAGCACTGCATATCACCCCCACCACTGATTACAGGTATTTTTCTCTGATCTCTCTCCCTCTCTGTCCATCTGGGTCTGTCTATTTGTATATCTTTGTCGCTTGTCTCCCATCCCCGTGACACTAACGATTTGTGTAGGGTTTTGAATCGTTTTTTTTTTTCCATTTTCTGTTGATTTCGCAAACAATTTTTAGGGCTTTTATGATTTCGTGAATGGGTTTGGTTAAAATTTCGGATTGCCCCCTTTTGTGATTCTCGATTGTGACCAAATGTGCCTCTGTTTTATGATATTCCAAACTAACCCTATATATATATATATATGTATATGCATGCATAGGTGACAAATCTAAATAATGTTTGACCTCTGTTTTCTGTTTTAGGAATAATGTTTTACCTTATTTTTGAACTTGCTATTGATCATCCATTAGCTGTGTCGTGTTCATCATTACAGAAAAAGCAGCACTACACTGGAACACCAGGAAGACAATTGCAATAGCAGCTGCAAGGGTCTTCTCTATTTACCTTGTTTTGTGTGTTAGTGAGAGGACCTGAGACCACAATGACAAAGCCTCTGCAATCTAAGTAAGCTAAGGAGCTTAAAGTGACATTACAGTTCCCTTCTGCTGTGCTTTTTTGAGATTTAAGGTACCTTTTCTTCGCAAAAAATTTCCATATCATTTGCTTGTAATTTTTTTCTTATTTTTGATATGATGATTAACATCCTATTTATGTTATTCCCAGCATTTACATTTCTAGAAAATATAAACTAGTTTGGCAAAAATAAATGTCAAAAATTTATTTCTACCCACCAAAGATAAAATTATATAAAAATGATAAATCTTTTGCATTTTATTTATTATTTTTATTTTTTTACCAAATTAATTTTTAGTAGGTGTTTAGATGATGATCATGCAATGGGTGATTGTTTTTGTTGATATTTTTTGATGATTATCATATAATAGATGATTGTATTTGTTGTTATTTTTTTATGGTTATCATATAATGGATGATTATTAGGCTTTTAATGTGTAATTGATAATGTTTTTAGTTTTGAATTCTTTGATTTAATAGATTGGCATAATTATGACATCAAAGTTGTTGCCATACTTGACTTTTGAAAAAATAGAAACTAATTTAACGAAAATAAATATCAAAAAAAAATATTTTTACCTTTCCAAAAGATAAAATTATATAAAAATAACGTGTTTTTAATTTTTTTCTCACCAATTTAATTTTTAGTTTTTTAGAAAACATTTCTAAAAATAGATTATGAAAATCAAATCAAACAGAACTTTACAACCAAGAAATTTTCAACATTATTCATTAAAAAAAAAAGGCTATTACATTTTAAACAACATACAAGTTAACTAATACAAAATAAGTTGTATAATTCAAAATTCAAGGTCAAATGTATCACAATTGAAAAGTCAATGACTGAAGTGACACAAGTCCCAAACTATAGGGATTGTTAGTGTAATTCACCTTTAATTTAATTTAATTTTTTCCTTATGGGACATCATATATGGTTAGTAAGACGAACTTTCCAGACCTGGGTGAACTGTGCCTAGTGTCAAGAGTGTGGATTCGAATCCCCGCATATGTGCAAGTGTGTGACTTACCGTTACATAATTGAGTAACCTTGTTATATAACAACTACTTAAGAGTGATATCTGGGGACTCGGGTCGTTATAGGGTTTAGTCGCAAATGTTATTCTCATGTGATTAGGCCTTTTGAAATTTAGATTTGTTAGAAAATATTTAAAAGTAATGTTAAGGGTCATAAAAAAATATCATGAAATACTTCATGAATTTTTTTATCTTTTGATTAATGTGTGATATTTATTATATGTATAATTCAAAGAGAAAATTATTTATAAGTCCTATTAGGGAGACTAATTCTACATATGGTCCTACTAAAAAACTTATGTTCCCATAAGTCCTGTGGGAAGTTTGTTGACACATTTACCCTCAATATTAGTTGTTAATATCATAAATAATAGTAAAACCATATATAGGAAATTAAATGTTACCATAGATCATATCTATATAAACGTAATGTAATGTGACACCTATACGTAACGTGACATCTATGATCTATGACAACATTCAATTTCCTATATAGGAAATTGAATGTTACCATAGATCATATTTATATGAAACGTAACGTGATACTAACATAAACCAGCAACATTTTAACATTCAATTTAAAAAATTAAAAACTCATTCACCTTGCTTGTTTTCACTTTTCAAAAAACACTTTTTAGAAAATTTTACTTTCTTATTTTCCGAGTTTTTTTGTTTTTACTGAATTTTTTTAATATTTTAAGCAATTTTTTTACTTTTTAGATACACCTAACATAAATATACCTAAAAAGTAAAAAAAAAATTGTAAAAAAATCTTTTAAAAATTTACTAAATACCAAAAATACAAAAAAAATACAAGAATTCAGTACATTTTTTTTGTATTTTTATGTATTTATTAATTTTTTAAAATATATTTTCACAAATTTTTTACTTTTTAGATACATCTAAGTAAGGTGCATCTAAAAAAGTAAAAAAAAAATGTTCAAAATTAAAAAAATATTCACTAAAAACAAAAAAACACGAAAACCAAAAAAGTCAATTTTCAAAAAACTTTAATCCAGAAAACTCAAACCAAACACACTGATTAAGTTTGCAAAACGTAACGTGACACATTACGTTACGTTTATATAGGTGTCACGTTACGTTTATGTAGGTGTCACGTTACATTACGTTTATATAGGTGTCACGTTACGTTACGTTTATATATGTGTCACGTTACGTTACGTTTATGTAGGATCTTGTGGAATATATTCCTATCTAAATAGGACTTGAAACTCTATAAGAAATTATACAGGACTTAGCCTACCATAAGTGTCTAAAAAAGGACTTATAAATAAGTCTTCCTTATTGAGATCTTGTTCAAAAAAGAAAAAATTAAATATTTAGATGTGAGTTTGTTTTTTGTTTTTTTAATTTTTTTAAGTTGGGTTTAAAAAGTTTTATTTGGAATGTTTTTTTTTTTTTTTAGAGAAAAAATAAAATGATTATAGTTTAGATGTGACATTTTGTCTTATTGACTATTTAACATATTTTGTCTTTTTGTAACTATTTTAGCCCAAAAAATTCATGTCAAACATAGCCTTAGTAATACTTAGGATCATGAAGAAAAAAAAAAATCAAATATTTTATGAAAATTTTTTACTTTTGAATTAGGGAGTTATAAGTCTTTTTTCAGACACTTAGTAGGCTAAGTCCTGTGTAATTTCTTATAGAGTCTCAAGTCCTATTTAAATAGGAATGTATTCCACAACATCCTACATAAGCATAATGTGACGTGACACTTACATAAACGTAAGGTAACGTAACACCTATATAAACGGAACGTAACATGACACCTACATAAACGTAACGTGACACCTACATAAACGTAACGTAACATAACGCATCACATTACGTTTCGCAAACTTAATAGGAAATTGAATGTTACCATAGATCATAGGTGTCACGTTACGTTACATTTATATAGATATGATCTGTGGTAACATTTAATTTCCTATATATAGTTTTACTATTATTTATAATATTAACAACTAATATTAAAGGTAAATGTGTCAACAAATTTTCCAAAAAACTTATAAGAACATAAATTTTTTAATAGAACCATATGTAACATAAATCTTCTTAATAAGACTTATAAATAATTTTCTCAATATTTAATTTAGGTTCACGCCCAGCAACAATGCATTGGAACTATCACTCTCTCTCTCTCTCTCTCTCTCTCTGCCGCTTTTTTCAATGTTTACGGATGCAAGTTGCCTTGTTTATCGGATTGACTTGTTGCAAGGTGTTCCCTTTTTGTTGCAATGCATCTGATTTCATTGACCTACGATCCAACATACCAATGTACCTAACTAAGGGCTCGTTTGGGAACCATTTTTTTTAATTAAAAAGATAAAAAGTTATTAAATTAGTTAAAAAGCCAACTATTCATACCAAAAAATCAAAGATTCTCTTTTTTCTCTACTTTTTGCATATCTTTTCGTAAAAAGTCAAAAAGTCATCCCAAACATACTAATTTTTTTTTGTTCATATTTTAGCCAAATAACCAAAAAATTACTAAATTAACATGTTCCCAAACGAGGCCTAACTACCTATTATTATCCATTTTTACATCCACATGATATATGGAATCAACACAACAATATTTTGATAATTAATTTAATTTAATATTGTTGGGTTGGGTTGGTCATCAATCCACTGTAGCCACATTCCATCCTTTTAACTTTACACAATTAAGATTCGTTCACACTTTACAACCACATATAAACATATCTTACAATATTCATTACTTCCGTACTACAATCATAGATACAAAATTTAAAATATACATATCGATCAAATTCATTTACACTCCATTGAATTTAAATTTATATAATAAATTCAAGGATATTGTTACATATCATCTGATTATTTCACTAAAACATTTCATTTTTTATGTAGCTTCTCCTTAATATGGTTAAATGATTTATAAATATTAGTCGTTGAAGATTTTATTATAAAAGGAAATTTTAAATTAATTGCACAACAGAAATTATTTTATTTTTTTATACGTAAATCATTTTTATGGGATGCAAGTCTATCGACGGTAGTTAAAAAAAATATATATATATATATCATATGCTTAGTGTAAATCTTATTCTATTTATTTTTTTATCTACAAAAATACTTAATTAATGAAATCAACGATATAAAGTACACGGAGAAAAAACATCAATAAAGGAGACGAGTGTACAAAGCATCATTCCTAAAGTCAAGGGCAAAACCAAAAATATTGTTTAGGGGGGCCAAGGTGTGTGTATTAAAAATATTTTTTTATACAAACATTGTGAAAACATATAATTTCATAAGAATGAAATTAAATAAATCTAGCAAGTCATTTTTTTCATTTTATAATTTGAAATAGTTAAAAATCATCCCATTAAATATTATAAAATACTGATAAAATAAAACATTAGTGAGTGATTTTATAAAATAAGTATCATTTCATTATATATTTTATAAATAATCTCATTATATATTATAATTATAAACGATCATGAAATATAAGGACAGTATTTTAATTTTTCAAAACTTGGGAGGGGCCACGGCCACTACCCATCCCCATATTAGTTTTGCACCTGCCTAAAACAAACGATCTCAATTAAATTGACACCGAAAGATAAGACCAATCATATGTAAATTTTTAAAACACCATGCAATCTTATTCTATACGTAGCTCAGAAAAGATAATGCATAATACAATTATTTTTAACTTCTCCCACAAGCTATTTCCATCTGACAGATGAGTGATTAAGCAGGCAGCTTACACAAATACAACCCCTTGGATCCATTGGTGCATTAACTAGGTTTCTTAGTAATTTAGCCAAAGACTACAGTTTAGTTAGTTAGTTAGTTAGGCCCACATTCATGCCGAATTATGAACCAAAAGAATAAAAGTAGAGCTGAATCAACCTCCTTATTAATTAATTAATTAATTATATCATATTATATAATATATAATCTCTAAAGTTAGTCAATTCCTTGTTACTGACATTCCTTGGTACAGTTAAGCTTCTTTTAGAAGTTGGTTTGTTTGGTTTCTTAATTTAGGCTTCGATTGACATAAGGTTTCTCAGTTATTTTAGTCACTAAAAAAAGAAATTTTAAATAAGTTAAAAAGTCAATAAAACAAAATGTTACATTTAAATCATAATTATTTCATTTTTTCTCTTACAAAAGTCAAAAAAGTCAAAAAAAACTCATCACAAATGAGACTTTTTAGCCCCATGAAAAATAGCCAAAAAGCCAAAAACTCAACCCACATCCCAAACGAAAGCTTACTCACTATTTGTTTAGATAAAAAATATTTTTCAGTTTAAAACATTTTTTATAGATTTTTTTTTCTCTAAAAAATATTTTTCATTTGTATTAGTATTGGTGGTATGGTGGTGACAAAGTGGGGGTAGAGATGGAAATGTTGGGGTGATGGTAGCGGTGGCGATAGCAGTGGCGGCTGCAGTGGCATCGGTAATGATGTAGTGGTGATAGTGATGTGATAAAGGTAGTAATGGCAAGGTGGTGGAGGTAGTGGCAGCGACAGTGGTGATGTTGATCATGGCCGTAGTGGTGGTAGTGAAAGTAATGGTAGTGTTGATAGTATAGTGGCATTGGTAAATTTTAATTCAGAAAATATTTTTCATTTTTTAAAAGTGAAAAACATTTTTCGTCCAAGTAAACTTGTACTTTTTGTTAATCATGAAAAATATTTTTCGTTTTGTTTTCGATTCTGCCAAACTCCAAAAAATGCAAAAGATATACTTTGAAAAATATATTCTACCCAAACAAACAGACTGCTAGTTTTGTTTTCAGTGATTTAGAAAATATATATACGTCAAATTTTTTTATTTTTTAAATTCATCTCAGCCGTTTGATTTTAGAAATTTTATTTTTTTCTAAAAAATAATTTTATTTAAAGAAAAAAAAAGAGTTCATAAACAATAAAAATAAGCTAATTTTTGTAAACACTTTCGATAAAAATTTGACTTATTTTTATCTTTAGTTAATTTTTTTTAATTGACTCACTTTTAAAATAAATAAATAAAAATTATAATCATCTAGTTGAGATGTTCCTAGAAAATTAAAATTGAAAATAAAATAAAAAGGACTTTAAATTTTGAGAAATAACAATTCAATTCATATTTTGAAAGTTAATTACAAATCAGTTCAAAAGTTTACAAATATCAATAATTAAAATTTTAAACTTATTCATGAATTTGTAATAATTTTGTAAAACCATAATTTCCCCCTTAAATTTAGCCAAATCAATTTTTTGTCATGCCATAATTGCCATAACTGATGCTCTCACAACATTCCTTTGCTTGAGAGATGAGAGCCAACCTAACTTCTACACGTGGAGATGTTAGTGATTCTAAAGAATGGTTATGTGGTACTTTAGAAGTCCATTGATTAGTGGAAAAAATAGAATTTATAATTTTGTGCTAGAGCATAAAAAATAACGGAAATAACTTGTCATTTTATGATTGGTCGAGAGTGAAAATATGTACGGGCCTTTTGAAAAATGACCTCTTCAGAGATTTTTTGATCTTTAGATAAAATGTGAGGTGAAAAAAATTAATATGTTTGAGAAATATTTTTTTAATTTTTTTATGAAAAAATGTACAAAAATAGAGGATGATATATATATATATATATTTTGTGTGTGTATGAGTTGAATATTTTCTAGCTTTTAAACTATTTCAAATTAGTGTCCCTGAATAAGTTTTTGGAACAATTACAAAATAAATATAAAACAAAATAAAAACGCTTTATAACAAAATAAGCTCTAAATTTTTAATTGTGTCAATTTAAACATAATCTATTGATTTGTTTTTAATTTAAATTATTTTTCTACTTTTATTAAGTAAAATTGACAAAAAAATAATATTATAGTCATTAAATTCAATATAAAACGCTTAAAATACCCTTTTTATGAGTTTAATAACTAAAATATCGATTTTTTTATCGTTTTTACTTAATAAAAATAGACAAATAATTTAAATTGAAAATAAATTCAAAGTATAACATTTAAATTGATAAAAATAAAAACTCAGAATTTTAAGACACTTTTTAATATATATATATATATATATATTAATAAATTTCAATAGATTTTTTTTACACAATCTCAACCACAATTCATTTCTCCAAATTATTTACTTTCTTGGAAAAGAATGATAATGCATCATAATTTTTATTAATGCACATGACAAAATCACAACATTTTGTAATAAATATCACATGTCGTAATTTTTTCATCAAAATAATTTATAATATTTGTCACCACAAATGATTCGTAACATTTACACCATATCGTTCATAACATAACTAACACGGTATAAATTCGTCTATTATAACCTTTTTAAATTAAGTTAATCATATGGTGCAATTAGTGCTACATGTGAAATTCAGTTTCGTTGTGTGAAAGAAAGCAGCTAAGATTGCATGCAATGCAAATGTTGTAAAAACCTTAAAGTTGGTCTCTGGCGGAGTTTGGGTTGGGTCGACATATGTCTGTCTATATGTAGCCCAAACACATGTTAGTTCTTGATAATGGGCCTATGATCAATCCACCAAATCAATCAAGTTTGAAAGCCCAAAACCTTTTTTGTGATCTGGATGGATGTGCTCAGGCCATCACAAACGAGTCTCTAATCCGGTTAGTAGTCAGTCTTGAAAAAGACCCCCGAAAACATAAATAATTTTTTTTTGAAAAAGTGATGGCTGCCAAATTTGCTACGCATTAATTGTAACTAGAGAATTTATCCATAATGGCATGACAAGAGAATTGATTGCTTAAATTTGTAACAATCAAAAGTGAACACACAACCTATCATATCAATATGAGTAAACAACCGCGATTGGTAGCTCGAATTACTCAGGCTCGAAGTTGGCTCGAATTTTAAACGGCATCGTTTTTGTATTATTTTTTTTTTCAGCAGAAGGAAGAAGACGAAGAAGAGAAGGAGGGGAGGGGAGGGAGAGGAAGGACTAGAGGAGGAGAGGGCGGAGGCGAGGCAGAGGCATGGCGACGCGATCGGCGGAGGCGAGGGACGGACCATACATTTCGATCGAGCTCGCCGCCACCATCACCGACCGTCGACCCTCTTCTCTCTGCTCTCTCTGCGGCGATCGAGCTCGCCGCCACCATCACCGACCGTCGAACCTCGGCGTCGACCCTCTTCTCTCTGCTCTCTCTGCGGCGATCGCGACCCTCTTCTTCTTCTCTCGTCTCTCATCTCTCATCTCTCATCTCTCATCTCCCTCTGCTCTGCTCTGCTCCAGACATAAAAGGAGGATAGAGAAAAAAAAAAAAAAAAAAAAAAACAGCCCAAAACGACGTCGTTTTGGGCTATCGAGCCAAAATCAAGCCAATTTTTTCGAGCTACCAGTCATTTTTCATGAGTAAAATTAGAGAAAAAATTTTATCGATCCACATTTTTTTCCTAATTTAAATTGTTATTTTTTTGTGTTTTCAAAACCATTCATGTTCCTTTCAAAATTTCAAAAAAATAAAAATAAAAATAAAGAAAGAAAGAAAAAAAGGCCTCTTCCCATGCTTTTTGGAGTTTTATTCCTGAAATCTATAATATTAGGGCAAATTACTACACCCTTGAGATTTAGTTAAATTACAGATTTTCCTCAGGTTTCAGAAATTACATCCTATCTCTCGAGATTTATATTCGCATAACAATTTGCTCCTGTCGTGAAGTAAACGGTAAGAATTGTTGTTGACATCACAAAAATAGATCTTGATGGACGATATTGCTCTTGACACATTTTCAAAGCATTGAACAACATGATTTAAAAAAAAATTGGATCGCCATATATATCTAAATTATAACAAATTATTTGGTCAATACTTAAAAATAAAAAATAAATTTTTTTTTTTTTTTCAAAAATAAAAAAATATTTTTTCTTCAAAAATAAAATATATATATTTTTAAAATAAATAAATAATTTTAAAGAAAACAATTTTAAAAAAATTATTTTATTTTTAAATAGAGTTCTGTAAGGAGTTTGGTTATAAGTTTTGAAAAGAGTTTTTGGAACCATGTTTGATTCGTTGTTTAAAAAAAAAATCAGTATTTTTTTTTTTTTGAAAAAATAGAAACTAATTTCATAAAAATAAATATGAAAAAATAGATTTAATTTTAAAAATTATTTCTAAACTCTCAAAAATAAAATTATATAAAATGATAATTATTTTTTATTTATTTCTTAATCAAATTAATTTTTAATTTAAAAAAAAAATTCTAAAACAAGTACTGAGATTGATTTGACATGATGTATCAATCAAATATCATCATTTCTCTACATAACATAGTTAGAAGCATTTTAGTCAATTTACTATCTTCGTCAACGACGTTAATTGTAATGAGGTGGATGTAATTTTTGAAATCTAAGGCCGGTGTAGGTAATTTGCCCATAATATTAATATGATAGGGTTTGGATAAAAATATATATATATATATATTAATAGGCACCACCTTATCAAATATCAATCAATTAAATCCCATGGGTCCTTCGTCCCTATTTTCTATTGTGTGAAACTAGCAGTAAACATGTGGGATGTACACTCTTTTTTTAAGAAAAATAAAATTAAATGAAGTTTGCATGTATTATTTTTTCTAAATGCATGCAAGTCTTGTGAATCAAATTTATTTATTAAAAATTTTTATTTCAACTTTCAATAATAAAGTTCTAGATTTTCATGTAAGGAGATAGAGAGACAGTGGTGGTTTCTCTATGGAAAGATCTCTCTTTCTCTTTTCCCTCTCCTTCCTTCTAATCATTCTCTAAATTTGATTCTTAATCTAGATATAATATTTGTCTCACCAATCAGGCCATCACCATCTTACCTTCTCTACCCTTAAAGCCAAAACTTTAAGATCTGGTTTAAGATCTTCTTACAGTCTGAAGGTCGCTGTTGGATAATGCGTTTGTTTCACGCTAGGCGACTGCCTTAACCTCAATGTTCTATCTTAATCAGCGGAGGTGGAGTCTTCAAATTCCAAGTTGAAGGCTGCGGAGCAGTAGAGTTTTGGATGAGTTTGGTGGTGACTTGGATTTGATTTGTTTCTATTTGGTATTTTAATTTTTAATTTGTTGATGTAATAATCCTTCATGTATAGAGGTTTGTTTCCCTCCTTTGTAGGGCCTTTTCTTCTCCTCTATAGAGACTTGGATCATTTCTTCTATGGAGGTTGCTATACCATATTGATCCGATCTTTTATCGGTTTTACAATAAAGATTTTCTTCCTCATATAAAAAATTTTCCATAAAAAAATTTTTATTGCAAATTTTTTTTTAACAAAAATACAATTCAACTACTTATACTTCTCATATTATATTTTAATAAAACTAACACAAATAAACTAAAAATTAATTAAAACTCACAAAAGTTAAAATATTCTAATCATTTATCACTTTGATAAATTTATCATTATCAGTACAATTAATTATTCCACAAACAAAAAACACAACTAAAAAGTCTCAAAATTTTCTCATTATTAAAACGAGGGGTAGATATATGCAAAAAATTTCACTTACTACTTATGAGTAAATAATTTCAATCAATAGGACCTACTGATAATTATCTTGTAATTTTAAGAGTAAATTGCACAACCTACTCTAAGGTTTGGAAGAAATACAATAACCCTCACAAATTTGATATAATTACATTGGATTCTTTTAAAATTTTAATTTGCATAATACAATTTTTTTTATCAACAGAAACGAAAGCTCTATATTAGTGATAATAAAAGAAAAACATTAACAAGGACAAGAAAAATGGAAAAAGAATACATCATAACAAATTTTGCTCATCCCAACTAAATTGGTACAACAACAACGACCGACAAAATCATGTATACACTTGCAAACAAAGGTTGGCATGAAGTCAACCACAACAAAATTAGAAACAAATACAACAAAACCTTTGTTGTCCCTGATCCAAAATTAAGTTGAAAGTACCAAGTAAAAAATTTAAATCCTAACCCAACAACATCAAACCTACCATAAGTACCACAAGTCAGCAAGCAAAGACATCAACCCACTAGCCCCAAGACAACAACAACATCATCAGGGGCGAAATTAGGATTTTATCATTGGAAGGGACAAATTTTTCATAAAAAAATTTCACCATACTCTAGCATACATATATACAATATGATATGTAAGTTATATATATCCATAAAAAAATAAATACCATGGAAGTAATGTTTTATTGGATTCATAAGATTTTTCAGTGTAAAATAGTATAGCAGCCCAGGTTAAGACCTGTTTTTATACTCTCTGATTCGAGATTCGGTACTCATTATTGTTGTTTATACTCCTTGTTATTTTGTTGTTGATTGGGATTGGTTGTTTGGAGTTATTGGATTTTGTTTTGAACAGGTTGAAAGTTAGTATTTCAAAGTAATTTATGTCTGTTTGTTGTTGAGGTTGCTCCCAGAGTATGTGTTTGCAATCTGAACTTCTAGGAATAGGGTGTTCTTCGCTCGAGGAATCTTTCCTTCGCTCGAGCGGTCTCTTTGCAGGTCTGAAATTTTGAGAGAGGGTCATTCTTCGCTCAAGCGATGGTTAGTTCGCTCGAGCGATCTACTCTGTAGGATTAAGGTTCTGGGAATTTAGTTTCTTCGCTCGAGCCATGGTTTGGTCTCTGGATCTGTGTTCTGTGTCTGATGCTCAAGCGGTGTTTTGATTGCTCAAGCGGTTTATGCGTATAAAGGTATAGCGAAAAGATCTTTTCTTTCACTTTTTGCTTTCCTCTCTCTCTCTCTCTAAAAACCTTCTGAGCCATTTTCTTCACTCTCTCTCTAGTTCTTATATAAATCACTCTATACACCCAAATCTTTAAATCTTGCGACCTTGGTACTTTGAGATAAAGGATAGAGTGTGAAGAAGTGGTCATTTTGATATGAAATAGTTCAAGATCCAACTTCGTTGATTTTGAGATTGTCTTTTCTTTCTCTTTCTTCTTTGAGCTAAGGATTTCTTTAACCTCTTTGTATGATATTAGTTTTGTTATATGCTCCTTGAATAGTGTAGCATTTTGAGATATTTGAGTTTGAATTGGTTTTGATTTGGGTTTGAAATGAGTTATAAAATAGGGATTCTGGAATGAGTTGTTTTGAAGGATTGTGATTATAGGTGTGTTAATGAGAAGGGTTGAAATCTTGGAAACCTCTCTTTAAAATAGGTTCTTGAAATAAACAGATATCTTTTGAAGATCTTGGAAATTATTGGTTTTGAGTAAGAATGAGAATGATGAAAATTGTTTGGATCCTTGTTGAGTTAGAAAGTGGAGTTGGAACCTGAATTGTTACTCTTACCTTGAAATTTTGAAAATTTCTATCTATTTACTTAAACATCTTTTGAATAGAAATATATGTTTTGGTTATCGATGGAGGATAACATTGATTGTTGTAGCAAATGCATGAGAACTAGGTTAATGAAAACCATTCACTCTCGCATCTCACATTTGAACATTGGTTTCATATTTTATACATTGAAACATGTTGTTTTGAGAAAAATAGATGAACACCTTGGTGAATCTAGTTAAGGGTGTGATTGTGGTTATTATTTATGTTGACATGTGCGTCCTTGGTGAAAGTCTAGAAACCCATGCGGTTAGGTGCTGATTCTTCTTATTAGTACATGTGAAATGGCTTGGGTAGTGCTAGCATAGCCTACTGGCAGACTCGTACCTAGAGATTCCTATGTTAAATCTCTATTGGGCTTTAACTCACCCTATGTGGAAACCAACTTTCTGGTGCTAATGGTATGCCTCCACCAAGGACTTAGCTTAGAAGGATCTTAGAGTTGAAAGCTCATTTATTTTTGTATTGTAAATATCTTTTGTACAAGCCTCGGGCTTTTTATTGTATTAGGCTTAGCCTACTTTTTTTTGTAACCAAGTATTGTCTTGGAAATATGTAGTCATTAGGGCAAAAACTTCTTTTTTCTTCTTCGGTTATATATGTATATCCATCACATGTCATAGATTCATAACTTAGGATTGATGAATGCATTAATGCATGTGATGTTATCTTTCTACTACATTAAAGAAATTGATGAAAAAGGGAATGTTTTGATAATATTGTCTTGATGAATGATTGAATCTGATGAGCATCTATATATCTATTGATTGGTTATGGGTTTATCTATTGTCATAATTTGGGGCGTTACAACTTGGTATCAGAGCTTGTTACGCCCCACTTTTTATTACCCGATTAACATTACCAAAGCCATCATTATAGTCCCTTTTTATTGATACAATACGGAACAAAATCCATTGACGTCCATAAATACATAAAGGTTCCCTCAATCGTATATACATATTGAAATGCAACATGAATTACAATTAAATAAATTGCCTCGTAGGCTTACACTATTACATTAAAGAGAAAGGGTTCAACCCTTTTATAACAATGGCGTTCCACCAATCAACTAAAAGGCCCTGTGACCTACAGATAAGAAGATCCCCAATATTGAGCAACTTGTCGACATACACCTGAAAAAGGATTAGTACAGTGGAATGAACATAAAGTCCAATAGGGATCCTAACATGATCATAAACAATAATAACGTACAGATAGTTATGATCATGAATGCTTCATTTCATACTATATACATAATATGACAGTTTATAATCAAAGTATACTTCAATAGATACTTTTTCCAAAATCATCCAATTTAATCAACAACATTAAACGTTCACTTTTCCTTCTCTTATTCCATTTCATAAATAACTCACAACAACAACTAGTTTTCGAAAACATGTTCACAAAACCTAATTACCTCCCATTCTTTACACCTCCATCTCATCATACACACCCATTATTAATACGTATACCACATTTCCTAGCCTTAAGCTCAAGGGTAAAGAAACACCTTTAACAACTTGTTCAATACACCAATGTACGTACATATACATTTAATCACGAAAAGAAAATGGCTAATTTGCAATGACTACTACACAAAATCATATAAGACAACCCGACCTCATCTAACCACAACCATTACCACGCATGATATATACGGATACACTGAGACAAAATGAGAAATGAAACAATACTCTACCTGCCATAAACACGGTAAGCCAAGGATACACCTTTTCCATAACGAATGTTAATTTACCAGACACAAGCTGGAAGGTAGTGCTACCTTTGCCAATTTACTAGACACTAGCTAGAAGGTAATGGTACCTCTGCCAGTTTCTCCAGGCGCTAAACCTCTCGTGCTAAGCGCTGCCAAGCACTAGCTGCAAGGTAATAGTATCTCTCATTTTGAGCGCATATAACATCATCAATTCATCGCAACATGCTAAAGTGCATAATTAACACAAGTGTAATACATATACATACTCTATTAAACACAACAATGTCATCCTCTATCGATGACCAATGACAAAACTCTAAACACATGCATTTAATACGTGTAAATACAATAATCCGATTCTCATAAGGCATTAAACCCAACAACCACAATAACATATAAAATGCTCAAAGTTTAACCTCTGTTTATTCTCATTTTACAAAAGAGTTTTGATTTCATTTCTTCCCAAAAATAAAACCCGTTGTTTTCCAATTCACAATATTCCAATCATCACCTAAAAATCCATTTTCTTCCTTTAACCAATCCCAATCCGTAGATAACAAAACCACAACCTGACTCAACACAACTCAACTCAACTCAACTTAATCCAACTCAACTTATGTTGATCAAATAACCCCAACATCTCAGTTAACTTTTTTTGTTAACAATTAATACATTAATAAAATCCGCATAACACACAACATAATTATTACTCAACTTTACCTCTTTCCAGTCCATTAAGCCTTTAATAATAAAAACTAGGGTTTTTCTCCATTTCCAATATAAACAAGATAAACTAACTTCCGATACTTCGAACCCAAAAATTGCAATTTTACTTTCCAAATCTCAAACCCAAAAACCCCCTTTCATGATTTTGAAATCACATAACTAGATCAAGCTTTTTATGCAATAAAAATATACCATATGTCTATCTATAAAAAAGTATTGAAAATGAGTAAAGAAGTCCCTACCTCTAGTAACAAGAGGAGAAAGCCTGAAAATCCAATTTTGACAAAAACGCAATATGCTCTATTAAAATGAAACTCTCGTCACCCTCTAAATTTTGGTATACGGAAGTAGAGTAAGATTTTGAGTAAAAGAAGATGAAATCCAAGTTTGAAAGTTTAGGATTTTTAGAAATGGAGGGAAAAAGAGAGAAGAGAGAGAAAAAAAAAATGAGATAGATTTGACCAAAAAGTGACTTTAAAGTGTTGATCCTGAACAAACCACTCGAGTGATGAAATAAGCACTCAAGCGTCAGAGACACAAGACCACTCGAGTGACATAACTGTCGCTCGAGCATAGAACTCATACTCCTAGAAGTTCAGACTAAAGACAAAAGTATTAGATGACACAAAAGACCAATCTAGCAAACAAACTATCGCTCAAGCGATGAAGAAAAATTTTCAAGATGCTACAATCTCCCTACCTTAGGAAATTTCATTCTCAAAATTAAAGATAAGGCCGAAACAAATGGCAACTGAAACACAACCAGAAGCACAACTATCAACACACAACTAGATCTATACTTGTGATAAATTCCTGGAACCCGGTTCAATACCTTGGGTCCCTAAAGACACGCGAACAACAAAACTCAAGGAAGAGATCACGAATGCCTCTTTTGTAATGCCCCATAATAAATAGACATCCAAAATCCTTATAATACTATTGCGAAAAACTTTCATTTTTCTTACTTATGAGACTTGCCTACATCAAAGATCCTTACTTCATTACATGCTTTAATTACATACTTTGCACTACCATGTGAAGCCACAACATATGATTTAAAAAATTAACATTAAAATCAATACAAACAAATGTCTTAAAGGCTACAAGTTTCTAGGCCTTGCTCAGTTACAATAAATGAGTCACAACTCAATACAAAGAAGCTCTTGGCTTTGAAAGAAAATAAAACAATAACTAATGAGCCTCGCGCTCTATAATCCTCCCAAGCCATAGCCTTGGCGGAGGCACATCAATCCACCTGAAAATGGTTTTCCACGTAGGGTGTGCATAAAGCCCAGTAAAAGTAATCTTAATGACATGTATGATGCTTAACAATGCCATAAGTTGAATGTATATGGAATGCCATGATAAAACATGCATTTTCTCTTTGAAACAGTGCAATGCAAGATTTCCAAAACATCTTTCCAGTTATCCTTTTCAAAACCATAAGATGGTAAATATAATGAATAAATATCCAAGGCTAGTGTTCATAATAGAAAGCTATAAAAGCTATCTATGCCATTTCTCTGGGATTATCCAGATGGAATCGACACCTACCGCATTGGTTTTTGGTCTTACACCATAGACACACAAGCCAAATTAATTACTTCACCCTCTTACAGCTTCACTGTTTTATTTACCCTTTCCAATAACACAATATATGTGTTTCAAAACAATAATACATTTTCAAAATACAAACCTCAGTTCATAAAACCATGCTATGCACAATGAGATGAATGTTTTGTAAACAAGTCATTTGCTACCGTTTCTAACGCATGGCAATGCTATCCTCCACCGATAGCCAAAACAGTTATCTCTAAACATTTATTGAAAGATAACAATAATAACATAACCATAATCTCAAATCTAGAATCCCATGATTTTTACAAAATATCAATGATTTCCAATAAACAACATTCACACTCCTAATGAGTCGTGTGAATCACAACAGAAATATTCAATTTCCAGAACCGTTCCAAATTGTTTTCCAACAAAACCATTATTTCAAAAAGAGTAAACATTACTCGATACTTTCCATTGATTCAAAGAAAACGTAACTTTTTCAACTAAACCGCTTTCCACCAAAACAATCCCATAACATTTCCAAATTCCATTTTCTTTCCAAACGACAACCATTTTATTACCAACTTCAATCCATAACCCAAAACCATAGTTTTTTCTCAAAATTTATGCATTTCTACATATATAATCCAAAATCTAGCTTTTCCAAAACCCATAACTAAAAGAAATAGCATATAACAAAGTTAAATAACATGCATATCGTTAATAAAACCCCAACCTCAAAAGAAGAAGAAAAAGGAAAGACCCAGGCCCAAAATCCAACGACGACAAAAACCCTAACTTTTCAGATTAAAGGAAGCCTTTAACTTCCTCTACCTTAAAGCCTTGGGGGTGAAAAATGTGTAAAAGAACATGAAAACTAAGGTTTTATGGTTAGAAGGTCCAAAAATGGCGAGGCAGCACAAAGAGAGAGAGAAAGATAGATCAAAAATAGCTATTTTTTACTTTTTGCGGATATTTATAGAGAAACCTATCACAGGCGTAACTTAGCCCATCACGTGTGCGACCTCCCACCTCGCGAACGCGATCTCAAATCGCAGCCTACCTCGTAGGCCACACACTTTCCTCCCAAAAACTGACCTGAAAGCCACTCCTAGTCACGGTGCGGGTGGGACCACACTACATTGTGGGCGCGATCTGCTCAACCGCGGTTGCGACCTGCCAGACTAGACAACCTGCTCACTAACACCAAGGTTCAAAACTAATCTCCCTATACCCCATGAGATCCAAAGATTGGATCTTAACCCGGACTGCTACATCTTTGACCCACCAAAACCCATTGGGGTCAATGAGACACGAACAACAACAACAACAACAACCAATCGCACCCCAAAGACGTTAACTATGCCTCAACCTCCAACAACACACACAACACCACTGAGTGCTCAACACTTGAACATGGAGGAAAACTCTCACAACATAACTCTTAAACAACTCTTACAGAATAAGAAGACCTACAACAAAAGATGACCAAACGTAACACCCCAGCATAACAAGCCTCAACAATGCTAAAACACTCCTCAAAACCAAACACCCAAACCCATAATTAGCAATTTAAGCTAAATCACTATACAACCCAACCATGCAAGGTACAAGAATTAACAACACAACTTGTTAAAAGAAAATTTCCTTTTTTTCTCAATTCTTTGAAAATCATTTTCTTATATGAAAACATTTCTTAAATGTGCTCAAACTTGCATCGTCCACAACTAGAATACATTTTCTGCTTTTCAAGCATAACTCAAAAGTTTTATAAACATTTTTTGAAATCAAAAGTGTTAATCAGGACACATAATCATCCACAATTAAGTTGCATAGAACTATTTAGTGAAATCCCTTGTTACAATTTAGATTAAATTCACAACATTTCCACTTAACAAAGCCATCCGAGGCCATACTCCAGGAAAAATTCATTTTTCAATTTATGCTCAACATAACAACCAACGAACCTTTACCGTCATCCAACAACACCCATCCCCTATATTCCTTGAGTCACGCTGGATTCCTTATGAGTAGACCATACCACCATTGTTCCCAAGAAAATCACCACTCATATACCTATATGGCAAACACATCCTTACATCTCAAACACAAGACCGATAAGGTCAACAGCTATCACACAATCCCGGACACATAAGACGCTCTTCACCAATGTCACACTCGTTACCCGAGAACACAAACCGTACTTCCTTTCGAGGAATACTTCTAGCATCTAACCATTTAATTCTCCCCATGCTTATAAACTTTACATAATTCCTAACAATACCACTCAACACTTGAATACCATGAACCCATTTTCACCCACACATAATTACCCACTTATAACAAATCACCACACAAACACTATCCTTATCAAGATCGGTAGGATCACAACGAACTCAGTAATTAACTAAACCAAAAACACTAAACAACACACACAAGAACAATTCTCACTACCTCGAGATGCAAATTTTACAATCCCTCGAAACACTTTCACATAACCATCACCAATCCCACAAAATTCTAAGGTCTCATACTCCATTAAACTCAACACTTTCAAAGCCTTATAACTCGGTCCTCATGATACTACACCATCAGTCACAATAACCCACGGATTACCTGTTCTCAACAAATAACTCTCAAACAAAATGAGGCTCATAGGCCATCTCATAATCATCTCATAAAACAATAAATAGACATATAACACCACTAGGATCATCAATTCCATTAACAACTTCTCATTACATATATAAAAGAGGGTTCCAAAATCCAGTGCATGCCTCCAATACATGAGGATAAACAAACTACCACATATATATATATATATATATATATATGTTTTTAACAAACATATAATCATAATGCCTCAGTATCCAAAAACATATCGGTCAACAACAAAATTCCAGGACTACATCACTGGTCTCAAATACAAAAGCCCCTCTCAAGGGTAATACTACTGTGCTGGCTGGAAAGTCAACCCTCGCGAGGCTCTCGAAGCCTGGCCTACTCGAGTCTGATACCAATTCTGCCCCTGACTAGACTGATGAGACTAAGTCCGACTGGGTTCTAAAACACTCAAAGAACTCACACATAAACGTCTAACGTGGCCCAACTGACCACAATCAAAGCAAACAGCAGACCCCATACTCTGAGACTGGCTTGAAGCCTGAACCTCACTGGACCTCCCAACAGATGAGTTTGAAACCCTTAATGAAAACAATGACTGAGCCTGCGATTGAGCATGCGCTCGTGTAGCCCGACTGTCCGTGCTCCTTTTGGAAGACAAATAGCCCTACAGTTCGGACTCCACTTGTGGTTCTGAATCTAATTTCACAAGTGCAATGTGAAATAATGAAAACACAAAAAGAGTCCAAATCCGGTAATTCTTTTTGGAAAATCAATGTTTAAATCAAGTGCCAAAAATGGACTGCTTTGCCAGATTACAGAGTCGCCACCTAAATATTTTTAGGAAATTTAGGAAACCCAAGACTCGTGCCAAAGGCCATTAGTCCGTCATCACCAAAGTGTCTCGACTCGGGAACTTAGGTACAAGAGGGGAAGGTCATGAATTGAGCACCACACTCGCCTGATCAAAGATCGGCCTCTACTAATCATGATGTGATTTTAATTTACATTATATGCTCTTGTTCTAATTATTAACTATTTACTATGTGGTGCACACACAAATATAGACTAATTTGTAAGAATTGGAACACTTGATTTCATGTTTTATTTGAAATTATTTTGTGAATTTGCCACTTGAAAAAGTGGGCTAAAATGGACATTTAATCAAACCATCCCAATTCAAGCATCTAGCCTTCATCTACAGGCATTCAAACAATTATATCACTTAAGCACTTAGACTCATGGTGGACATGCTAGACATGGCAGCACTAACATTCAATGCAATATGCTAAGACATGTAAATGCTCACCTAGTACTCCAAGCCAAAAAGGTGAAAGAGTTAGAAAAATATGCATGTTCCTAATTAATGCAATATGATTAATGCAACGCACACATTATGTATTTTAATGGGCTCGGCTATGAGCATGGCATATGATTCCATTCAAGACATGCGTGAGAGCATGTATTCAAGTAAGTGATTTTCAACATTTGATATTGGGTTAGCATGATGAGCCAAACCTTGGATGTATGCAAGACAAATGGATGCAAAGCATGAGAATGCTAATGAAACGTGAGTCTTATACTAACCATCGTAAGCAAGTAAGTAAAAGGGAGAAAGACGTGGAGTTGGAAAACATACACATTATTACAGTATTGCCCTTGTGCAAGAGGGTGCGAATCAAAGTCTGAAAAGTCCGAATTAAACTAATTATTACAAAACCGAATGAATAAATAAATGAGGCTAATTAACTAGCTAATTATGCTATTACGACAAGGATAACCATGATAAGGAAACTCGCTATTTAAACTAATTAAGTACAACAATTACAAATAAACAATAATAATTATTACAACACTTAATAATTAATTAGAGTAATTACAATAAACAATATTAAATTAAATTAATTACAATGATCATAATGTAAGAGAGGATGCGCAAGAATTGCATGCATGCACATGCACGGTGTTCAAGAACAGCTTTGTCTACCCCAGGCTTGCTCTATTTCACCTCAGCCACCGCCCTTTGTTTTCTGCAAAAATAAACTGCTGACCAAACATTAAAGGCCGGCCGGCCCTCAATGAAGCCCGGCCGGGCCTAGAGAAGGCCGGTCATGCCTCAATTTTGTACAAAACTTTGTTTTGTGTTCTAAAGTGAAAACAGTGCAGATAGAATTGTTCGAGCTCTATTTGTCTCTTCCTTCCTTCTCTGTCATGGAAAAGCCTCGAGAGAAGGTTAGAATTGTTTCCAAAACCATCAATGAGCAAATTGATTGCTTGATGATTCCAGATGCAATTTTGGACAAAAATCAATGAATGTAATGAATATGACCACTCCTTCCTTCTTATCATGGAAGGAACTCAAAAAAGGGAAGTAGAGACGCTTCAAGAATAATCAAAATGTTATGAATTAGCGCATGATCACTCTTGACTCGATAAACTTGGCATAACATCCGGCCAAGCCTAAGCAAGATGACTCATTTTCTTTATGTGTGTTGATTGCTTTTAATCCAATTCTTTTAGTCATTTCCATTCTTTAGTCCATTTGTCTGAAGTGATGGTTAAGTCCTCTAAAAAGAGAGAACCATCAAATGGGAAGTAATTCTCAACGTGAAAGAGAGATTACACCGTTGACAATGAATCTCCGTAGAGATTATGCCATTAAGCATAAATCTCTAGTTCATGTGTTGAATAACCATCAACCGATTGAAACAACTCTCAAATGAAAGAAATGAGTGGCAAGTCGATTCTTAAAATGAGTTCATTACCATGGAAATTAAACAAAGAAATGCTAAGAACAACATGATACAAGCTATGTACAAAGACTAATGCTACAACAAATGAACTAATCAAAGCTTGAACCAATTAAATAGAGAAGGACAGCCCTTAAACAGTCTATTACAAGCCCAAACCAGTGGCTGAAAATGTAAGAAAAGAGCTCGAAAAGCTAAACAAAAGGTAAAGGTAATGAAGCTATGTAAGCAAAAACAAGAAGGAATGGCCAACCCCTCCAATTTCAAGACTTCAAATCATGTTTTTGGCCTTAGTTCAACTCTGAAAATCAATTCAAAAATTGAAGAAAAAGAGTGTAAAGGAACTAAGGGTTGAGCTAGAAGAATAGGTGCTAGTAAGGTATGTAAAACAGCCCAAGAATATAAGAAATAAGTAAAAATGAAGTAAGAAAAAGCAAGAACAAAAGTTACAAGCTTATACCTCTCAAAATAGAGTAAGCTTTGGTTGGTGATCAAACTCACTCTTAACACACCCTCAAGTTTGAATTATGTTTCTCAAGGGTCAACCAAGGCTCTAAGATGATGAGTCAAGGTTGTGTATGATGTATATAGATGATACAAGGTTGGTAGGTTAACCTAAAGGTAGCTTGCAATGGAAGAAGGAGGAAGGAGAAGCTCTCTCTATGTGTATAAGCTTTCTTTCAATTGTTCAACCCCCAAAACAGAGGTATATGGTCGTATTTATAGAATTTGAGCACAAAAGGTGATAAATATCTTCAAAAGTGGACAGCTGGCAGCCTCTCGCCCAGAACAATGTTTCTCGCTACTGAAGCCCGGCCGGCCCTTAATAGCCACGGTCGGCCCTCAATAAGGCACGGCCGACCCTCAATGAAGTTCTCTTGTTTTCTGTTTCAGCCTCAACACAAGGTGGCACAAGGTGTAAAAATGAATATCTTGGGTATGATCTATGGGAATATGGAAGGTTTGGGGTTGTTTCAAAGCTTGAACAAGACTTCTTCATTGAGACCTCGAACCATGCACAATACCACTTTCATCATCGAGTGTTCCGAGTAAAGCGCTCGAGCCTTGTAGGCGGTCAAAAATGGGGTGTTCACAGTTGCCCCTCTTTGACAGAGCTCGAAGTCATAAAGTGACATGAGTGAATGTCAAAGCCCAGAGATGTCCCATTTGACAAGGCCGCAAGGCGCAGGCAAGAAATCAAGACATAATGCGAAAATGAACTCTGGGGCAAAACAAAACGAAATGCAGCAATTAACTTATGAACATGCAATAAAGCAATGCAATGAAACATAACGTAAATGAAGTAGTGAAACAACGCAACAATCTAGACAAGAATGCAAAGTTCAAAAACAATGCCAAAACAAAGCAAAAGAGGCCCCGCCTCGCGTGAAAAACACAAAGAAAGCACAAACCAACCTACGTCCCACGTAGAAAGGATGTAAGAAAATGCAAATCTAACTACGCCTCGCATAGAAAGGGGAAAGGGCGATGTAATCATCGTGCACGCCCGAGGTCTCAACCGAGATCCTAACGCGTTTCACACAAGAAGAGGAAGGGTGGTGTAAACAAACAGGCACACCTGATGTTTTTAAACGGGGGTACAATCCTAACGCGTCACACGCGAGAGGAGGAAAGGGCGGTGTGACACCGGGTGCACCCGATGTTTTTAACCGAAGGTGCAATCCTAACGCGTCACACGCAAGAGGAGGAAAGGTGGTGTGAACACCGGGCGCACCCGATGTTTTTAACTGAAGGTACAATCCTAACGCGTCACACACGAGAGGAGGAAAGGTGGTGTGTACACCGGGCGCACCCGATGTTTTTAACCAAAGGTACAATCCTAACGCGTCACACACGAGAGGAGGAAAGGTGGTGTAAACACCGGGCGCACCCAATGTTTTTAACCGAAGGTACAATCCTAACACGTCACACGCGAGAGGAGGAAAGGTGGTGTGAACATCGGGCGCACCCGATGTTTTTAACTGAAGGTGCAATCCTAACGTGAGAGGAGGAAATGTGGTGTGAACAAATCACACAAGCAAGAATCAAAACAAACAAAGTGGTGGGAAAGCTAATTTACTAATGTATTGAAACAATAAACGCAACACACCACGCTTAAATGTGGTTGTGAAACAGATGATAATTTTCCTGTGGCACAAATGATTTCAACTGGAACTCCCCTGAATGAACCATACATACAATATCGTCTGGTTACAGAACATAATAACATGAAGAACTACGATTTTAGACAAAGCAAACTATAAACTACTTGGAATAGTTTACACAAATTAAAAGTTTTGAACAAATGAGTTTAAACAAGTAAACTTTAAACAAATTAAATTAAGACTCAAGCACAAAGGCACTCATACAATCAACCAAAAAGAAATCCTTACTTTTCTTTTTATATTTCTTTTCTCTCTTATTATTTATTTTCTTCCTTCTCTCTCTTATCTTTGTTTTTTTTTTTTTTTTCTCCTTCTTTCTTTTCTTCTCTTTTTTCTTTTCTTTCACTGTTTTTTTTTTTTTTTTTTTGAACCCTCTTATTTTCAACTCCATAAAACAAGAAATAAATAATAGAAAGGAAGAGAAAGAGGAAAAAACAAAACTATGCTGTGTTGTCATTGAGGGCTGGCCGGGCATTACAACAGCCGGCCACGCCTCGATAGCGGCAGGGGCAGTTTCGCCCTTTCATTCGCGACTTATGTGTTTAAAACAAATCCAAACCCTATTTCCTCACACCTTCTTGCCCGAAATCACTTCCTCTTTTCCTTGCGTTTCCCAACAAATCTCGCCACTTTTTCTTTGAAACCCTTTCTCTCCTCTACCTTTTGAACCAATTGGATTTCAATTTGGTCAAGTTTTTTGGGTTTCTCATTGTTTTTGCTTTGTTTCTCACTAGTTTTCTTGGTTTTTTGGGACTCACTCTCGTGTTTTCACTTTCCCCTCTCATTTTCTCTCTCCTAAGGTTTAGCCCCTCACATTTTCTCACTTTCTCTTCATTTCCCCCATTCTTCTCAATGGCTAGTGACGAAGTTCCCATTCTGGACCCCACCATTGGTATTGGGGCTGCCCTAGGCGTAGACATGGAGGCCGAGGACGCTACCGCGTTGCCTCCCTTCGTTGATCGGCCATTTGACGCGGCCATATACCGACTACGCACACATGCTCCACCCCCGAGCGGGATTTTGAGATTCGAGGGCCTCATCCCTGGGATAGTGTAGACACCCCATTTTTTACTGTCCTCAAGACTTGGATGTCCTTGCAGGTACATCCGATTACAAGTTCGATTGCTCGTCGAGTACTCGAATTTCGCAGCGGAACGTCATATGTTTGAGCTTCCCCAACCCTGTATCCTTTCTACCCCATTTTTGGACCATGTGTTGGTCCTTTCAGCATGCTTCTTGTGGTGCACTGTTGGCCACTTTTTGGCACTGCCGGCCATGCATTTAGCCTTGCCGACCTTTTATAAGGCCTGCTGGCCATCAATGAGGCACTGCCGACCACCACTGATGGCCAGCAGGACACCTTGTTTCAGCAGATTTTATGCTAGATCTTTTGAGCCAGCTGTTTTTCACTGAGCCATCCTCCATGTGTATAGAGGGATGGAGGCCATTTCAAGCTTGTTAAACAAGCTTTGCATTGCATTGCTCTATATAAGGGGAGGCTCCTCTCCCTTTCCAGAGGTTTCAGCAATTTTAGAGACAATATATCTCTCTGTGTGGAATTCTCACACTCTCTCTCTATATATTGTGCTTAATAGTGTCTCAAAGTGTAGTTTCTCTTCACTTTTGCACTACAACACCTAGTTAAGCACCTTCACTCTTGAGCTGAGGTTCTTGGAGGTTGTATTTGAGTGGTTTTAGCTTGGTTATTGCCTCAGAAACTTGCTGTTATTGTTGTGCTTCAAGGGTGAGTCTCATATCCTCTTTAAAGCTTTATTTTCATTGCTTATTTAGCCATCCTTCCATATTGTTTTAGGCCTTGCTTTCAACTGCAAAAAGCTTTGTTTTCAAGTGTTTTAGATGGTTGTTTGAGGCCTCTTTGGTATTGAGGGTGTTCTACCTTCTTGTGTGCCTTATTTGCTTAGGCTTGGAGCCATTCTTTAAGGCCTTTGAGTTCATCTTTGTTTGGCCTTTTAGCCACTGAAATCCAGTGGTAGAAATGTGGTTTTGAGGTCCAAAATGAGAGGGGGTGGTCCCCTCTCCTCTTGTCTTGGTTGCATGCCTTGTTGGCCTAATGATTGAGCATGTTTTTCTAGCATGTGTTGGCTTATTCTCAACTTATTTTAGCATGGCATAACACTTTTTTGGCCTGGTTGGGTCACCTCATGCATGCTTTTTACACTTGTAGTGTAATCTTGCCATTTAGCCTTGTGTGCTCAATGCTTTGATCCATCATGCTAGCTTATTTTGGTTCTATCTCAACATGTTTTTGGTGTTATTTTGGTATGTTGTAACTCTAATTTTGGTTGGTAGAGTTACCTCTTGCATGCTTCTTACACTTGTAGTGTAAACCTTGCTCACTAGCCTAGTATACTTGGTGTTTTGGCCCATTATTCTAGCATGTTTTGGCTCCACTCCAGCAAGTTTTCACTCATGTTTTAACATTCTTTAGCTCTGTTTTAAGGCTTCTTGGTCGTATGATGCTTGTTATGCATGCTTGTAGTGTAATAGCCTTGAATAGCTTTGAGTTTTGAGGTATCTTGCATGCTTGGCTTGAGGAATTTGCATGTTTTGGTATCATTTGGCATGTTATTTCAGAGCATATAGTGTTGTCACACTTCCATGTTTTTCACTCTTTAAGTGCTCTTGAGAGTTGTACCTTTATGCCTTGTTTGTGAGTCATTGCATGAGCATCATTTTCTTGCCTTTCAAGCCATCATCTCAGTTCATTTTGGCCACTGTTTTGGCATGCATAAGGTCTGTTTGGGGCTAGTTTAGCCATTTGAGCATTGTCTTGCATGCCTCTAGTGTAATACACTTCACTAGCTTTGATGCTTAAGCCTTTCAACATGCATTACATGGGCTGTTTGCATGATTTTAAGTCATTTAGCATGACATTATAGTGTTGGAACATATGCCATTGCACTCCATGTTTCACTCTTTCAACGCTTTTGGAAAGTTGTGTCTCGTGCCTTAATCTTGGGCTAATATGTATGCATGTTTGTCTAGTCCTTTGAGCTTCAATTCCAACATGTTTAGGCCTTTGTTTTGGCACGCATGAGGTCTGTTTGGTGTTGGTTTAGTCCATCGAGCATTGCTTTGCATGATTCTAGTGTTGTGTCTTTCGCTAGCTATTAATGCTTAAGTATTCTAGCATGTTGTGCATAAGTGTTAGCATTGGTAGATGAGCGTGTTGCTTGCTTTGCATTGTGTTCAATCTGATGTCATATTGAACACGAGGAAGATTGGTTCATTTCATACTTGAAGTGATGAAATGAGCCAATCTCCCTTGGTCTCCATTGCCTTTGATCTCTCATGATAAGGAGATGGTCTAAGTGTCTTGTTTGTCATGCATTTATTGAGTTTGTACAAATTGGATCTTTGGCCATCGCGCATTGCGATGGTTGATTGATGGTCTTGGATCCAATTATGCCTCTCCCTTGATGTTTTGAGATGATATAGAGGGGCATAGTACGCACATGTTCTTGGGAGACCCTCAATTTTCTCTATTTTGTGCTCTATTGCAGCTTGGTGTCACAGCACACCAGTGGCTAGCACCCTTTCATATGTGGCCGGCAGTGTTCATCCTTGGCCGGCAGGGGGGTCGGCAGCCACCATTCATGGCTAGCAGGCCACTGGTGCACTCCCCAACACTATTTTGGTAAGTTTCAGCAACAAGCACTGGAAGACACCCTGCAAGCAGAGCCTCTTAAGAGCAAACCGGAGAGCTTTTCGGGGCAAAAACCGAGCATGCATCTTTCATTGATCAAGGCAGAGCTATGGCAACCTAATTTAACTTCTTTTTCTTACTTAGTTGGTTTGGTAACTTAATTAATTTGATTAATTAGTCAAAGTTTATAATAATTAATTAGCTTAGCATAGTTAATTAGTTGGTTTGTAATAGTTAGTTTCATTAGCATAGCTAGTTGGCTAAATTCATTCGGACCCTCCTTCGTGAGGGCGTATTGTTGTAATAAGGGTGCGTGTGTGTGTGCATGTTTTCCAACCCCCATTTCTTTCTCCCTTTTACTTATCAGCTTTTGATGGTTAGTTTAGGGCATATTTCAATTAGCATCTTTATGCTTGCATGCGTGCATCATTCATTTGTCTTGCATGCACCGGACTCGGCACATCATTCAAACTGCATTGTATTTCAATACCTATTTGAATACATGTATCAATTGTTGCATTCATATGCCATCTTAGATAGCCGAGCCTACTTAGTTGCATTTTGCATGTGTTGCATTAGGCATTTCAAACATAGCTTGGATCATGCATTGATGTCTAACATAGCTTCTGTTTTGGCTCGGAGTACACTGTAAGTGTTTTCGCTTTAGCATCCTTGCATGTGTGTAAGTGACTGCCATGATAGCATGCTTGCCATGAGGCTATGTGCTTAATTGCTATAACTGCATGAATGCCTGTGGATGAAGGCTTCATTACTTGAATTGGGACAATTCATCAAAATGTACGTTTTAAGCCCACTTGTTTGTAGCAAATCATGTTTTCTAAGCCCACTTGAGGGTGGCAAATCCGCATTTTAGCCTACTTGAGGGTAGCAACTTCAAACCATTTTCAAAAACAAACATGAGATGTTTTATTCCAAATTGAGTGATTTAGTCTATACTTGTATGCTATGCGCATCACATAGTAAGCTAGCTAATAACCGGAATAAGAACACATGTGTTTTCAAAACAACATATCATGATTAGTAGAGGCCGATCCTTTGATCGGGCGAGCGGAGGTGCTCATTTCATGACCTTCCCCCCTCGTACCCAAGTTCCAGAGCCGAGGCAACTTTGGTGATGACGGACACGTGGCCTTAGGCACGAGTTAGGGTTTCCTAAATTTTCCAAAAACAAAATATTTAGGTGGCGACTTTGAAATCTGGCAAAGCAGTCCATGTTTGGTGCTTTTTGATTAAAATCGATTTTCCAAAACGATTTGCCGGATTTGGACTCTTTGGTGATTTATCAGTCTTACATTGCACTTTATGAGATTAGATTCAGAACCGTGATAGGAGTCCGAACTGTAGTAGCTAGAACTACAATTTGCGCCCTCTCTGAAAGGGGGGTGCGCAGAGCGAGTTCGGGCGGTCTACAGATAGATGAGGATGTCTTACTGCGAGAGCCCATAAAGCACTTGTCCGTCGATGCCTCCACGGTAAGCAACTTCCCTTTACTTTGATGTATTGTTGAAGCTCACAAGTAGCCCACTAGTTAAATGCCATATATTCCTATTTGCAGGTGATAGCCAGGAGAATTGGGGGATACGGATCCATATCTGGCCCCGACGATGGTACGAGAGACTGCTCACAGAGGTTAGCGCACTAGTTGACGCAGCTGGCTTCGGACCCTTCTGCTCAGGGCTTATACAGATAAGAGTCGAGTCACTATTGTACAAGGCCCTAGTCGAGAGATGGTGGGACACCACAAACTCATTCCTACGACTTTGCGATGCTCGTCGGCTTGCGGGTTAGAGTTAGCGGTCTAATCCCGTATGATCCTGACATGACGCAGTGGAGAGCCGCACAGCGTCAGCTTCTTGGAGCGATCCCAGACACTACCAGCCATGGGATGGTGAGGTACAGCTGGTTCTTTGAGTATTTCTCCGACTTTCAACCCACCACTCCAGATGAGGTCGCCCAGTACACCCACAGCCTCCTTAAGTATCGCCTCGGTACTACCCTATTTGCGAACAGGAAAAATACCGTGGGGTTATATCTTCTAGGGGCACTGGTGCACCTCCCTTAGGTGGCAAAGTACGATTGGGGTGGCGCTAGTCTGGCCACCCTATACTGCTATATGAGCTCCATCTCCCGCCGCAAGGTGGATTCACTCGGTGGCTATTGGAGAGTCTAGAAGGTATGTTTCACACTTATCTTTTCTATTCATTCCGTTCATTCTGCATTTTCTGCTCATTTTTATTTCTTGCTCATTTTCCGCTCAGTTAGTTAATCCATCTTTTTCTGTTTGCAGCTCTAGGTTTACACCTACTTCACCTCTCTGGCTCAGGTCCCGGTGAGGCCGATCGAGTTGTCAGTACCCCGCTCATGGTACTACAACTCCTAGTTTGAGCGCCGCCGCCGTGTAGACCGAGATTTTCCTTATTTCTGCCACTTCTTTGACACGATCACAGCGGACCAGGTAACAAAATACCAGCTTTTGACTGTTACATACTGTAATCATATTGCATTGTTTCCCCTACTACGCAGTCATTCTCATACTGTTGGTTTCTAACACCGCACTGCCATTCTCATACTGTACTGATTTCTCACACTGTATTGGTTTCTTGCACTGCACTAACAGCTGACACTGCACTGATTTAACACTGCGCTGATTTCTAACACTGCACTGATATCTGACACTGCACTACCATTTGACACTGCACTAATTTCCCACATTGCACTGATTTCTAACACTGCACTGATATCTGACACTGCATTGCCATTTGACATTGCACAGATTTCCCACATTGCATTGATCTAACACTACACTGATTTCGTAAGTTGACTGGCATTCCCCGGGTGTTGAGGATGACCTACACCACTGCATGGAATGCCTCCACCATGCAGATTCTATTCGAGGGCCCCTTTGGCCGGGCATACTACTTGGGGGAGAGGTTTATCCGCTAGACGCGGGGCGTCGCTGACCCCGACATTCCACACCCACCTCCTCCGGTTATAAGGGTGATGGATGAGCTGCAGGACAGTCCTCAGATCGACCTCGTGATGTTGGACGAGGATGGCGATTATCATCATGAGCCTGGCGACTTCACTTTCTTACACACCCGGGTGATGGCGCCTTTTACCCCAAGCGTGGCTCTAGCTATGCCAGAGGTTGCTGCTGCTGTGGCTGGTGATGCGCCTGCTGGAGGTGCCTTTGCCGTTGCTCCCATTCCTGGGTTTCCTATGATTCCCACTGAGATCATGCACATGCATCCCGATGGAGTGATCGAGCAGATCCCGCCTGAGCGCATCGAGGAGAGGGACCGCAGGCTAGTGTTCGCTCCTGGCATCGAGTAGGTACACATTTCTTTATGCTTCTACTCTCTGCACTTTGGCTTGTTTTTTACCATTTCTATTCATTGTTCTCTATTACTTCTGTCTGCCTTTCTCAAATTTTGTTCCTTTTGCAGATACCCCGGGCGTATGGAGATGACCTCCTTCATACGATCGACCGACTGCTCCTTATGGTATGGAAGAGGCAGACTGACTTAGTCACCCATGGGATCGACGTACATTCTATCTGCAGTTTATTGTTGTTTCCATACTGCACACTCTTGTTAATTTATACTGATACCTGTTCTCTTTTCAGCTTGAGCTAGCACCAGCAATACCTGCAAGACCTTTCGCAGCCAGCAGACAGAGACGGGGCCCAGTGAGGAGCCGATGGGGAGCCGACTGACGGAGAGGCCGAGTGAGGCAGTGCTCACCTTCCGAGGAGTCTTTCAACGGGTCTACAACCCTTGAGGACAAGGGAGAGGATATTGACTTGCAGTCCAACAGCCCTAGCGATAACAGTGATGCACCTCATCGGCAGCCAAGGAAGAAGAGGACGAGGATGGGCTATTGATGAGGATGATGATTTCGTTTTTTTTTTTTTTTTTTTTTTTTGTAGTTAAAGACTAGCTTCGGATGGACCCTTTCGTTTTTGTTTGAAAGATTTTCTTTTGTTTTGTTGCCTTATAAAGCGATAATCGAGGTTAGACCTGCTAGTTATAAAAGACAACTTTTTGTTGAATGCTTCCCTTACACAATGTGATGAATGGTGAATGGAATTTGTATATGATGAATGGCGTAAACCTTCCATGATAACTTTACATAAGACTTGCTCTTGCATTCATTTGAATCGAATAACTACCCATAACGGGACAAAATTGTGAAATACAAATCGATAACAAGAAAAAGAAATAAAAAACAAAAACAACCCGAAAATACTAAAAAACCACTTGGTAAAAACCAAACAAGACTCAAAATACAATTGTGGTATGTCAAGGCAAAAGTTGGCCTTTCCTACAACTGCACTGATTCTAAAACACCATTTAGACCCGACCGGGCCTTAATATGTACGGCTGGGCTTCAATAATGCACAGACGGGCCTCAATGTGAGGTCGGTCAGTGCTGTCTAACTGTTATGCACTGTTCCTTCTCATCTTCTATAAATAATGCTCCCATGCTGTTTTATGGAAGAATAACAAGTCTTTGATATTTTGCTCTCAAAATGGAGACATTGTGCAATAATAGGTTCCGAGACTGGATAGCCACTTTGGACGGCTCGGAAAAGGTGAACTTGTGTGGTTTTGGCCTAAATGCCCTTTTTCCTCTGAGTTGCACTTCTCTTTCCTTTCCATTCCTTCATGCTGCTATTCGATGTTGGAACCCGATCACGCATGTGTTTCAATTTGGATCTCAAGAAATGTGTCCAACACTTGAGGAATTTCAAGCCTTGATGGAGTCCCGGGGCGACGAAGAAATCATACCACAGCCCCGTTTTGGCCATACCTAAGCTTTGGGACGGATGTGTGGGTTAACATTACATGAGGCTCGGTCTTTGGTATATAATGGGGAGCTAGATATCTCCGGTTTTGTTTATTGATTTTCTGTTGTTGGAGACAGGAGTGACCTTTTTTGGCGAGGCCACTGGCAACATGCTCTCTGTTTATGCCTTCTTACATAATTCCTCCTTACCCCTAGTTTCAGCGAAGTTAGCATCCGGTTGATCGAAGTAGCTCAACGTCTGAAAGAGGGTAAGAGTTGCATAGGTTTGTACTAGCCGAAACCTTGATGGGTTTAAATGCCTTCCGCCGAGAAGAGACCACTTGGCTGGCAGGGAGTCTGCTACTTCTCCAGGTATTATTTTCTACCCTCCTAATTTATCATTCTTACATCACTCAACACGCATTCTCTATTTTTCTCTTAAACCCCTTTTTCCTTACTTTTCTCTCACTGTACACCTCTCTATTCTTTAATTTCTCTTATTTTTCATCCCTCCCTAGGTATGGCTTATGGATAAACTGCAAGTAGCTGCTCCTTGTCTCGATTATTCAGCTTGAGCTTACTTTTTTCGTTAACAGCTAATGGATTTCCCCTCAGAGGGTTTATGGTGTGATTAGATATGTAGCCGGTCCATGGCCGACATAACTTGGCGTTGCCCATGGCTTAATTTAGCTGAGATGAACTACAGCATGTCCCGATAGTCGGGTGTAGAGTTGATTGGCCTTATACATTGCGTATTCTATTTTCCTCTCCGGTTCTAGTCAATTCAGGCTTGATCAAATACGACCAGATGAGGGGGTGGAATACACTGCCTCATTTCCAGTTCATGCCTCGCACCTGCCCCGGTATCTTGCGGCCTAGAGGACGAGAGAGATTCTAGCTCCTACCATTAGTTTCAGTTACACCTTGTCTGAGGAGTGTTTGGCTTGGTTTGAAGAGGAGGCACAGGTTGGGCCATCTTTGGCATAGAGCCACCTGACTTAGCTGTGCCCCTAGTTTTACTGCTTTGATCTTTTCTTTTCAAGTTTAAAATGTAAAAGTAACTTTGATCTGAATCAAAGAGACTGGAGAATGTACTTGTGTTGAAATCAATAAAATTAAAGTTGCGAGTACTAAAAATTTTCTTTTTGGTCCCAAAAATGGTCCAAGTTGTAAAAAGGGTAAAATTTTGAACTAAATCAACTTTTATTAAAACTTTCCAAAACAATTTTCGAAAACGATCACCACCTGACACACACAGAGTCAATCCCCAAGATGTACAATCTCGAGTCAAAAGAAATCATAACTGCCCCTGGCTGCATATCATTACTGCTGTTCTGTACTCAGCTTTTCTGCCCGGAATATGGAGCACAACCAAACTAATAGATGATGAACAAGGATGACCTGATCAAGAAAATGGATAGGACAATTGAACGAGAGATACTTATGGCCGTACTTCAAGATGAAGTTGCCTACGTATCCCAAAAATGGGAATCAGGCCTTACGTAGTTCAGTTCAAGTTCACTCGAGTATTAACACTCTCCTTTACGCTAACTTTTGCCAAAGTCGCCCTTTAGGGTTTTCAAACTTGCGAGCTCAATTTTTTTTTATTTCTAATTTTTCATGCTCTAACTTTTGCCTAGGTCGCCCTTTCGGGTTTTCAGCCTAGCGAGCTCCTCAGGACTAATATTTCTTCAACTTGTTCATGTTGATTGGTTGCGAGAACTCCAAGCCATCCAAGTCCATAAGAATAACCGCCCCTCCCGACCAAATTGACTTAATGATGTAAGGACAAGTCCAGTTAGGTTTGAACTTGCCCCTAGGGTCATGAATGGGAGCTCGGTTGTCTTTCAGCACCATGTCCCCTTCTTTTAGATTTTTGGACTTCACTTTCTTGTTAAAAGCCCTAACAATTCGGCGTTGGTACCCTGGACATGGTATAATGCTCTTAGTATCAAACAACATTAACTCCTCAAACCTACTTTGCTACCAATCTGCCTCTGTTATTTGACACTCGGCCATAATTCGTAGTGAGGGTACTTCAATTTTGATTGGTAAAACAGCCTCCATCCCGTAGACAAGAGAATAGGGGGTTGCCCCTGTAGATGTTCGGATTAAGGTTCTGTAGCCCCAGAGCGCAAATGGCAATTTATCTGGCCAGTCCCTGTAGGTTTCCACCATCTTCTGTAGAATTCTCTTGATATTTTTGTTCGCAGCTTCGACAGCCCCATTGGTCTCTGGCCTATAGGTTGATGACTTATGGAAAGCCACGTTATATTTTTCGAGCAAATCTATCACCTATTTCTTAAAATGCATCCCATTATCGGAGATAATCTCATTGGGCACCCCATAACAACATATGATGTTGCTTTTGATGAACTCAGCCACATGCGATGCTTTCAGCACGGAGTAGGACTAGGCCTTCACCCATTTCGTGGAGTAATCGATTGCTACCAAAATGAACTCATGCCTGTTTGACCCTTTTGGCGTAACTGCGCCGATAACGTCTATTTGCCAAACAGAGAATGGCCATGGTGAAGTCATGTTGTAAAGCTTTGACGGCGGAATGTTCATACGATTGGCATGAATTTGACACTTGTGGCATCGCCAAACAAAACCAATGCAATCCTCTTCCATGGTTGACCGGTAGTAGCCTTGTCTAAGGATTTTTCAGGCGAGCATCACGCCGTTCATATGGGCTCCGCACTCTCCTCCGTGGATGGCCTCCATAAGGCGCTTTGATTCTTCTTCCTCAACACATAGCTTGTGCATTCCCAAATGGCCTCTTGTATATAGTTTGCCTTCGTAAATGATAAATTGAATGGACAGACGCCGTATTTCCCTTTTATCCTTAGCATTTGCTCCTGGCGGATATGCTTCCTTTTCCAGGAAATTTCAGATATCATAATACCAGGGATTCTTGTCTGAAGCCTCATCTATTGCAGAAATGGTTTCATAAGTCGGCGTGTACTTCTGTTCAATAATGATCGAACGCATCCTGACTCCCAATGGAATGTCTACCATAGAAGATAGAGTTGCTAGTGCATTAACGAATCGGTGGTCCTCTCTTAGCAAATGGGTAAACGTTAACTTCTTAAACCTCGGAATCAGCATATCCAAGACCTAATGATAAACCTTCATTTTCTCTTCTTTAACCCACCAATCTCCGTTGGCTTGAGACACAGCCAAGTTCAAATCCCCGATGACATCCAACCTTTTTGCCTCTAGTTCTAGGGCGGCTTCTAAACTAGCGATACACGCCTCATATTCTGCTTCGTTATTGGATACTTTGAACCAGAATTTAAAGGCTAAGGGTATATGGGAGTCATCAGGTGCTATCAGCAATACACCGATCCCATAACCGTATTGATTGGCTGCTCCGTCAAAGTACATCATCTACGTTTTCTCCTCTATTTGCAGAATATTTTCGTCTGGGAAAAGATACTCCACCGCTTCATCCCCCTCTACTGGGTGATCTGCCAAGAATTCCGCTACAGCTCTCCCTTTAACAGACTTGCGTGTAACATATGTAAGATCAAATTTGGAGAGAAGAAGCAACCAACGGGCTAGCCTACCCGTAAGCGCTAGTTTCTCAAAGAGATATTTGATGGGATCTAACCTCGAAACCAGGATTACAGAGTGAGCTAACAGGTAGTGCCTCAACTTCTGAGTAGCCCAAACCAAGGCTAGACAAGATTTCTCAATGGGAGTGTAACGGATTTCGTAATCCAGTATTTTCTTACTCAAGTAGTAAACGACTTTCTCTACTTTGGCCTCCAACTCTTGAGCTAACATACACCCCATAGTTAAGTTTGTCACTGACAGGTACAAGATCAACGGTTTTCCCAATTCTGGTGGTGATAACACAGGCAGATTCTGCAAGTACTGTTTGACCTGTTCAAAAGAGAATTGACAGCGATCGTCCCATTGGAACTTCTTCCCTTTCTTTAAGAGACCAAATAGTGGTTCACAAGTCAAGGTTAGTTTTGAAATAAATCGTCTTATGAATTACACTTTACCCAGAAAGCCGCGCACCTCCTTTTCAGTCCTTGGTGGTGACATTTCTAAGATGGCCTTGATTTTGGAAGGATCTACCTTAATTCCTCTCTGTGTGATTAAGAATCACAACATTTTTCCTATTGTTACACCAAAAGTGCATTTTTGCGGGTTCAATCTCAATCTGTACTCTCTGATCCGCTGAAAGAATTTTTCCAAGGCGGTGTAGTGGCCCTCTCGATCTTTGGACTTAACAATCATATCGTCCACGTACACCTCAACCTCTTTGTGGATCATGTCATGCAGAATGGTAGTTGTAGCCCTCTAATAAGTGGCCCCAGCATTCTTTAACCCAAACGGCATGACTCGTTAGCAATAGGTCCCCTACGGAGTAGTGAAAGCGGTCTTCTCCCTATCTTTGGGTGCCATCAGAATCTGGTTATACCTGGAAAACCCATCCATCAACAAGAGCAATGCATGGCCCGCGGTGAAGTCTACCAACTCATCAATGTACGGCAGTGAGAAATCATCCTTCAAACTAGCCTTATTCAGATCCCTGAAGTTGACACAAACTCTGATTCTGCCATCCTTCTTTGGGACTGGAACAATATTGGCCAACCACGTTGGATACTCAGACACAAGCAAGAACCCTGCCTCAATCTGTTTGGTAACTTCTTCCTTAATCTTCAAAGCCTAATCTGGGCAAACTCTACTCAGCTTTTGCTTAACTGGCCGAGCCTCGGGACCAAGAGAGATCCGGTGTTGTACAATCTCAGGATCAATTCCAGGCATGTCTTCGTAGGACCACACGAAAACATCTTTGAAATTTTTTAATAAAGCGATTAAACACTCACGTTCCTCCAAAGACAACGTGGACTCGATCTAGACCAAGCGAGGATCTTCCTCAGTACCCACATTAATTGATATGATTTCATTTGTACAGGGCTTAACACGCCTCTCATCCTCATGATCAACCAAATTTTTCAAAACCCGAGGAATTTCTTCCTCTTCGTTTATGTCAAAATTTTGAAAATTAAGATTAGTACAACAAACCAAAGGCTTAGAGAAGTAGGCAACATTCACAACATTCCCATTCAAAAAGTCTGGATCCTCGGTTACAATGGACTCAAAAGAAAAGCTAAAAGACGACCTGGACAAGACTTTGGTATCCGGGTTACCACTCCCAGAAGTACTAGACTCAAAGGAACTCGAATCTGACTCTGACTCTACAGACTCAGTGGAATTAGATCCGGACTCACTATCCAATTCAAAACTATTGATGACGTCTTGCTCAAACTTCCAGACCAAGCGTGGAGCCTCAGATGCTTCCATGATAAGATTGGAGAAATCCGCTGCTGGGTTATCCCCGATCATTGAGATAGTGAAACTATCCCCCAAGTTGGTGGTCTCAGCTCCAACAGTGGAACTCATCAATAAGTCAGCCAATGCCTTTCCCAACAGCTCCTCCTCTTCAATGTCCAGGTTTACAGTCTTTCCTTGATCCATATCAGTGCTTAGGTTTGCCTACTCATCCTCCCCTTCTGATAACTAGTGCTCGAAAAAGTTCTCGAACCCCGGATACCTAGTCTTTGTTTCCCAGTCATACCAAGGCTCTGGGAATCCATAGAATGGGAAATCTTTCCCTTGGCAGACAAAACGTCCGTTCAGGGTTCCACGTATAAGTTTGTGAATTAACTCATACTGCTTCCCGGTCCTATTTTCCTTCAGCCTTTCTCTCAACTCCTACCCTTTCCTTTGTCAATCTGCAGCAGTAGGTTTGTATCCCAGCCCGAAAGCATAGGGGTTATGACCCAGCTTCTTAGCAATAGTACCTCCCTGTTTGCCACTTCGACCTAGTCTCGACCCGAGCATATACCCCTGCTTGTTCATCATGTATATAGATTACGCACTCACATAATCTCCATCGCCTTCTTCTATGATGGTTTGGACCAACCGGGCTTTTGCCATAGAGAAGCCAGAAAGGAACACATCATCTTCCCCATGTATGATTTCCAATAATGGTGCAGTGGTTCCTTGAGGAAGATGGAACACAGAGTTACCGTACACAGTGGCGATCCCGCCTTTGAAGGGGTACTTTACTAAGTGATGTACCGTTGATGATACCGCCTTCATCTGATGTAGCCAGGGCCTTCCCAGTAGTAGGTTGAATGTTGTCGGAACATCCATGACATGGAATTCCACCTCATGTTCGAACGGGCCGATCAGGATATTGTTCTTGAACATTCCCATAACGTCCCGGCTTGTATTGTCATAAGCTCGGACAGCTTGGGTCGTGGTTGTAAAGTCAATCAGCCTTAAACTGATGGCATAGGCAGTTCTCACTGGGCACACATTGATTTTTGATCCGATATCTACTAACACCACCAGAATCCACTTTTTTCGACTTTCTAAGGTTACATACAAAGGCATGTTGTGGTTGGCGCCCTCAAGAGGCAATTCTTTATCCGTAAAGGATATCACCAACGAAACATCCCCAGAGGTGACCAACGACACCAATTGGTCAGCAGTGGTGTCAATGGGAAGTTTGGTTCGGTTCATTGCTTCGAGCAAGGCTTGTTTATGCTCTCGAGACGCCATTATCAATCCCCGGATGGATATGTCAGCTTGAATCCTCTTGAGCTATTTTAAGACCATGTTTTCCTCAACATCCTTCTCTTTTGCTCTTTCAACCTCCTTTCCAGAGGTGTTTGGCTAGTCTATCGTTGTAGGTTTGAAGTACCGACCGCTCCAGGTCATGTGATTGATCTCATCGATATACCAAGTGTCATCTGGGGTATCAGTTTTCCAACCTTCGTTTGTGTATGCATGACTTAGGTCACTGTCCTTCCACCACTCTCCCGAAATCATGACCAGACTAGCATTGGGTTCCATCTGGAGCATATTAACATCACGCACCCCATCATCGTACCATTCTTCTTCCACCGCAGCTCGAGTTTCAACATCCCTGTACTTTCTGAGTTTCCTCAACATCCTCTTTCGGTCATTGGGATCCCATTCGACTTTTTTGGTTATCTGGGCATCACCCACCGCTGTTTCAGGTTCTTCTTTCCCTTTTCCTCTGCCTTGTTCCAGAGCTATCTTTGCTTGGATCTCCTCTATTCTTTCCCTTCGAAACTGATCCAGTGCATGTTCCTTCTCAATAAGAGGTGCAGCCTTAGCCTTACCCTTAACAGCAACTTCCTCTTCTCCCTCGGTCTCTCCTATCTATTCCTCCACATCGGACTCTTCCTCACTCAACCACCCATTGCTAGTTTCTGGCTGGCTCGAGTCCCACCATCCCATTTGTACACAGCTTGTATCTTCTTCCTTGAAGAACTAAAGATCCTCCAGATCCTCTTCTAATTCTGCCAGATCCTCTAGAAGTTTGCTAGGTCATTCAGGCCTTGCTCGGGCCACTCATTCTGCACCATTTGGTCTTTCCCTATAGCATTGATGCTGAGAAAGTCCGGCAGTATGACCACTGGCTTTGGCTGATTGATGGCCACAATGTATAAGCTGAGATCGTACTCCTCTGCGAGCGAGACTCCTTTCTCTATGACACGGGTATCAGATGACCTTGTCTTCAGTGCATTCTTCTCTTTCTCCGTTTCTACTACCAAGGGCTCGGGTTTGGTTGGTGGTGTTAAATCCATCATGCACATGTTTGTGCCTTTCGGAATATCCACCTCCGGTTTTGGTAGGTGGGATGAGGTAATGTATATGCTGGGGTTGAAAGCGGGTAGTAATGTATGGATATGGTTAATATTTATGGGCGGGGGGACTTGGTTATATGCAGGAAGTGGGTTGGTTGTTACGTTGGGCTTGGAAGGTGGGGCAATGACTTTGTTGTAAATGAGATCCTGGATCTCATGACGTAGACGGTAGCACATGTCTATGGAATAGCCATGTTGTTGGTAGAAGATACAATACTGGGTAGGGTCGTGTTTAGGTGGCAATGGGTCTCGAAGCGGACGAGGATCAAGGGGCTTAAGATGCCCCTTTTGCATTAACAACTTAAGGGCGTGGGTTGGACTCATATGGAGGAGGGTAAAGACTCTATGGTTTCGGGGTGGGCCGGTATTTTGTGAAGGTTGTGAGGTTATGGTAGTAGCAAAAGGATCAGCCATCTTGGCAGTTGTGACGACATTGCTGACATCTACAGGCCGCGGAATAGTGCTACTGCTAGCATTGGTATTCTGAGAAAACAACCTTCTTACAAGTTCACTTACTCTGTGGATGATACCCTTTTTGAATGCATTCTCAATCTGGACCCCCAGCTCATGTAAGAAAGCAAACGTGGACAATGGTGCCACTATCATTCTCCGCAGCATGTCTGGCTCTAGGTTCTGGACCACTAGATGGACTTGTTCTCTCTCAGCAAGCCTATTTGTCATTCGGGCTGCCTTGGCTCTCCACCAGGCAACAAAATCGATGAATGATTCTTTGGGGTTCTAGGTAGTAGCCTCCAACTCACTAATGGTTACCTCTATCTGAGTGTTATATGAGTGCTGATTGACAAATGCCTCAGATAGCTCCTCCCAATTTCATTTTGTAGAGTCCTTCAACTTAGCTACTAGATGGCCGCCACATCAGGCAAGGTTCTCCCAAACAAGGAAAGCTTCTGTGCCCTAGACAAACCCAAGGGCCTCAATACATCTGAAAACAATAGGACATGTACGATTGGGTCCCCACTCCCATCGAATCTGTCGATGTGGGGCATCTTAAATTTCTCCGATAATCTGACCGAAGCCTTAATGTACCCATCTTTGATATCTGGAATGGAGTTAAAGCCCTAAGATTTCTTCAATGCTTTCTCCAATCTAGCAATCTTGACCAAGGCAGGATCAATTTCATTGATATCAAAAGGAAAAATCCCTGGAGGAGGTTGAACCGAAGGACGATAAGCCGGAGCTAGGAAAAACATGTCCTGAGGATCTGGGACTGGTAGATTTTCTGCTGGCGGGGTAGATCCGGGTTTGGCTGAGCAGTAGGGATCAGGTGTACAATTGACGCTGATGCCCCCAAAATGTGCGCTGTAGATCGGCAATGACTTCATCTTGTGCAGCCATCCTCTGGTTTACAGTGTCCATAGTCCTTTGGACAGCAATCATCATGGCAGCGAATTCCTCTGCGCTTGGTGCTGTGTTCTGTGCCATTGCTAATCCAAGTGAACTAGATACTAGTGAACTGATTGATTGAGAACAAGTAGGTGTTTATGGGGTGCTTTGTACTGATGCTACTGACTATCTGTTTCTTCTCCATCGAGTGACTGGAGGAAGCGAGACTAGCTCGGGCTGACGACCAACGAGGTCTCGAGCTTTGCACAGCCTACCGAAATGAGTCCACACAACTTGGGGGATATTGGTTCTTTCTGAAGCTATGATGGTAAACTACCTAGCAAAAAAAAAGAAAGAAAAACAAAATCAAAAATAAGATAGCACTTCGGCCCCAAATCACAACAGTCAATACACATAGCTGAACTGTAATCCCCACTGAACTCTGTTCTCAAACTCATACTAATATGAACCATCCTACACAGCTACACTGTAAAACACACATATCAAGTAAAAACACATATCAAGTACGGCGGTAATCCAGATCCAAGGGTTGTGTTCCGAACATGGCAGAGCCTATGACCGGTCAGCCTTTTCGCGAGCTTTTTAGGCAAGCCTCCAGTAAACCATCCAGGAATAGCAGTCGGCAAACATAGTGACTTAAACGCACCAATGCAAATGCAATGCAAAGAACATATAAGTGTAAATAAAAATTAACATCATGAGTTTCAAGTCAAGTTCTCTAAGTCCCAGCAGAGTCGCCAGAAACTGTAGCCCGACTTTTTGTGCTCCTTTCGAAAGACAAATAGCCCTATAGTTTGGACTCCACTTGTGGTTCTGAATTTGATTTCACAAGTGCAATGTAAAATAATGAAAACACAAAAAAAGTTCAAATCCAGCAATTCTTTTTAAAAAAATCAATGTTTGAATCAAGTGCCAAAAATGGACTGCTTTGCCAGATTACAGAGTCGCCACCTAAATATTTTTGAAAAATTTAAGAAACCCAAGACTCGTGCCAAAGGCCATTAGTCCATCACCACCAAAGTATCTCGGCTCGGGAACTTAGGTACGAGAGGGGAAGGTCATGAATTGAGCACCCCACTCGCCTGATCAAAGATCGGCCTCTACTAATTATGATGTGATTTTTATTTACATTATATACTCTTGTTCTGATTATTAGCTATTTACTATGTGATGCGCACACAAATATAGACTAATTTGCAAGAATTGGAACCCTTGATTTCATGTTTTATTTGAAATTGTTTTGTGAATTTGCCACTTGAAAAAGTGGGCTAAAATGGACATTTAATCAAACCATCCCAGTTCAAGCATCTAGCCTTCATCCACAAGCATTCAAACAATTATATCACTTAAGCACTTAGACTCATGGTGGACATGCTAGACATCGCAACACTAACATTCAATGCAATATGCTAAGACATGTAAATGCTCACCTAGTACTCCAAGCCAAAAAGGTGAAAAAGTTAGAAAAATATGCATGTTCCTAATTAATGCAATATGACTAATGCAACGCACACATTATGTATTTTAATGTGGTCGACTATGAGCATGGCATATGATTTCATTCAAGACATGCATGAGAGCACGTATTCAAGTAAGTGATTTTGAACATTTGATATTGGGTTAGCATGATGAGTCGAACCTTGGATGTATGCAAGACAAATGGATGCAAAGCATGAGAATACTAATGAAACGTGATGCCCTATACTAACCATTGTAAGCAAGTAAGTAAAAGGGAGAAAGACATGGAGTTAGAAGATATACACATTATTACAACATTGCCCTCGTGCAAGAGGGTGCGAATCAAAGTCCGAAAAGTCTGAATTAAACTAATTATTACAAAACCGAATGAATAAATGAACGAGGCTAATTAACTAGTTAACTATGCTATTACGTGCCTGTTTGGCAGAACTTAATTTCAGCTTATTTCAGCTTTCAGCTTAATTTAAGCTATTTTGATGTGTTTGGTTTAGCTTATAGCTTATAACTTATAACTTTTTGGAAGTCAGAAATCAGCTTATTCTTTGAGTGGGGCAGGAGATGCTTTTTTGGAAGTCAGAAATCAGCTTATTCTTTGAGTTATAAGCTATAAGCTGTTTAGGCATAAGCTATAAGCACTTTCCCACAGCTCTACCAAACAGGGCCTACAACAAGGATAATCATGATAAGGAAACTAGATATTTAAACTAATTAAGTACAACAATTACAAATAACAATAATAATTATTAAAACACTTAATAATTAATGAGAGTAATTACAATAAACAATATTAATTAAATTAATTACAATGATCATAATGTAAGAGAGGATGCGCAAGAATTGCATGCAAGCACATGCACGGTGTTCAAGAACAGCTCTATCTGCCCCAAGCTTGCTTTATTTCACCTCAGCCACTGCCCTTTGTTTTCTGCAAAAATAAACTGCTGACCAAACATTGAGGGCCGGCCGGCCCTCAATGAAGCCCGGCCGGGCCTAGAGAAGGCCGGTCGTGCCTTAATTTTGTACAAAACTTTGTTTTGTGTTCTGAAGTGAAAACAATGCAGACAGAGTTGTTCAAGCTCTATTTGTCCCTTCTTTCCTTCTCTGTCATAGAAAAGCCTCGAGAGAAGGTTAGAATTGTTTCCAAAACCATCAATGAGCAAATTGATTGCTTGATGATTCCAGATGCAATTTTGGACAAAAATCGATGAATGTAATGAATATGACCACTCCTCCCTTCTTATCATGGAAGGAACTCAAAAAGGGGAAGTAAAGACGCTTCAAGAATCATCAAAACGCCATGAATTAGCACATGACTACTCTTGACTTGATAAACTTGGCATAACGTCTGGCCAAGCCTAAGCAAGATGACTCATTTTCTTTATGTATGTTGATTGCTTTTAATCCAATTCTTTTAGTCATTTCCATTCTTTAGTCCATTTGTCCGAAGTGTTGATTAAGTCCTCTAAAAGGAGAGAAGCATCAAATGGGAAGTAATTCTCAACATGAAAGAGAGATTACACTATTGACAATGAATCTCCGTAGAGATTAAGCCATTAAGCGTAAATCTCTAGTTCATGTGTTGAATAACCATCAACCGATTGAAACAACTCTCAAATGAAAGAAATGAGTGGCAAGTCGATTCTTAAAATGAGGTGATTACCATGGAAATTAAACAAAGAAAGACTGAGAACAACATGATACAAGCTATGTACAAAGACTAATGCTACAACAAATGAACTAATCAAAGCTTGAACCAATTAAATAGAGAAGGACAGCCCTAAAACAGTCTATAATAAGCCCAAAATAGTGGCTAAAAATGTAAGAAAATAGCTCAAAAAGCTAAACAAAAGGTAAAGGTAATAAAGCTATGTAAGAAAAAACAAGGAGGGATGGCCAACCCCTCCAAATTCAAGACTTCAAATCATGTTTTTGGCCTTAGTTCAACTCTGAAAATTAGTTCAAAAATCAAAGAAAAAGAGTGTAAAGGAACTAAGGGTTGACCTATAAAAATAGGTGCAAGTAAGGATGTCAACCTTACCACCTTTGGTAGCTTGTCCAAACCCAAGTTCCAACACTTAAAATAGATGTAAAACAGCCCAAGAATACAAGAAATAAGTAAAAATGAAGTAAGCAAAAGCAAGAACAAAAGTTACAAGCTTATACCTCTCAAAATGGAGTAAGCTTTGGTTAGTGATCAAACTCACTCTTGACACACCCTCAAGTTTGAATTATGCTTCTCAAGGGTCAACCAAGGCTCAAAGATGATGAGTCACGGTTGTGTATGATGTATATAGATGATACAAGGTTGGTAGGTTAACTCAAAGGTAGCTTGCAATGGAAGAAGGAGGAAGAAGAAGCTCTCTCTATGTGTATAAGCTTTCTTTCAATTGTTCAACCCCCAAAACAGAGGTATATGGTCGTATTTATAGAATTTGAGCACAAAAGGTGATAAATATCTTCAAAAATGGACAGCTGGCGGCCTCCAGCCCAGAACAGTGTTTCTCTCTACTAAAGCCCGGCTGGCCCTTAATAGCCACGGCTGGCCCTCAATGAGGCACGACCGGGCCTCAATGAAGTTCCCCTGTTTTCTGTTTCAGCCTCAACACAAGGTGGCACAAGGTTTAAAAATGAATTTCTTGGGTATGATCTATGGGAATATGGAAGGTTTGGGGTTGTTTCGAAGCTTGAACAAGACTCCTTCGTTGAGACCTCAAACTATGCACAATACCACTTTCATCATTGAGTGTTCCGAGTAAAGCGCTCGAGCCTTGTCGGCGGTCAAAAATGGGGTGTCCACAGCTCGCCTCACCTTTTACTGAGCCTAGAGTGCTTACGAACAGTAAGAGTTACTGAAGTGGCCTCCTCCCAACATGCACCACCATGGCCTCCACATGGGCCGCCGCCTCAACTAGAGCATAATAATTCCTTCACATAGATCCAACAACTTTCTCCTGGATATCATCACGCAACCACCTCTCAAACTCATAACAACGGAGCTCCTCCATTGCCACTAACTCTAGAGCGAACCTTGACAAACTAGTAAACCATATCTCAAACTGTGCTAAAGGAGTAGCATCCTAGCACAACTCAACAAACTACTCTCTCAACCTTTCCTAAGCGGGACGGAAGTACTTGATCAAAAAGGCTCTATGAAAGCAACCCACGTTGTATCTATAGTGTTCTTAGCATACTTCCACCAATAACCAGCACTCCCTTCAATTGGAAACTTGCCAAAGAAATCCTCAACCTCTTATCCTCGACTCTTAGCATATCAAGAGTCTTGGTGATCTGTTCTAACCAATCATTCGCCACCAATGGTTTAGCCTCCCCAAAAAACTCTTGTGGATTGGAGTGAAGAAACTCCTTAGTGAGCTTAAGGTTACACCTGTTGTCACCCTCATTGCGAGCTAGAGCATCTTGTACCGCTCCCACGATCTCGTGTGCAACTTCCTTGCCAAAAAGCCGGTGCTGTAAGGGCAAGCACTAAAGGAACCAATGTGCCCTTACCGGCACTCCTATTCCTACTCCGTCCTCTATTCCCTTGTGTAGACATCCTAAAAAAATCCCAAAAACAAAACCAAACTTAGTACACAATCTAACGGCCTTCCCTGAGGCACACACTCACCACCACTAAGCCACAAGACACATTTAGTCCAAAGCACACAATTCTATTACGTATAAACTGTTAAATTCTTAAACACATAATTGAACCAAGTCCACAAAGATAGCTACTCGTCCTAGAACTCTCAAGGAATTCTTATCAGAAACCACGTTGATCAGGTGCGTTTCCAACAAGACCTCAAAGCAAGTTCATTGGCTACAAGCACTATCTAGGAAACTTAATCTCATGCTCACATAAATGTAACACATATAGTCCTAACACTCATCTTAACTACATGCAAACGTCCTCACTAAATGAAGTTAAAACCATTGTGGTAAAAATCACTTCCTATGAGCTCAAAGTTTTCAAATTTGGTTAGTTCTGATGCCAAGTCGTCACGCCCACTTTTTATTACCCCGGTTAACATTACCAAAGCCATCATTATAGTCCAGTTTCATTGATACAATATGGAACAAAATCCACTGATAACCATAAATACATAAAGGTTCCCTCAATCGTATATACATGTTGAAAGGAAACATGAATTACAATTAAATAAATTGCTCGTATGCTTACACTATTACATAAAAGAGAAAGGGTTTAACCCTTTTACAACAACGGTGTTCCACTAATCAACTGAAAGGCCCCGTGGCCAATAGATAAGAAGATCCCCAATCTTGAGCCACTTTTCGACATACACCTGAAAAATGATTAGCAATATAGAATGAACATAAAGTCCAGTAGGAATCCTAACATGATCGTAAACAATAATAATGTATAGATAGCTATGATCATGATTGCTTTATTTCATACTATATACATAATGTGACGGTTTATAATCAAAGTATACTTATATAGATAAATTTCCCAAAATCATCCAATTTACTCAACTACATTAAACATTCACTTTTCCTTCTCGTATCCCATTTCATAAATAACTCACAATAATAGCTAGTTTTTGAAAACATGTTCACAAAACCCAATTACCTCCAATTCCTTAGGCCCCAACTCATTATATACACCCAATACTAATACGCGTACCACATTTCCTAGCCATAAGCTCAAGGGTAAAGAACCACCTTCAGCAACTTATTCGATACACAAATGTACGTACATATACATTTAATCATGAAAAGAAAATAGCTTATGTCCAATGACTACTACACAAAATCATATAAGATAACCCAACATCATCTAACCACAACCATTACCACGCATGATATATACACGGATACACCGAGACAAAATGAGAAATGAAACAATACTCTACCTACCTTAAGCACGGTAAGCCAATGATACACTTTTTCCATAACGAATGCCAATTTACTAGACATCGGCTGGAAAGTAATGGCACATCTGCCAATTTATGTAAGCGTTAGCTGAAAGGTAATGGTGCCTCTCATTTTAAACACTGCCAATTCTCCAGGCACTAGCTGGAAAGTAATGGTACCTCTCATTCTGAGCGCGTATAACATCATCAACGCATTGTAACATGCTAAAGTGCATAATTAACACAACTGGAATACATACACATACTCTATTCAACACAACAATGTCATCCTCCACTGAGGAAAAAGGACAAAACTCTAAACACATGCATTTAATACGCGTAAATACAATAATCCAATTCTCATGAGGCATTAAGCCCAATAGCCACAATAACATATAAAATACTAAAAGTTTGGCCACCGTTTATTCTCATTTTACAAAAGAGTTTTGATTTTATTTCTTTCCAAAAATTAAATCAATTGTTTTCCAATTCACAATATTCCAATTATCACCCAAAAATCCATTTTCTTCCTTTAACAAATCCCAATCCATAGATAACAAAACCATAATCCGACTTAACTCAACTTAACTTAACCCAACTCAATTTATGTTGATCAAATAACCCCAGCATCTCGGTTAAATTCTTTTCTTAGCAATTAACACATTAATACAATAAGCATAACACACAACATAATTATTACTCAACTTTACCCCTTTCCAATCCATTAAGCCTTTAATAATAAAATCTAGGATTTTTCTCCATTTCCAACATAAACTAACTTCCAATACATCAAACCCCCCCTCTCCACCAAGAAAAATACAATTTCACTTTCCAAAGCTCAAACCCAAAAACCTCATTTCATGATTTTGAAATCACATAACTAGATCAAGCTTTTTATGCAATAAAAATATACCACATGTCTATCTAAAAAGAAGTATTGAAAATCAGCAAAGAAATCCCTATCTCTAGCAAGAAGAGGAGAAAGCTCAAAAATTCAATTTCGACAAAAAGGTGATTCGCTCAAATTAAAATGAAACTCTCGTCACCCTCTACATTTTGGTATATAGAACTAAGGTGAAATTTTAAGTAAAAAGAGATGAAATCCAAGCTTGAAAGCTTAGGATTTTCGGAAATGAATGAGAGAGAGAGAGAGAGAGAGAGAGAGAGAGAGAGAGAGAGATGAGATAGATTTGACCAAAAAGTGACTTTTTAAAGATCTGATCCTGAACAAACTACTCGAGCGATGAAACAAGCACTCGAGCGTCAGAGACACAACACTGCTCGGGCGACATAACCTTTGCTCAAGCACAGAACTCATACTCTCAGAAGTTCAGACTGTAGACAAAAGTACTGGATGACATGAAAGACCACTCGAGCGAACAAACCATCACTCAAGCGATGAAAAAAAAAAATCAGGATGGTACAAAGCTTACTGGGTTTGAATACTTTGGGTTTATGGGATATGGTTATTACCACAATGGGTTTGTCTTGTTAGATAAATAATAGACGTATATCTGGTATACTATGTGATAACATGCTTTTGTGATTAAATGAGTATAGAACTTAATTTTTAAGCTATTGATTGTGTCTACGAATTCCTAGAAGTCCCATTAGAAGAACACTTGATCACTACTAATTCTAACAGGAACTCTGGCAATGTCGCGAAACAATTATTATCTAGAAAGGAAATTCGTTTGTGAATACGTGATTCAGTGCTTACGTGGAGTGAATTATGGGTTATCCACTGTATTAGGACATGCATGAATTAGTTATGGCACATTATGAATGTGCTAAATTTTGTGTTACCTTTATTAGTATGTTAGGACGCGGACATGGCGATGGTAGGCGTAGTAGGCCTAGAAGGCAGGAAGTGCCGATTCTGGAAAAATTCTAGCACAAGAGGATGGGGTTCGTTAGGAAAATGTGGCTGAGCAAGCAGGCCAGCAAGCCATGGCTGTCTTAGCTCGTGAAATGACAAAAACATTGCAGGAATCCATGGACATTCTCAGAGCTGAGAATCAAGTTCAGGCCCATGTTACAGAAATAGGGCTATTTTTTCTGAAGAGTGAGTTCGTCCAACCCAATCCGGATGAGTTTGTGGATGATCCGAAGAAGCCACTAAAGGCTAATGAGTGGCTCAAGCAGATGATGAAAACATTTGAGATGCTTGGCATCGACGACAATGGTTTGAGGGTGACCTTGGCAGCCTTTTAGTTGAAAGGCGACGCGGGTCAATAGTGGAAGTTTGCAAAGGGCTGTATTGGGGTGACTTGGAAGGCTTTTATTAATGTCTTCCAAGATAAGTTTTTACCACCCACAGCAAGGAAAAAGTTGAGAGAGTAATTTTTGAAGTTCAAGCAGTTGAGCACACTAGTGGCCAAGTTTTAGGGGGCCTTCACTAGCCTTTTGAGATTTGCCCCAAAACTCATGGCGACGGAGGAATATTGTTCTATCGAGTTCAAGAAGAGGTTGAGAACCAGACTCCTTTTCAGGGTGGTTGGGTCAATGATTCGAGACTATGGACGCCTTGTCGATTCAGCTGCCTATTTGGAGGTGGTGATTCAGGAAGAGGAGGAACAGATGAGAGGCTCCAGTTAGAGAAGACAAGAGTCTCAGGGAGATGCGAGAGACAACAAAAGACAGAGGGGTTCTACCCCGCAATAGTCCAGGCCTTGCAGTCTAGATTCACCTTTCCCATGTCGAGTTCTGGTTTGGGGAGAGGTAACCAAGGTGGATTCACGTGCTTTAAGTTTGGTCAATTAGGACACAAGTCTCCAGCTTGCCCGCAGAGAAGTAAAGGGCAATAGTCTGTACCATCTTCGAATCATTCTTAGAGTTAGGGCCAAGGGAGAGGGCAGTTGCCTACTTATTATCAGTATGGGCAGACCAAACATTTGATGAGGTTTTACCTTCAATCGGGTGGCACATCTAGGGCATCTAGCTTAAGGCAAACATAGACCCATTAGCTAGCTCAGTCCGTTCAAGCCTCGAGAGCCACTTCGGCTCAGTCAGTCCTTCAGGCCTATGCTCCATGAGGTGAGAAGTTTATCAGAGGCCTCTAGGGCATGTGTATGTTGTTACCCCGTCGGAGCAGTTGTCGATACCTCTTGTTGTGAGGGGTAACTTTTTGCTATTCAATTTCCTTAGCCAATGTGTTGATTGATACAGGTGCATCTCATTCCTTCATTTCATCTTCTTTTGCATCTATTCTGGGGTTGGATTTTGATTAGTTAGAGTCTCTTCTGTTTGTTGAGACACATATTACGGGTAGAGTGGCATTGGGTCGAGTATGCCATTCATGTGAGATTGAGGTCATAGATCGTCGACTCTCTTTTGATTTTATTGTTCTTGATATGCATGCTTTTGATGTGATTCTGGGTATGGATTGGGTGACTTATTTTCGAGCTTCGATAGATTGCCATCGTAGGAGGGTGTTAGTGTGTACACCATCAGGAGAGTGTTTCTACTTTTTGTGTAACCAGGGTGGTAGTTTTATTCCTCCATTGTACGACCTTAAGGGTTGAGGAAAGTTGAGTTTCCTTTTTGCCATCTCAGTAGTTGATGAGGGTAATACAGTTCAGGGCAACTTGCCGAGAGTAGTTCGAGAGTATTTAGATGTCTTTTCAGAGGATCTTACCAAGTTACCAACACATAAAGAGATTGAGTTCTCCATCGATTTGGCGCCGGGTATGACTCTGATTTCCATGGCACCATATACATTTACGCCAACCAAGTTGTGTGAGTTGAAGGTGCAGCTCCAGAATTTATTAGATAAGGGCTTCATTCACCCTAATACCTTACCTTGGGGAGCACCAGCTCTCTTTGCGAAGAAGAAAGATGGCATAATGGGGTTATGCATTGATTACCGTAAGTTGAACCAAGTAACTGTTAAGAACAAATGCCCATTGTCAAGAATAGATGATTTGTTTGATCAGTTGAAGGGGTCTCGTTGTTTTTCAAAGATCGATTTGAGATCAGAGTATCACTAATTGAGAATGAAGGAGGAGGATATTTAGAAAATGACATTTCATACGCGATATGGTCACTATGAGTTCTTAGTAATGCCTTTTGGGCTAACCAACACACTGGTTTCGTTTATGGACTTGATGAATCGAGTCTTTCATGAGTTCTTAGATCAGTTCGTAGTTATCTTTGTCAATGATAGCTTAGTCTACTCACCCTCCGAGGAGGAACACGAGGAACACTTGCGAGTTGTACTTGAGTTGCTTGGAGCACACCGTCTATATGCTAAGTTTAGGAAGTGTGAGTTTTGGCTCAATAAAGTTTCTAGGCCATGTGGTGTCCAGGGAATGGGTGATTGTAAATTCATCTAAGATAGACATAGTGCAAGATTGGGACAACCTATGAACGCCTTTGAGACCTAGAGTTTCTTGGGCTTAGCCAGGTATTACCGACGTTTTATGAAAGATTTCTCTAGGCGGGCTTCGCCGTTGACTAGATTGATAAGGAAAGAAGTTAGATTTGTATAGAGTCAAGCTTGCAAAAATTCATTCCAAAAGCTTAAGATTAGACTCACCACTACTCAAGTTTTGATTATTCCATAAAGGGGATTGGGTTATTTGGTTTATTGTGATGCATCTCGGGAAGGTTTAGGTTGTGTGTTGATGTAGGAAGGGAAAGTTGTAGCCTATGGTTCACGACAATTGAAAACCCATGAGAGAAATTTTCCTACGCAAGACTTAGAGTTAATGGCGGTGATCTTTGCCTTAAAGATCTAGAGGCATTATCTGTACGGGGAGAGATTTGAGGTGTTTTCTGATCACAAGAATCTAAAATATTTGTTCTTATAGAAAGACTTGAATTTGAGGCAAAGGAGGTAGATGGCGTTCATTGAGGATTACGATTTTAAGTTGCATTATTATCTAGGAAAGGCCAATGTAGTAGTCGATGCCTTAAGTAGGAAGTCCATGAGCAGAGTAGCGAGTATTGTTATCCGAGAATGAGAGATGTTGGGCGATATCAATGAGTTTGACTTGCACCTTGGCGAGTCCATTGAGTTGGCCATTTTATTTACTGCGGTTGCACAACCTACCTTGGTTAGTAGGGATATAGAGGCACAACAGCATGATCACATGGTAGAAACTATCCAAGGAAAGATCTCCAGTGGGAAAGTAGATAAGGCTTTTATTCGGACTCGAGTGTGAGATACCTTAACCACCTTTTTGTGCCAAAGTCTTGTAGAGAGGAGGTACTCCAAGAGTTCCACCATTCACGCCTTATGGTACACCCAGGAGGCATGAAGATATACCATGATCTTTGCCGTCAATTTTGGTGGAGGGAGATAAAGAGAGATATGACTTTGTATCTTTGTATGTTTCGAGGGGCCTTATTTGTTAACAAGTGAAAGCCGAGCACCAATGACCAACGAGTTTGTTACAATCCTTACCTATAGCCGAGTGGAAATGGGAGCATGTCACGATAGATTTTGTTATGGGTCTTTCGAAGACTCAATGGGGTAATGATGCTGTATGGGTAGTTGTTGACTGATTAACCAAGTCTACACACTTTATATCTATGCGCACAAGTGACTCAGTGGACTTTCTTGTTGAGCTATATATTAGAGACATAGTGTGACTTCATAGGGATCTGCATTTTATGGCTCAGTTGTGGTAGAGCCTATAGAGTGCTTTGGGCACTAAGTTGACTTTTAGTACCGTCTATTATCCTTAGACTGATGGGCAATCCGAGCGCACTATTCAAATTCTAGAGGATATGCTTCGGGCTTGCGTTCTCGATTTTCAAGGGATGTGGGAGAGGCATTTGCCTTTAGTAGAGTTTTCCTATAATAATAGCTTTTAGGCGAGTATTGGAATGGCACCTTTTGAGGCCCTCTATGGTTGACCGTGTAGATCGCCTATGTGTTGGGCCAAGGTGGGTGACGCACCTATGTTAGGTTTGGAATTAGTCTGAGAAATGATGGAGAAGGGTGCACTTATCCATAAGAGGTTGGTTTCGGCTCAGAGTCGTTAGAAGAGCTATACCAACCAGAGGAGGAAACCTTTGTCTTTTGAGGTGAGGGATTAAGTGTTTCTTAAAATCTCGCCGAAGTGGGATTTTATGAGATTTGGAAAGAGTAGGAAATTGTCTCCGAGATTCATTGGCCTTTTGAGATTCTAGAGTGAATTAGGGAGGTAGCTTGGCCTTACCACCCCAACTTTCTGGGGTTCATAGCATGTTTCATATCCGTATGCTCCATAAATACAAGCCTGATCCTTCACTTGTATTAGATTGGACCAATTTAGAGGTAAACGAGGACACCCCGTATGAGGAAAGACCAGTTCAAGTGTTAGATACTCGAGATTAAGTCTTGAGAGGCAAGGCTATTCCATTGGTTAAAGTGTTGTAGCGACACCATGGGGTCAAAAAAATAACTCTTGAGCGTAAAGTTAAGGTTCGAGAGAAATATCCAGACTTCTTTGTTAGTGTTTGACCCTTTTGTATTCATTTCATGACTTGTTGTAATATGTGAATATTTTGCTGATTTGAGATCAACATGTATGGAGTTGGAATGCTATGTCTTTCATACTGTGGAGTATGAATTATTATTTGTTGTTAATGTGTTGCTTTATTTTCGTTGCTTTGGTTTAATTTCGAGGACGAAATTTCTTAAAGGGGGAGGTTATAGTGACCCGGGTTAAGACCTGACCCTTTTGTACTCTTTGATTCAAGATCTAGTACTCGTTGTTGTTTATACTCCTTGTTATCTTGTTGTTGACTGGGATTGGTTGTTTGGAGTTGTTAGATTTTGTTTTGAACAAGTTAAGAGTTAGTGTTTCAAAGGAATTTTTGTTTGTTTGTTGTTAAGGTCGCTCGAGCAATCATTTCTTCACTCGAGCGGTCTTTCGTTTCTCATACGTGTTTGTAGTCTAAACTTCTGGGAATGGCGTGTTCTTTGCTCAAGCGATCTTTCCTTCGCTCGAGCGATGGTTAGTTCACTTGAGCAATCTGCTCTGCAGGGTTAAGGTTCTGGGAATTCGGTTTCTTTGCTCGAGCCATGGTTTGGTCACTAGAGTGGTGCTCTATGTCTGATGCTGGAGTAGTGTTTTGATTGCTTGAGCAGTGTATGCATATAAAGGTATGAGAAAAAGATATTTTCTTTCACTTTTTGCTTTTCTCTCTCTCTCTCTCTCTCTCTTTAAAAACCTTCTGAACCATTTTTCTTCACTCTCTCTCTTGTTGTTATATAAATCATCCCATACACCCAAATCTTTGAATCTCGTGACCTTGGTGCTTTGAGATAAAGGGTAAAGCATGAAGAGGTGGTCGTTTTGAACCAAAAAAAGTTCAAGATTTGACTTCGTTGATTTTGGGGTTATCCTTCCTCTCTCTTTCTTCTTTGAGGTAGGGATTTCTTTAACTTCTTTGTATGATATTTAGCTTTGTCATGTGCTCCTTGAATAGTGTAGCGTTTTGAGATATTTAAGTTTGAAATGGTTTTGATTTGGGTTTGAAATGAGTTATAGAAGAGGGATTTTGGAATGAGTTGTTTTGAAGGGTTGTGATTATGGGTGTGTTGATGAGAAGAGTTAAAATCTTGGAAACCTCTCTTTAAAATGGGTTCTTGGAAAAACAGATATTTTTTGAAAATCTTGAAAATTATTTGTTTTGAGTAAGAATAAGAATGATGAGAAATGTTTGGACCCTTGTTGAGTTGGAAAGTAGAGTTAGAACAAGTAATGTTACTCCTATCTTGAAATTTTGGAATTTTCTAACTGTTTACTTAAATTATCTTTTGAATAAAAATATCTGTATTGGCTATTAGTAGAGGATAACATTGATTGTTGTAGCAAGTGTATGAGAACTAGGTTAACAAAAACCATTCACTCTCGCATCTCACATTTGAACATTGGTTTCATATTTTGTACATTAAAATGTGTTGTTTTGAAAAAAAAAATGGTGAATAACTTGGTGAATCTAGTTAGGGGGTGTGGTTGTGGTTGTTATTTATGTTGCCATGTATGGTGAAAGTCCAGAAAGCCGCACGGTTAGGTGTCGATCCTTCCAGTTAGTACCGGTAAAATGGCATGGGTAGTGCTTGTATAGCCTACTGGTAGACTTATACCTAGAAATTCTTAGTGTTGTGTATCCACTGCCCTGTTTTCTAATATAAAAGTGATGATTTATGAATTGGATTATAAAAATGGCATTAATGTGCGTACACAGAACACATTATTAAGCCTCATACTGTATGTTAAATTAATCACTACTGGGCTTTAGCTCACCCTATGTGAAAACCAATTTTCAGGTGCTGATGGTATGTTTTTGCCAAAGACGTAGCTTGGGAAGATCTTGGAGCTGAAGGCTCATTTATTTTTGTATTGTAAATATCTTTTGTACAATCCTTGGACTTTTTATTTGTATTGGGCTTAACCCACTTTTGTTGTAACCAATAATCATCTTGGAAATATGTAGCCATTAGGGCAAGAACTTCTAGTTTCTTCTTCAGTTATATATGTGTAACACTACCTGGGGGTACCCGCGTGCGTTAAACAGTTCGTACCCTTGGTCTCTTTGATCTAGTCTCACGAGTGCAATGTGAAACGTAGATGAGAGTCCATATTTGGCGACTTTTAGAAAATCTATTTTATTACAAAAATATTTGCCATAAATAGACTGCGTCAACTGATCTCAGAGTCACCACCTAATATTTATTTTGGGAGAATTAGGAAACTTGTGACTCGTGTTAAGGCCACTATTCGTCGTAATTAAGAATGCTTGGCTCGGAACCTTAGGTATGAAGGGGGAAGGTCATTAATTAAGCACCCCTACTCACCCGATCAAAAGATCAACCTTTACTAACCATAATATGAGTTTTATTGACTTTATATGTTTATATTCCAATTATTCAGTAAACCTTAAAATTTACTATGTAAGCAAACAAATATAGACTGTGTTGTGCAATTTGGAATAATTTGATTTCATTATTTCGAAAATATTTTGAATAGTGCAATCATGAAAATCAATTTTGTTCCAAATTAAATAACACAACCTTCATCCACTAGTATGCATAGAGTTATATCAAATAAGCACATAGCCACATGGTAGGATGTTAAACAGAGTAAGAAAATCACACACATAAGGGATGTTAAAGCACAAAAACTTACATATTTATGGGAGTTCTGCAAATAGGCACAAAACAAAAATTAGTACACATGCATGATCCTATATACGAGCTCCTAATGCAATTCATTCATGAATGCAACTATGGATCCGGCTTCTAAGATATGACATGTGAATCATCTCAAAACCTGAGGTAGCGCACAATATCACATAATAATCAATTAAACCTACAAATGCAAATTTAGCCGGATCCTAAGGCATAAAGCATGGATACAAGGCATGGATATGATGACAAGCATGATATCATATTTACATATAGGGGAAGCTATTGAAAAAATGGGGATAGAAAGAAGCATGGATGGGGAATTATTACATCGCTTTGAAATATTACCAATTCGAATAGGGGGTAGAGGAAACATATTACAACAAGAATTAAATCCTCACAATCACTCTCTAATTAAACTAAAAATAATAAAAACAGAAACTGTAGGAGGCCTCGAAAATCGTCAGAAACTATTTTACTCATCGTCAAAGGCTGTTGGGTTCTGTCCAGAAGAATATTGGTTGGTCGGCCAAAAAAGGAGCTGGCCGGCCAACAAAAGTGGCCGGTCGACAAGGCCAGGCCGAAAACTCTGTTTTGTTCAAACACTAGAAAAACAAGCGGAAAATATGCAAGTGGCTCTACTAACCACTTCCAGTTAACTTATAACATGTTTATAATATAAAATTGAAGCAATAAAAGCAATACAAGAAAGAAAATAAAAGAAATACAAGAAATAGAAAAGTGTGAAAAATTTACCTTCCAAGGAAAGGATTTGATTTCTAAACTTCCTATTGATTACCCTAAAGCTTATGGAAGTGCGTTCTCAATTCTCAAATTGAAAATTCGAAATTCAAGTTGGAATGGTGTTCTTGGGCTATTTAACAGTGTTTATGGTGGGAGAGCTACAACTCTCAGTTTTTCACAATTTCAAGAACACTCACTTTCTTTTGATCAAAGCTACTAGAATTAGGTTATTTCAGAATTTATGGAATGGTCTTGGTGTATGGAAAGATGAAATATCAATGTGTTCTTGAAGTTTTGCTCAAGACTTAAGCTTTTTTCTCTTTCTCTTTAACTCTCTCTTCTCTCTTAATTCAATTATCTTCTTCTTACATTCTAATCTTCCCTATCTATATAAGCAATCAGAGAGGATTGCTAAGTCAAGTAGGATGGAGACAAGGTGAAAGACAAGGGTGATGGGGTGATATAGATGGATTGAAAATGGTGCCACCTTTAAGGAAGATGATAACCTCTCTTTTGACAAAGGGGCTAAAGGATGATAATGAAGAGGGCCTAGATACACCTCGTGCATGAATCTAACATCAAAGATCTAAAATGGGCATGACCACATGCTTTCATTAAGAATTCTGCCGAAACTGCCCTACTTCTGGGCAAACTAGCCGGCCAGCCAATTTCTTGGTTGGTCAGCCAAAACCTTGGCTTGCTCGGCCAAAAGATGATCTACCCGGCCAAATCATTGGTTGGCCAGCCACTTTCTTGGCCGGCTGGCCAAAAAGTTAGCCAGCTAGCCAACAAATTGGCTGATTGGCCAAAATAATAGCCAGGGCTGACTGCTTTGCATGAAACAGGATTTTTCAACAAAATTCTCGTCCTTTCCTCCTATTTCCACACTGCTCTTTACCTAATTTCTTGAGAAAATGTTTCATTTTGAAGTTTAAAAGTGAGCCTCGAAACACTACGAAAATATTCGGAACATAGCGTGGAAAGAAAGTTTCGAAAAAGAGTTTTGAACGGGATTTGAACACTTGGCCAAAATAGGCCTAGGTTTGGAAATGAAGCACCAATTCCATCTTTCTTACTGAGAATTATGCGAGAAACATATTCTTGTTTTCATCATCGAGTAATCAAAAGAAAGCTCCCAAGTCTCAGGGTCAATCAAAATGGGGTGTCAACAATTGTCCCTCTTTGACAGAACTCGAAGTCATTTTCTTGAAATGAGTGAATGTCAAAGCCTAAAGATGACCCATTTGACAAGGTCGTAAGACTTGGCAAACAAAAAAGATGCAATGTAGGTTGGTTGAACCCAAAGGTTGCCTACGTGTCTCTTTGCAAGGAATCAAACTAGCGTAATTCAAGGACATGATGCAAATCATATGTAATTGAAATACAATTTGAAAGTTGGACTTACATGATTCACAAAGCCATTTTTTTGAAAATTCATGATCAATGGAATGCAACAAGTAATATGGAGCATATCAAGGGATACAATCCAAACACATTCACATAAGAGAACGAAATGTAACCAAAGAATTGTTTTAACCTACAACCCAACACAGGGAGGGTATTAACCCATGGATAGCCTCAACTACCAACCCAAGAAAAAGGAGGTATTAACCGAAGGTGGTTTGGACTGCCAACCCGAGAAAGAGATAGTTTTGTCATCTCAAAAAAGGGCCAATACAAAGCGAGCGGTTTGATCCTACAACCCAAAAGAAGGGAGCCAACATAAATTGATGAAAATTAGTTGTAATCAAATGCTGATGTGCAATTCTTTTTTTGTTTTTTTTTTTTTTTTTTTCCATGACTTATGTAATGCAATGCAATAGGTGGTGAGGTAAGCCTCATGCAAATGAAATATACAAAGGGATACAATCCAAACACACTCACATAAGAGAAAGGAACAAAAGGGTTTTAATCAAATAGCGAGACCTAGATCGTACCTTAATACGAAATAGGGGATTGATTTCAACCAGGTAAAAAGAAAAGGGGTCTTAACCAATGTATGAGGCCTAAACCGTACCTTCATACGAAATAGGGCGATGGTTCAAACCGGGTAAAGGATGAAAGGGTATAAGTAAAAAGTTTGTAACCATGCATAACAAATATAATAGATAGTGCAAGTGTGATGATGAATGCAAAAACACGAAGGGGCAATGTGAAACATACAATATATTAGATGCAAAAATAAGATGATGGATGCAAAACAGATGAACACGAATTTTTTTCTTTTCAAAATTTTCTCTTTTTTTGCATTTTTCTTTCAAAAATTCCTTTTGAATTTTTCTTTTTCAACAATTTTTTTTCATTTTTCTTTCAAAAATTCTTTTTGAAATTTTTTTGTTTTTTTCGTTTTTCTTTCAAAATTTCTTTTTGAATTGCTTTTGTTTTTGTTTTTTTTTTTTTTTTCCTTTTTGAAAATGCCACATGTATACAGATACAAAATATAAAATACAAATACATATACGGTAACAATCTATATACATATACGTGTAGCGATCTCGGTTTCGATCCTTCTTTCATGTTTTGCCACTTCGTCTGGGCCGGTCGGGGATCGAGCTGCCCGGTCAGCTCGTGGGGGTCCAGGGGGTAGCGCCCCTTGGCGGGTCTGAGGACAGCGCCCCCAAAGCAAAAATGCAAAATGCATTCAAGTTGCTTGTCCGTTCGAGCGGCCATTTATACGCTCGAGCGGAGAATGTTTGGTTTCAGAAGTTTGACCTGTCTGTAAAAGTACTGAGTTAGTGTATTTGACGCTCGAGCAGGGCTTTCCACGCTCGAGCGGACCATGTTATATCAGTTCGTGAATCTAATAATTCAGATCACTTTTTCAGTCCTCTCTCTCTCTAAAACTCTCCAAAATTCCAGATCGAGAGCTTCTCTCTCTAGAAGTCATCTTCTCTCTTTAATTTCTCCAAATCCATTGGGATTTAGACCTAAATTCTTCACCAAAGTTGGTTATCATCTCGAGGGCTTCATTGTGTGCGGTGAAGATCAAGTTTCAACACCGTTGATTTTGAGGGTTTCATCTCATTTCTTCTTCAAAACTTAAGGTAGGGATTTTCTTAGAGTTATATATATATTTTTGCAAGATCTATATGATTTTCGAAATCATCTTTCGATAGCTTTGAAAATTGATTGTTGATTCAAGAAGTTGAACGATTTTGGAAGTGGGTTTGTCTCTTGTTATTTTAAAATGATCTTCTGGGTTTGGATCTTTGTTGATTGAAGAAAATATGATTTTGGAAAGTTTTCTTTCAAAGGATTTGAGTTGTATAGTTTTGGTGAGAAAACCTAGAATTTGGGAATTTTTTTTTAAAGAGACTGAAAATCCATGAATGATATTGTTATATTTATTTTGTGTGTCAAAATAAATGGATGTTTGGAAAATTTCTTATTTATATATTATATAAGTAATGAATTTCAAGGAATATGAGAATTGTTGTTCATTTTGGAAATTATTGTTCAAAACATTGAAATAGTCTTGAAATGACTAATTGTTGAGAATACTTGAGAAGAGGGAATTGTGTTATTCCTTGGATGATGAATTGAAATAAAAGTATTTATATTCATCTTGTGTTATTGGCATAACAATTCATTTGATTACATTAAACTTTGAAAGTTGATTTAAAAACTTGCATTGAGAAAAGAATGTTAAGAAACAAGTTTTCATGAAATGATTTTGGGATAAATACGTTGGTAAGTCTTGATAGGTGGTGTAGATGATATTGAATAAGTTGGTTTGAGAGTCCGGGGTGAAAGACCAAAAACCTGCGCGGATAGGTGTCGAGCCTTCCGGTTAATACCAGTAAAAATGACAATTTGGTAGTACTTGTATAGTCTACTTGCAAACACCGACCTAGGGATTACCAGAGTCGTATTTACCGCCCTTGAAATAAATTGTTAAGTTTTGAACAATTGACATTGCATGACATCATTGAGCATAATGGTTTTCAAAATATAAAAATGTGATTTATCTACAAAAAGGGGCATAGCATGGCATGTGCATTTCATCTCTTGAGACTTGTATAAAATGTATATACTTTGTTAAGGATTTCCTACTGGGCTTTATGTTCACCCTACGGGATTTTTGTGCAGGAAAAGATATGGTGATGCCGCCTAACTAAAGGCGAGGAAATGTGTGTTGAGAGTATGAGACTCTCATTTTACTGTGACTTTATGTGTAAGCCAAGGGCTGTATGTGTGTGGGTTTGAATAACCATTTTGTGTAACCAAGCTCAAAAGCCTTGGAAACTTGTAAACCCTTTGAGGTATTTATTTGTTTATTTACTTGTTGATGGATTAATGTATTGTTGCATGAAGAACTATTGTATCATGTAATGTAAGCTTGGAGATTTGTATTCGGTTTTCCTTGAAAGAGCCATGATTGTTGTATTATCATTTGGGCTAGAAATTTGGGGCGTTACAATACGGATACATACATATTTACAGATACATACACACATACGAGCTATATATACGGAAATAATATATATACACGTATGTAGACACAACATACGGATATGGATACACAGACAAAATATATACAAATACAGTATACATATACATATATATACATAATATATACAAATACACGTACAAACCCTCTCTCTCTCCCTTGTTTTCTATCTCTCTCTCTCTGCCGTGTTCGTCTTCACCAAGCGTTGTGTCTGGCGTGTAATTTCAACAATAACGGTGCGCCTGACTAACAATAGCTAGATCAACCATGATTTTCAATTATTGCCTCAACAATCTGCACCTTTTTTGGCCTCTTCTTCCCCTCCGTTCCTCTTCTTAAACCCAGCTTACGAGGGATATAGTAGAGAGCTGCAAGACGCCGGACATAGTAGAGAGCTGCAAGACGCCTCCTGCCATTACTCTACCAATTTCCCTCTAAGGCATTACACTCCCCTATCAATGGCTTCTTCTCGTCGTCCTCTCACTCTCTTCCCTGACCTTAACACTCCCCCGATTAACAATGCTGAGGCCAGCTCCTCTGAGCCTTGACAGAGTGCCCCTTTTCCTACCTATGTTCTCAATTTTCCTGCGCTGTCAATCGAACAAACAATGGCAGCACAGTCTGATATTGAGGCTAACCACTTCACTTTGAAGTCTTGTATGGAGAGGGTGACCGCGGTCTCCAATTTGTCCCACCGACTGCAGAATGGGACAAGTTAGGTGCACTGATTAAACTTCCAACTCTCTCTGCTCCAGAGTATGTACAAGGATGCTCGAGCAAAGATTAGCGCATTGAAGAAACAAAACAAGGACTTGAAACGATAGGCCACCTCCACAGCCTGATTAGGAGGTCCTTCATACTTTGCCTTCGACGGCCGGCGGGGGGTAATTTCTTTCAGAAGCTCTACCAATGCCAAGGAAGAGTCTTCAAAGGCTTCCCGAGAGTGATGTTGTGGCTAGGCAATGGTCGGTGGAGTCAAGCGACGAAATTTTCTGCGAATGAAGTCGATTTGTATCTTTGCCGCTAGGTTATTGCCGAAAATTCGAGAAAATAGTCCCTCTTTTTTTTTTTGTATTTTCAATTTTTTCCTATTTTGTTTTTTTTTCTTTTTTTTTTCTTTTTTTTTTCTTTTTTTTGCTTAGGAAGGAACACTAGTGCTTCAGATTATCCCCCTTTTGTTGTTTTGAAATTTCTTCTCTTTTTTGTAATGTTGATTGGGGCTTCACCCTGAAGTTTAATAAAATGAGTTCTATTTTTGCACATCAATGGCTTGAATAGCTTTGCACTTTGAGCAATGAAAAACATTTCTTTTTTAATTTGAATCTGAGAATGATTGAATCTTAACGAATTATGAATTGGACACCGAGCCCTCAATTGACCAGAAATCAAAGAATGACTAAATGAAAGAAAAACAAAGCAAAAACAAACCAAACACACTTACTTACACTTGCTGGAATGGAAGACACCTAAAACACGACTGGAAAGGACAAACCATTGAGCCTATACACATTCTACAATTTTTCATTTTGGGTTCATAAATTGGCTGGCCAGCTAATTGATTAACTGGCCAGCTGATTGATTATCCAACCAGCTGAAAATTGACAAGCCGGCTGATTTATGAACCGCTCGACTAAACGAACAAATGACCTGGCTAGAAAATTGGCCGGCTAGCTAAACAAGTGGCTAGAAATCAAAAAATGACTCAAACAAAGTGAAAACAATACCCAAAAAAAAAAAACGTATTGCCACTTGCCAGAATGAAAGACACAAAACTTCAACGCGAGCACAATTAGAAACACCACGGGCGCAACAATCTCAGGTGCGGTTTAGAAAATTGCGGGTGCGATACATTGCCGGAGACAACTATAACGCACTTTCCGATGAGTGAGTTAACAATGGAGACTCTCGACCACTAACAAGACTACAAAGGATATGAATAACAGTTAAAAGTACTAAATCTCGGATCTAAGAGTATTGAATAGGTCGGGTCTAAACTGAACTCATTATATATCATCTGCATTAATTTTGATCCCTAATTATATCAAAATTGTAAAACTTATTATATTTTTTTTATAAATCTTAGGAACGTCAGTATAGTTTTCTTTAATTTTAATGGTGATATAGATGGTACATTTGACAATAATTTTTAATCTTTTGTGACTTGGTTATATGAAATATATATCAAATTATAAATTATTCTTAGTTATGAAATGTGTAAATAACAACATTACTTAGGCATATTGTTAGATAAATATTTTTAATTTTAATATTTGTTTTGAATTATTTATATATATAAAATTTTTAAAACTTTTCTTCTAAACAACATAGTGAAACTTAAATATACATGTAGAGATTAGTTCTCGATTTAGGTTTCGAACTCTTGGCAGATGTGGTCTAAGGGTGTGAGCATGTTCAAAGGGTTCAAAAGTTACCATGTTACCCTCTAGCAATGTGAACGAAAGGCAACCTTTGTGCCTCCAATAGTTTTAGATTCTTTAGGCACAAGTTTGATGTTGGTGGAGTTTAAAACAAGACGAGTGGCAATCTAAAAAGGAAAGGAAATAAAGAAAATCAGTGTTTTATTTAGAATTTATTTTCCTAAGTTTTTTTTTTTTTTTTTTTTGGTTAACATTTTTCTTGTTAGTTTGGATTTGAGTTTTCTTATTTATTTATATTTTGGTTGGGAATGTAAGAAATTAATATACACGTAAGTTGTAACCATAATAGTTATGCAAAAATTAAACTTAATATTATCTCAAATCAAATACATCTCAAGAATAAAATGAACATATACCTTTGTTGACTATTGAACTAGAGAAGTTGAGAAAATAATCCTTTAGTTGAATATTTAAATTATTGGCTCACCTATTTCTCTATGTCTCTCTTAATTAGGATGACTACAATACTTTTAAATAATGGAAAAATAATAAGTAACATTAAAAGGGGAGTCATCAATCCTTTTATATAGGACAGAAGAGGGACAAATAAGCTCTATCAGAAAAATGTCTATCCATCACGTTTCCTTCTTATCTTAAAAAAAATAATTATCTCATATTAAAATGCTAATTTATGAATTTTATCTAAAATATTGGTTTTATCTAATTGTGGAGTCCGAATATCATAAAACATGTCAAAGATAAGTCTAGTGGGCTACACCAAAATGTAAAACGAACATTCTCTCACTTGTCCTATTAAATCGATTATGATGCAACCATGTGTGTATTTTTATTTTTTAAGATATACAATTTGTTTATAAAATTTTGACTCATTAGATTCCACACTAAAAACTTTGACACGTGATAATGATTATTTTTAAAACAACCAATAAGTTTAGACTTATTAGAAATTATAATACTATAATTATTTCAGATCACCAATGTGAGTCAACGCGATTATATAACATTTATATCGTATTTTTTTCTAAGTACGGCACCATTGATAACCTTCACTAACCCAGTTCATTATTGGGATATACAATTATTTTCCTAATTGTGAAGTCCAAATATCATAAAACATGTAAAAGGTAAGTCTAGTGGGCTATACCAAAATGTAAAACGAATATTCTCTCACTTTACCCATTAAGCTGATTATAATGCAGCCATGTGTGTTTTTATTTCCCTCTCTCTCTCTTTTTCTTTTCTTTTCTTTTTAAGATATACAATTTGTTTATAAAATTTTGATTCATTAGATTCCTCACTAAAAATTTCGACAAGAGATCACATTTTTTTTTTTTTAAACAACCAAAACTTCAGACTTATTAGAAATTATAATAGTGTAATTTTTTCATATCACTAGTGAGTCATAACAGTTTTATAGCATTTATATCATATTTCCTTCTAAGTACTGCACCATCGATTACTTTCACTAATCCAGCCCATTATTGGGATATACAATTATTTGCCCAAAGACGCATGTAACATTTCCTATTTATCAATATTCAAAATAGTGTGTGCACATACTTTAGAAATAGAAGAAGTATGAAACAAAATTATTATTGTGCAAATAGTGCTAATAATAATAATTACTTGATAGTTCATTAACCATACATATCATGAATTGTTCAAGTTCGCAATTGACAATTATTGTTTCTGGACTCTTTCTTTAATAACCAAGTACTTTACTTTCATGTGTTTATAACCACTTGAGTACTTCGTATTCTTAGATAACACAATTTTTGCAACATTATCATAATAAATATTTAGCAACTTGGCAATTGAGTCGACAACACCATGTTCTAAAATAAAATTCCACAATGGTATCACACCAATGGCATACAATAAATACAAGTCATAGTTTTTCACTTTTATGGCTTTCTTTTTCTACATGTCATAAATAATATCCTAACAACGACATGTCAATCACCTACGCTGTTAATGCTAATAATGATAACTTTTTTTATGTCTTGTAATATTAGCCGTAAATAATGAAACTTTCTATGACACGCTTATGGCATGCTGTTAATACATTAAATATAGACGACATACAGATGCCATCCGTTGAACATATTTCACTTTACATGGCACACAATTACAGTCATCCAAAAAATAGTAGGCGCAAAAACAAAATTCACTCTAGTGCCAAACACCAAAAAAAATATTAAAAAAAAAAAAAAACAAATATATCAATATACACTTTGTCATTTAGCCCTAACCCTTTGGCTTTTAATCAAAAGGCAAAGAAAGTGTTTCATTTATTTCTCCTCTTTGGCTTCTAATCTAAAGGCACCAAGAAGCTTAAATCCTCTTTCAAACTCTTCTCTTTCCTCTGCTCTCAAATCCCCTATTTCTATTTTGCTCCCCAAAGTTCCTCGTCTCGGCAGGCACGTTGAACCCTCTTCTAGATAATCGATTTCTTGAATTTTTTTTTTTCTTTTTTATGCTAGTTTGTTCATAAATTTCTTTGCCTGTTTATGGTTAAAAACTTTATTGTTGGTTTGAATTATTTTAATTTGGATATATTTTATTAATTTATTACTTTCACTACAACTTTTGTTTTCAACTATTTCTATCACGACCCGAACTGGTCCCTATGGATTAGGATCATAATCGGTCAGTAATCATGAGATTATCTACGGCCTTAGACAGAAATCAAATCATGATTAATAGTAGGGGCCCAAAAGCGGAAGCAAAATGCAGATCATTGTCCAATGAGAAACCTTTCACACATATATAATAACTCACACATCACATACATAATCAAGTTATACATGTCCAAGATCATTCAAAAGTAATCATAACAAAAACCAAGGTTGCATACAAATTTGGTCACACATGACCACAAAAATAAAACAAAAAAGAAAATCAAAAGTAAAGCCTCTTGCATGAGGCGACCTTGGTTGACTCCATAAACATGGCTCTCTCACAAGCTCACTATTGCTGGGGCCGAACATCTCACTGCTCACCTACATACATATAAATACAGAGTGAGCTAACGCCCAGCGAATAATACTAGAGTAAAGAGGTTAATGAATGAGTTTCGTATTTGAATAAATCATATTTGTACTAATACGTATGGAATGCAATTCCCATTCATAACGTACTTAAACAAATCATAACAAAACGACCTTGGGTCCAATCCATTATAGACTTAGTACATGACGAAGGGACGACACGACCTTGGGTCCATACCTTTTTCATAACTGATTATAACATATATACTGAACAACCTCGGGTCCAACATTTCTATATTCTTGTTCATGCGCATATTCAGATTCAAGATCATATTCATGTTTAATGGATCCATACACAAACGACCATCTAGTCCTCCACATCACATGTACAAAATGAGCTTAGGTCTATCATTTCCAAATTCATAATCATGCACTCGTTGATAATCATGATCATGTTCACATCCACAATCACATTCAAAACGACCTTCGGTCCAATACATATATAAGATGACCTTAGGCTATCTTATCAAATATTCTAAACAGCCTTAGGCTCATTCCATGTCCTTGTCAAATATACCAAACGGCCTCAGGCCCATTTTATATTCTCATGATCAAACATACCAAACGGCCTTAGGCTCAATGTATATTCATACAAAACAACCTTCCAATCTTGTAATTTCATGCTTATCAATCACATTTCAAGTCTTTTACGAATCAGACAGGTAGAATACTCACTTATAATACAAATTCATGAGTTCGGGAAAACTTACCATGTAGGTAGTTTTTAGAAAATAACATACATGAAAATATCTTTACTAAGATATTACTCACACTACAAGAACATCCACTTTTGGCGACCATTTTTGGCGACTAAAAAAAATTTAGTCGCCAAAAGTTGTGGAATTGGCGACAAAAAATAAATATTAGTCGGCAAAATTCAAATATTTAGCTACTAATTTTTTTTAGTCGGAGAATATTGATTATTGGCGACTAAAAAAAAATTTAGTTGCTAAAAATATCACAATTAGCGACTGAAAAAAAATTTAATAGTCGTATAGCTAGTTTTGGCTACTAAAATTGTTTAGTAGCCGAATGAAAAAAAAAAATTATATTTGGTGACCAAAAGTTTGGTCGCCAAAAATATATTTTCAGCGACAAAATAATAATTTAGTAGTCGTATAGTTAGTTTTAGCTACTAAAATTGTTTAGTAGCCAAATAAAAAGAAAAAATTATTTTTTATTTTTAACGACTAAAAGTTTGGTCGCCAAAAATATATTTTCAACGACAAAAGAATATTTTAGTCGTCAAAAAACTAAAATATTTAGAGGGAGATTTTAAATTTTGAAAGGATTAAAAAAATAATTAGTAACTAAATATTGTAATTAATTATTGGACTACTCTGTCAGTCCTCTCGCATTTCACTCTCTCATCATCCCTCATCTCTCTCACTCTCTCACTCCATCGCAGGCAACCGTCCTACCGTCCACCGTCCACCATTGTCGCACACGAGCACCCACCTCCTCATCGGCGACAGTACAACCCACCTCCCCACCAGCGACGGTACCACCCATCTCCCCACCAGCGACGGACAACAGTAGCTACTTTGATTTGTCTCTCCTCCAGCGCACACCAGGTATTTCTGGCCTCTCTCTCTCTCTCTCTCTCTCTCTCTCTCTCTATATATATATATATATATATATATCTTCACCCAATTTCTAGGGTTTTATAACAAATGATTTGTTTTTTTTTGGTTATAAATCAGAGGGTTGGAGCTTCTCTTCTATCTATTTTTGGTTATCTTCCTCTCTGTGTATATGTGATTTTTTCAAAAATTAATTTTTTATATATATATATATATATATATATGTATGTATGTATGTATGTGGGTGTAGATCTTCTAGGGTTCTATTTTGATGCGGAGAAGAACAGGTACTTCCCTATCAAAGGCCCAATTCCGGGTTCTTCTCGCAATTCTTCGTCTGCTTCAACTTCATATTCTTCTATCCAAGTCCAATCTGGTAATTTCATTAATTACCCACTTTCATACTTGTATTTTTGAACTTGATCATGATACCAATTTGCCTATATATATGTCTGTTTTGTGATAGACTGTTAAAAAATAGCAAAAGTTCAAATTTTTCCTTTTCAATTGCTAGCTAAATAGCTCAACAAAGTTGGTCAGAACCATTAGTTTTTTCTTGCCTTCAAACTGTTTGATAAAATGTCTCTTAGGAACTTCTTAGTGTAAAACACCCTTTTGGACCCATCCCCTATTTGGGATGGAGGACAAAGTCAAAAATAATTCTAATAATACAATTGATCACTAAGCAAAGCACATAACCACATACTTGGATTTTCCTGAATAGGCAATAAACAATAACAATATTGAGCCTTTTCTTTTTGGTCCTTGACAGAAAATGATGAGTTTAATCCCCATATATAGTAATAAGGAATCTGAAAAGGACTTGTTAATGAAATTGACTGACTAGTCAAATAAAGTTTATTAAATTCATTAAAGTACATGGAGGTCAAGACATTAAAAGTAATAATGAGAAAAGTAATGTCACGTATTAAGATCTTAATATAGTAAGATCTATTGACCTCATTACTAACAAAAAAAAAAGGTTCACTGTCTGATGTTTCATGCATCTTTTTCTCATCATGTTCTCAAAACATTTTTAAATATGTATTTTTCTTCAGTCATATGGTGGCAATTCTTCAATTTAATGGACAACTTACAATAAACACAAGTTTAATTTAACTATATTTTTTGAGTAAATAATATGGCTTAAAAGAACAAAATGGATGTTGATGGTTTATGAACCAATCATGGCCCATCTCTTTCTTTCTCTGAAAATTTGCCACTTTGTTCTATTTTTTATTATTTTTTTAAAATTTTATTTGTATGATTCAAATATTTTTTAAAGGAATATGAAATACTGGAAATTTCCCTATCGATTTATAGATTGTGCTTTATTTATTAAAAAATCATTTTTGTTTTGATTTTCATTGTTCACCTCTTTTTATTTTCATTGAACTTTGAGGGTATCATATGGAATTAAGAGACCAGCGGGCTTGGCTCATGAAACAAATATGTGGTTTAAATTGTTTTAGCTCAAGTTCTAGAATTTGAAAACAAGGGAATTTGTGATTGGATCTTGTATTTCCCATGTCATGGTCCAAAGAAAGAACCAACATAGAAGCCCAAATGTTAGCCACAGCCACAGAAGTACGTTATATGTTTCTGTTATTAATTCAAGAATCAATCATAGCTTCTTGCAACCCAAACATTTTTCAGGTGTAGTATGTGACTGCCAGAATGGTGGTGACAACAATATCATTTCAAGATAGATTTGCACATTTAGTCATGTTTACTTTTCCTTTTTGTCCCATCCATTTCTCAATGATTTCTTTTCTGTGTCTGAAATTTTTTTGGGTTACTATGTTTCATTTGATATAAAGTTATGTTGATTCCATTAGTAATGAGTGGATTGCAATATTTTACAACAGTGAAAATGACGTATTTATTTGTCGTCTTGTTGGTGTTATGAAATATCGGGAAAAAAAAGTGTTGTTGATGTTATGATTTGGGAATTGAATAGTCAGCAGTGTCGTGAAAAAAAATAAAATAATTTGGGTCTGTTATCTATAGCTGTCTCGATGATAAAAAGGGCTCATCACTGGAAGCTATATGTATGCTAGTATGTCACTCAAATCTTGGTAAGGGGTGAATGTTATGTGGGAGGACTTGATTAGTTACAAAATAGACTAATAAAAGGTGGGCTTGAAGCAGTTGGAGTATGTAATTGAGCATATAAGTCCCTTCAAAATGAATACTCAAGACAACAATGCGACAGTTCTTTATGCTACTTTTTTAATTACTGTTAATTGGGATGTATAAACTTACACCACATTATGCTTTGCTGTACATAGTTCTGTACACAACTTATTTTTTAAGTTCAATAAATCTTCAACTTTGCAAATGATGAGGAATGTTGAAAGACCTCATTTCTCCATTTGATGGGCAATTAGACATTTTAGTGATCGTATTGGTCTGAATTCAGTTGGACAAGAAGGTTGTTTTACTTCTGAGCTTACTAAAATCTATGATGTGAGGCTCTGCATTCTATCATGATTGTATACTTGTATTAGCTGGACTAGGATGATGTTTGTAACTAACTGAAGACAGCACAAAATTCTGCCAAGGGATTGAATCCATCAATTTTTGGGCTTCCCAAGCCCCTTTTTATATGAGAATTTAGACATGGAAATCTTTTGAACAAGTCCATTTTTTTGGTGCTTCATCTGTGTTTATTATCTTGCTTCTTGGCTTCTGCTGCTGCTTCTCCCCCTACACCTTCCAAGATGTGCATGTAACTGGGGTCTTTGGATATAGATCTTAATACGTGATTTGGCTTTTGAATCTTAATATAGTAATGAGGTCAATAGATCTTAATATGCTTCCACTGGTGTTTTCAATGAGAAAAGTGATGTTTATAGCTTTGGTATACTTCTCATGGAGATTATAACTGGGAAGACCCCTCTAGAGTACTCAACAGAAACTGAAGCAGAGGTTGCTAGTCTTTAAAATGCTTCATTTTCTATCTCTGCTTTATAATTATACACTAATGCAGTGCAAAATGAATCTCCAATTGCAGGAATACTTGATAGACTGGTTAAAGTCTATGGTTGCCAAGCAAAACTTTGATCATCTTGTAGATCCTAAGATGCCTGAGATGATTTCATTGAAGGAACTTAAACGAATCATTTTGATTGCTCTTAGATGTGTTGATCCGGATGTCGAAAATAGGCCTAGGATGGGAGATGTGATCCATATGTTTGAGCCGTGTGACTTGCTACTCAGTGATGTAATAGCCCAAATTTCATGTTCCAACTTATTATTATAGTTTATAATTCTTCTAATAGTTCCTTTTAACTTCAGCTCATTCAATATTATTCTTTGTTCTTAATTTGCAGGAATTTTGTGTTAGGCATAAAAACTCGTCGTTTTAATTCGCTGAAAGACAATGAGGCTGTTGCCAAACAGGGCGAGAGTGCTTAAGGTACAAATTGATGGAAGGGAAACAAAAGCAAGTTTTACAGTGAATAGATTGATCAAGTTACTTGAAAATGAACAATCACAAAAAAGGTAATGTGACCATTGTTTTAAAAACTTGTTGTAGTTCCCTAGATCATTGAAGAATCACAAAAAAAGGTAATGTGACCATTGTTTTACAGAGAATAGATTGATCAAGTTACTTGAAAATGAAGAAGATGAACCATGAAAGCTTACCATGATTGTGATTCTTCTATGTGATCATCTAATGCATAATGGCAATGCAGAGAAGCCAATGGATTTTTGTTGTCTAGAGAGAGAATGGCAGTGCTAGTAAGGAATGATAGAGTGAAGATTTGCCGGAAATAAAAAGTAGACAGAATGTTGAAAAGAAGAGGAAATCCCGGTGGTGGTAACTCAAAAGAAAAAAAGGCAGAGATGCTAACTTGGCACCTTCTTTTTTTTTTGGCTCATTCGACATAGGATGCTAACTTGCCACCAAAAGAAGCATGCCAGTTGTGTGTAGGCAACACAGGGAATTCATGTGCAGTTGATGCAGGGGATAGTTTTTATGTTAATGCTTATTGTCGCAGCCATCTGATGAGTGGACCCTTTGCTTTGCCAATGTTAAAGGCCTTTGTGTTCCTAATTATGGTTGTGCATTGCCAATGCCAAGCAGTGGGGATTGCTAGCTGTCATTGGAGTGGTTATAAAATTATGAAAAGTGTCTTATTACTTAAATAATTAGACATTAAGTTATTCCTTTTTGGATGGTTGGAAGTAAAATGTGTTCAAATTTCGAAATGATTGATAATATATGTATTGTTTTGTTTATATACATGGTGTAGGTTGCACGGAATACATACAGGTTATGGACAAATTTTTTAAAAAAAAATCATGTTTTTGGCCACTAAATAATTGGTAGCCAAAAAGGCAGTAAATATTTTTAGTGACTAAATAGTTAGTAGCTAAAAAAAAATAAAATGAATAAAAAAACTTTTGACGACTAAAATTTTAGTAGCCAAATAAAAAAATAGATTTTAGGCGATTAAATTTTTAGTAGTTAAAAAAAATTACACTTTAGGTGACTAAAACATTTAGTACCTAAAAAAAATAAGATAAACAAAAAAATCTTTTTGGCTACAAATTAGTCTTGGAAAATAAATTTAGTTTTGGCAACTAAATGTTTTAGTTGATGAAAATGTGATGTAAAATTTTTTTGAAAGCTTTCGGCGACTAAAAGATTGTCGCCAATTTAGCCTATCAATGGCTAAAGTTTTTTTTGTCGCCAATACCTTTATTTTTTGCGACTAATTGTTTAGTCGCCAATTTAGGACTTTCGGTGACTAAAATTTTTTTAGTCGCCAATACCTTCACCAACCGTCTTTTCGCGACCAAGTTGGCGACTAAACTATTTAGTCGGGAAAACCTTTTGGTGACTAAAAATTTAGTCGTCAAAAGTGCAATTTCTTGTAGTGTCACAGTGTTCAGATGGATAATTCATCCTCGCGATTGACCTTACACAATTCATAGCGCATACGAAAATCAGGTCACAATACAATTCAATGCGTCCTTTAATTCATTTATCTTTCTTATACTTCTTTCTAACTCTAGTTCATTTAGAATGCTTAATGTACGCCTAAGAGTACTCAGAAATGCAAAGAAAGGAAAGTGAGACATAAAACAACTCTTCAAAGTTTCTTGAAATAGGGCACTCGCTCGAGCAAACCCCTTGGTTTGCAAAAGTACTAGATGCTCTCATTTTATGCTCGAGCCAAGACTAAAAATAAAGGGTGGTCGCTCGAGCGGTCTTTTGGTCGCTCAAGCTGACCCCCAATGTCTACAAAAGTACTAGGAGCTCGAAATGTATGCTCAAACGACACTTCCATCGCTCAAGCGAACTGCTCAAATTCTTGAATTTCTAGAATTCTGTTTGAGCTTCAAACACAACTCCAAGGCTCCAAATTCATGCATGACTCGCTCAAACATGCAAGAACACTCCCAAACACATATATTTGAAGTTAGTTTCAACCCGTTGTTCAAAATTCCATGAATCCATCAAATTCAAATCACAAACTTCATGTATGTAGACTCATCTTTTATATCTTGCACTTTCAAGCTTTTAAACTTAGAATTGGACTTCAAAACATGACAATTCATGCATGCATGTAAGATACAATTTCTAATTCAACATAGATGACATGATTCATGCTCAAAATTGAGGATTCATAGCAAATTCATGCTTCCATGTATGAGTTAGTTCTAAATTCACCAATCTTACTTCAATTTCTTTAATTGAGCTCATTAATCTCTTGAATTCACAAATTATATGGCTTAAGCTCGTGAATTAAGGTTCAATTACTCACCTATGAACTTCAATTTAGCTCAAACTAGCAAGAACTAGAGCTAACCTTCCCAATTCTTGAATCTCATTGCAAATTCTTTCAATTGAGCTCCTCTTTTTCTAAAATCAAAATCTCTCTCTCTCTCTCTCTCTCTCTCTCTCTCTCTTTACAAAATTTTGAGTTCAAATATGTCTCTTGACTTAACCCTAAGCTTAGTTCATCATATATATACTTTTCATTAGCTTAGGCTAATTAAACATGATTAAGACTAATCAACTTCACTTAAATTAAATCAATTTAATCTAATTAATTTTATCCAAATCAATTTTTAATTAAAATTCATCGTAGACTCTAAAAATCATGCTAATAACAATGATACAGTCAATTGTGGTTTCCGTCACCTCTACGACCCTCAATTTCAAATTATAACAGAATATAGGACAGATTTTCCTACGATGAACAAATACAAATTCAAAAGTTCAAATAATCACAAGCTTAGCATTCAAAATCATATTAAGGACATGATCACAAGCATAATTAAGAATTAGTGACATAACATAGAGCGAGGTTATCACAATTTCAGTTGAGCATTAATTTTTGAATCCATAAGAGAGAGAAAGAGAGAGTCAAAAGGAGGAGCAAAGCAAGCATACACTAAGCGAAGAAGGTACTACTTCCTCTTTATCAACCCTTCCTCTCTCTCTCTCTCTTTCCCATCTTCCTTTCTTTCTCTATATCGACGCTTTTAAACTACTTTCACTTTGGATTTAGGTTTTTCTCGCCCAATTTTGTTTTCAATTTTTGACTTTTAAATCGATTCAGGAACAACCTGGTTCGATTTTGCGAGTTAATTAAGATTAGCCAAAAGCTACCATTTTGAAAACAGGTAAGGGGTTTCTTCATATTTATCTATTTATAAGGGTGTAAAAATGGCCCGAGGGCTGCCCGGAGCCTGCCCGCCACCTAAGGTGGGCCTGGCCTAGTTAGGCCCGGGCTAGAGCCCAACCCAGGACCCTGGACCTAGGATTGGGCCGTCATTTTGAAGTCCAGCCTGGCCCCGCAACCCCCCTCTCCCTCTATGACTGCGCAACAGTCAAAATTCAAAAAAAAAAAAAAAAAAAATTCAATCTGGTGCAAGTTGCAACAGTAAAATAAAATAAAAAATTTAAATATGATACCACCTCAATCAATATTCCAAAATGAACCAAAGGGGCTCCAAGTACAATAATAAGAGTGTCAAAAGCAATCCAATGAGTTCAAGAAGTACAAGTTGTTACACACGTGCTCAATCATGTGAGAACGATAAATGTGGAAGACTTGAGGTGCCCACTGGCAATCCGTGTGAGGACGGAGAAATGTGGAATTAAATGGAACAATGTACATTAGGATATGAAGTTGGGAGATTAGTGTTCATGAGTAAGGGGCATGGTTATGCATAATTTAAATCAAATGTTTATATATATGGTTAAATATATTCTCTACTGGGTAATTGCTCATTCTTATCTAACAAAATTTCAGGACTTGGTGAGCTGCAACCACCCCAATGAAGAATAAGCTAACCAACCCTTTTGTCTAAAACTCAAAGATATTTTGAAGTTGTAATTCAATTGTTGAACTTTTATGTTGTTTTGAAATGGCCCTTTTGTTCATTGAAGGCCATGTCTTAAATATTGTAAGCCCGTGAGGCATTTGTTTAACTTTCTCTAACTTCTTGAACTGTGAAAGTTCTATATGTATTTTTTAACTTGGAAGTTATAGTTTAATGAGAAAGAGAACTTTTGGGATTTGTGTTGTAAATTTGAGGTTGTTGTTATATGTATATCTCTGCCGTGTTAGATAGTTTATAGTTTCAGATCTGGGGGCATTACAGGTTTTCTGTGTTATGGCCCTTCAAATTCTAAAAATCCAAATTACAAGCTCAAACATTTGGGAAACTTAATTCATACAAATAAAAAAAAAAAAAACTCAAAATATAGAATGGTTCAATACAATCATTTATAGATCTACAAAATTTTTGAAAAACCTAACTAAATGAAATTACAAATTCAAAACAATCATCTACTATGCTTACATACAGTCATTTATATATGAAATTACAAAAATGAGAGAAAATGAAAGGAAAAATAGAGGAAAGATATCTACGAAAGAGGTCACCTTATTTATGGAAGAGAATCGGTGCCAATGTGAAGGTCAACTTGTGAAAGGGAGAGAGTCGATCACCGGCCGCTGGTCATAGGGGAAAGAGGGTCGATGAGAAAGGTCGGCCATGAGTGAGGAAGTTTTGTCATGAGCGAGGAAGAAAGCCATGTTTGTAAGGAAAATGGGGCTAAAGGGTAATATTATCCTTGAACATATCTTGTTCCACCATTTTGCAATTCTTTTTTAACTTTTTACATATCCTACAATATGAGGAAACACCCCTGAATTGAAAATATTTCTTGTTAATACCATTTAACTGCAATTTTTTCATTTTTTATTTACAATTTTTTGGGGGAGGAAAATTATATTTCAATGGAAAATTTAAAATATATTTACAGATTAATGAAAAAATTTATAAATTCAATTATTAACGTTTATAAACTTTACTATTAATTTAAAAATATTTGTAAAAAGATGGGTGAGTTGTAATTTTTTTTTTTTTTCAATAGTGAGCTGGACACATGACGCATCAAATTTAGGTTGGGTTGTTCGTTCGGCCATTCCTTTCGTTCTTTCTTAGGAGTCCATTATTCCATAGCTGACTATGATGGATTGTGACTGGAATGGTCTTAGTCAAAATTGTTAAAAAATAAATATAACACGTGCAAATTAAGAAAAGTGTACCCAACCTAACAACTTCAAAGCTGAGTTGATTATTGTTACCAAAGCCACCACTGTTTGACCATCTTCTATCACTAGATTTATTAATTATAAAAAAATATGCATTAATATTATTATTTTTTTTTTTTTTTTTTTAAGGACAAAACAATGAAAAATCTTGAAAATATTATGTAATTATGTCACTCATCAATTACTAAACAACATGGTTATATTATTTCTTTTCTGTCCTAATACAAAATCATGTGTTCCACTCCCTCCCCAATTGCTACCAATCTCCATAACAATATCCGGAACAATGCCTTAGGCTTTAATTCTAGAAAAAAGCTAATCATAATTGAGGTTTCACAATTATTATTTTAATAATTTTTTTTTTTTTTTTTTTTAATTTTAAAAAGGATAAATTATAAACACACCTCCTGAGATTTACTTAAATTACAAAATACCTCCTAAGGTTTCTAATTTCATAACAAATAAGTCATTTTATTAATAAATTATCAAGTTAATTAACAGTTTTTAATAATGTTAAAATTTTATTTCAATTTATAATTCAGATAATTTTATTATTGTATAGGTGAACAGTTAGAAATTTCACTTTTTCAATTAATTCTGTTAAATAAAAAATTCTGACAATGAGGTATTTGTAATTTTCCAAACCATAAAGGGGCAATTCTTATTTTAAGTAAATCTTAGGAGGTGTATTTGTAATTTACCTTTTTCAAAAATTGATGTGTTCGATAACTGTTGAGGGGAGTCTACTTAAAACTTAAGGCAAAAAATTTAGAATAAACTACCAATAGATTTTAGGATAAAAATACACCTGTTGAAATTTGTTTAAAATACAGTTTATCCCCTGTGATTTGAAAAATTACAAATGTCCCGTTATTAGAATTTTTTATTTAACAAAATTAACTACAAAAAATGAAATTCATAATTGCTTTCATATACAATGATAAAATTACTTAAATTATTAATTGAAACATGTTTCTAACATTATTAAAAACTATTAATTGATTTGATGATTTATTAATAAAATGAATGATTTGTTATGAAATTAGAAATTTCAAGGGGTGTAATGTAATTTCTAAAAATATAAGGGGTTATTCGTATTTTAATCAAATCTCAGGGGATGTATTTATAATTTACCCTAGATTTTAATAGTTTAACTTAATTCTCATAAAATTTTATTGAAAATAATTTTCGCCAAAAATAATTTTTTATGACAATTTTTACATATCACTAAAAATTGACAATTAACAACTTTTTTTGTTGTGAATTTTATAAATTGTCGCCAAAACTTACAATTAATGACGTTTTTCTGTGATGAATTTCTCAAACTATCATTAAAAGTTAAAAATTAGTGATTTTTTTTTGTGAAATTTTTTTTAAACCGTCGCTAAAACTTACAATTAATAATATTTTTTTGTGACAAAATTTTCAAACCGTCGCTAAAAATTAACAATTAGCAACGTTTTTTAGTAGTATTTGATGAAAAATGTCATTAATTCTCTCGGAATCTATTGGATAATAAACCCAACAATTAGGACCCACATGTGAGCATCTAAAAAATTTGAGACCTCTATAAATTTTTACATCGTAATTTTTTTTGGGATTGGGCTTCATCCAGCCTAAGAGGGTGCTGTCCAAATTCGTTAGGTCCACCATTGATTTGATTTTGATAATTCGATTTATTCATTTGATCAGGTCCTACATTTATATCACCCATTAAAAAATTAGATCGATCCAATATCTATAGCCCTTTCATTTTTTCGAGTTTGTCTCTAAAAATATTAATGGTCAGTGTATTTTTAAAAATAGACCATTTATTTTTTGAGTATAAATATGATAAAATAAATGGGTTACAAATATCAGATCGATCTAATTTTTTTATGGATGATATACACACAAGACCCAACAAAATGAAAAGTTTAAATCATCAAAATAGAACCCTTGATAGCCCCATACCCTCAAACAGGACCCTCCAATTCAGTTGACAAACCTTTTTTTTTTTTTTCCACTTTTTGTAATGAAAAATTAGTAATTAAATTTCTATATTTAAGTTTTACTAATATATTATTCATAAGAAGTACAATTTATATTTAGAATTGATTGTTGCTAATGTAATTATACTAATAACATAAAATTAACCACAAGACTAACCATAAAATCACGTATGGCGAGGTTTTGTGGTTGATTTTGTTAACATTTTTCTTGTTTTTAATTTTTTTAATCCGCAAAATAGAAATATTATTGATGAAAGTCAAAAGGCAGAGATACAACAGAAAAACAAATGGGACAAAGATGCATCATAACTGAACAAGAACATGATGTTTTTTTTGTTTTGTTTTGTTTTTTTTTTTTTTTTTATTTAACAAGAGATACATAATGATGAGAATCTTTTATTTTAAACAAAAGAAATGTCCAATGAGAAAGGTTTTTTTTTTTTCTAATAAATAATGATAAAAAAATGTGAAAAATCATTTTCAAGTATTGACGACGTTCCTTCGTCAAGATGAGGGTATGAAGGATTTTTGGAGTGTAGAGCTCATTTCTACTCTCTTTTTATAAAGCGAAGGGCTTAAGTGTATGTGGGTTTAAAATGCTCTTTTGATGTAATAGGGCAAGACCCTTATTAAAATTTGTAAGATTTTAGGGCGTCTCTTTGAATGTTCTTTATTTTCATGTGTTGTATATTACATGCTATAGATCGAAGTTTTAGAGATTGTAAATGTATAATCGGATGTAATCATATTTTTGTAAATCTCGAATTAGAGCATTTGAATACAATAGAAGTAATGGAGGTCTATTTGATTGTGACTATTGATCCACGTTGAGTTATTTAATAGCTTCCGCATGTGTAATTCAATTGATTAATGGGTAATGAATATAGATTATGTCTTATGGGCTGAGTTTATGAAATTGAAGGCATTACAACTTAATATTAGAGGTAATCGAGTTTGAATACCTTGAGTTTATGGAATGTGATTTTTACTACAATGGATTCATTTCACTAGTTAAAGATATTTGTATGACTCATGTGCTAAGTGATAATATGTTTATGTGGCTAAATGAGTATGAGATTAAATTTTTAATATGTTATTTGCATCTATGAAATGACAAGATATATATATATATATATAAAAAGATAAAAATGACAAGATATTATAAGATGGTGATACTAATAGTATGATATGACTTTAGTAAAAAAAAAAATTTCCCCAATCTAACAGACTGCCCTAAATAAGAAGTGTTTTATTAAACAAGTGTATTCTTAGATAACGAAGGGCTACTTAAAATGTTAAACCCAATCTAATTTGCATGGTAAAATATAAGGTTTATTGGTGGTAAATTCATTTCTATGAGAGATATGGCATTAGGTTTAAAAATTGATCTTTTGTTTAAATAAGGACAAATTTAATAAAATTATTTAATGAGAAGAACAAATTATTGTTTCGATTTTAGTTTAAATGAGGACATAATTAATGATTTTTTTTTTTTTTTTTTACCTCATTATTGACCAATTACTAGACCGCCATCAGCGCCAAAAAAGTTATTAGCAAAAGGCTAGAAACATACTGGGGGACAACGACGGTAGTTAGCAGTTGCAATTTGTAGTGGTGGTGATATGGATAAATAGACAAATGAATAACAAGTAGATAGATGGATGACATATGGACATATAGATTGACAATAAACAAATAGACAAGAATGATATGATTTTTTTAATTATTTTATTCATTTTAACTTCACAAATTTTGAAATTGAACTTATAGAACGGATCTTCTAAAATGTACTCTATGTCAGAAAAAGAAACATAAGATGACTAAGAAAAAAATTCATATATAAATGCTACACCTCGTGGATTGAAATATGGGCACGAGTTATTAACTTTTTGTATTAGGGTTTAATTATGATTTTTGTGACATTTGATTATGATTTAATGTTGTGTTGGTTATTAGTTATGATTTAATTATGATCAGAGATATTTTTAGTTATAATTGAAGTGGTGTTTGTTTATGATCCTTTTAATTATGATTGAAGTAATTTGATTATGACAAGTAACATAACTTGCATATAGTATGTATCTTTTTCGAGAAATTACTATTCAGTGATATTTTAACAAAATATCTACAAATACATTAAAAAAAAGTTTATAATTTTAGTTATCAAAATTGATAAAGTTCACCACTGATGTGCACTTTTTTTTTTTCTTCTTTTTTTTTTTGAAAACTTGTAGTGAAGTGCAATTTCCCCTATCTTTTGTAGGGTGCATTGAAGAAGGACTCTAGAGCTATTTATTGTTTTTGAAAGAGTTGTAAGAAAATATATATATATTTAAAATAATAATAGGAACAATTAGAAAGGCATCGCTCTATAAGTTTGTGTAAAAATTTAAGGACAATAACAATTTATTTGCTAGTTAATGTTTCTAAGATTTCAAATTATAGAAGAATAAGGGGAAAAAAATTGACATAAATGGGCCAAACATTAAAAAAAAAAGACCTATATATCTTTCTGTCATGTCTTTTTGTGCCCCCTGTCTCTCTCTCATGCACACAACTTTACTCTTCTCACACACACAGTTTTCTTTTTTGTGTATCTCTGTCTCTAACGACATACCTGTAAGAACCAACAAAGCATCTTCTCATCCAATGTAATCATGTCCTTGGACTATTCACTACCATTAAATAATGGGTAAATTACTAATAGGTCCTACTTTAAAGATTTATTACCCATTAAGTCCTATTGACAAATTTATTAAGTGATAAAGATAAATTTATCAGTCTTTTATTTTTATAAATAAATTTATAGTGATAAATTTATCAGTCTCTTTATTTTTATGAATAAATTTTTAGTGATAAATTTATCACTCTCTTATTTTTATAGTGTTAAATTTATTAGTTAGGACCTGTAGGTAAATAAGTCTAGTTAATAAGACTAATTGGTAAGTACCCCTTAAATAATGGCGTAGAAGACATGAACACTTCAATCGAGAACAACTAATGTTTGCCAAGAGTACATAGTGACTCAGGTGAGTTGAAACTAATTTTTGATGAGAAAACATATTAAAAGATCTGTTTTATTGATTTTCTTAGATAAAATACGTAAAAATGTGGAAATTAGTAGTGAGAGGAATTTCTTTGACCTTGACAAAAAGTCAGTGAAATTTCTTTAACCACTAACATTTTTATCGGATTTCGACTACAAAATTCAGTGAATTTTTACTAAGTAAGAGATTCAAAATTTGAATGGGCGAATTATACTAGTAGTCCCTGTAGTTTGAGACTTATGTCATTTTAATTTATGACTTTTCAATTGTAATATATTTAACTTTGAATGTTGAATCTTGTTCTAAATAAGGACAATCAAAGATATTTCCTTTGCAAATAGTTCATTTTAAGAGTAAAGTCGTCATACAACTTATTTTGTATTGGTTAACTTGTATATTGTTTGAAATGTAATGGCCTTTTTTTTTAATGAATAATGTTGAAACTTTCTTAGTTATAAAGTTCTATTTAATTTGGTTTTCAGAATCTATTTTCAAGAAAAAAAAATTAAGAAATTAAAAATTAAATTGGTGCACAAAAAAAAAAAAAATATCATTTTTATATAATTTATCTATTGAGTGGGTAGAAATAATTTTTTAATTTTTTCTTTGATATTTGTTTTTGTTAAATTAGTTTCTATTTTTTCAAAAGTCAAACATGATTAATGTCATTATTAAACCAATCCATTAAATCAAAAAATTCAAAACTAAAAACATTTCATATATTAAACATATCGATTACACATAAAAAGCCTAATAACCATCCATTACATGATAACCATCCTAAAAATATCTATTAATAATAACCATAATAAAAATAAAAAATAAAATCAACAAAAACAATCACCCATTACATAATCATCATTCAAGTGCATACTAAAAGTTAATTTGGTAAGAAAATAAAAATGTAAAAAAAATTATTATTTTTATATACGTCATCCATCTCAAAATATTAGTTCTTTTTGGGGAATGTAACCTTTTATGGTAATACAATTATTACATTTTAAAGATATTAACTTTTCAAAATTATCTTTCGATCATTTTTTAAAAAAAATATCAATTATCATTGAGAGAGAGATTTGCGCCAGTCCATACGGCCGATCTATGGTAGCGCGTGATATGATGATGAGCCTTGCGAGGACCGGACCATGTTTGACCGAACTGAATCGATACGACACCCCGACTCATTACGTTGGATCGTGCAAGATCGACGACCAGAATGCGGAGACATACATGCTCCTAACCGAGCTATCACGAGGCCTGATATTCGGTTGGATCCGCAGTGATGGGTTGAGACCGAGCCGAGTACAGTCTGAAATAGACTTGGGCCGAGATGAAGAACGGTACGCCTCACAGTAGGTCAGTTCAGATGAACTGACTTATTATAGTTCGGTCGTCTAGTCATGGTGGTGTTTCTCCCCCCAAGGGACAGGTCGGTCGTGATAGCTCAGTTGTGTGTGCCACCTGGACCAATGATGTGATGAAGGGGAAATCCACTCCTGGTATACGTCAATACCGTTTGGCAATTCGACAAACACTGTTTGGAGGTTTTGGTCTCTACATGTATAGGGAAGGTGGAGGGGAGCACAGCCACCTGTCCAGGGAAGGACAGCGGAGGTAGTGCGCCCACAATCCCTAAGGCTGCGTGGCCAGCCTAGAAAAGGAGGAAGGGGGGAACGTTGGAGGTAGGCAATCTAAGGAATTTCCATCTCTCTCTCTCTAAAAAGCGCTCTCTTTCCATTCTTCTTCTTCTCCTCCAAGTATGCTGACTTGATCGTCGAAGGGTTTATCCGGCAACACACTGCTGGGCAGCTCACCGTCTTTCTGTTTTCAGGTCAAGCGACATTACGTAAAGCTCGAGTTCAAGAAATACGGAGGACAGAGAATATTTTATCCCCATACAATCATAATTATATTTTTTATGTTATTAATATTGTGTGAGTGGTTTTCTGATCACACTGCCTTTCTTAGTGATTCAGCAGTAAAAACACAGGCAGAATAGATGGCACAGATAATTACACAAAGACAAGAAGGATTTAACGTGGTTCGGCAATAATTGCCTACGTCCACGAGAGGCCGAGGTGTTTCACTATGGGCATTAACAAGAATTACAATTCACTCTCAATAACTTTCTCACTTATCTGAATATATAATTGTAAATGTTCTCCTCAGATTGTTGCCTCCTCCATCTCTATATATACACCGGAACAGAGATGGAGTGGTTACCATCTTTTGAGCTGGCTTGCCAGCCCACTAGTGCACTTTTAGCAGCTTTCCAGGTAAAAGCTGCTGATTCCTTCACACGACTGCTAGTGGCCTCGTGGCTATTTCACATGACCTTAAGACAAGCTTGTTGGTGAGATAATGGCCTCATGATTTTCTCCACTAGGCTGGGCATCCACCTAACTAAGATAATATTTTATAACATCAACCTCGGCTTACTCTTCTGCGGGTAGCTCGGCCTTGCACGTAAGCCGAGGTTGGAGGCCTTTATTCGATTAATGATGCCTTTAGAAATCACCTCGGCATTTACTTGAATATATTGGCAAAGCTTTTACTGTGACACGTAGCTCCTTGGATGACACGTCGGCGTCCCCTTGCCACGTGTTGATTTGCAGAAATATATCCTCACAACTGCCCCCTAAGTTCTATTACCTCGGCATACCGAGGTGATGGAGCTTACATTGAACTTCTTTCTCGTACCTCGGCTTAAGAACTTCTAGCCGAGATTATTTACTTCAGGCCGACATCTCTTCTTCAAATTCAAATCGACTCCCATACGCGCATGAGCTGTCATGCACCGTTTTACAACTGTTCCATCGACGTGTTTTATCCTTATTGGCCCGTGCTGGTGACGCGCCCGTCGGTCGTCTTTCCTTTGTCAGCGCCGTCTGACGCATGCGTTACCCTAGGCAAAATAATTGCCTTTGCCGCCGTTTCAATTTTTGACAAAACAATTGCCTCTCTCTCTCTCCTCTTCACTTTTGCATTCCGATTTCTTTGCTTTCTCTCACTCTAAAGCTCCCTCTTCTTTGAATCCGCCATTGCCAAAAGCTCTAAGCTCTGCAACCATCTCCTTCTGCCCCATCTGCCATTTCTGCGAAGTTCTGAAGCTCTTTTAGTTCGGCGCCACTCATCTCGGCTTCAACTCTTCTGGTAAGCCGTCGCTCCTTTCTCTTCCCAGTTCTTGCTTGGTTTTCTGAAATTTCTTGTCACTTGATTGTTCTGCATCTGATTTGTGAATCATGTATCTCATCTCATGATTCTTATTTATGCTGTGAACACTTGCACCGTTTCATTTCTTGTTCTCGGCCTTTCGCCCTTTCTGTTTTTGACTCTGAGACTTCATTTTTGCTTTTCTGTTTTCCAGATTTCTACCTTTCATACTCATTCTTCGTAGATTTAGGCTTGGGTTTTGCTGTAGAACCATCAGTCTTTAGGAAAAATTGAAACAATTTATATCCAGGTTTAAGCCGAGGTCCTTAGAACCCTTTTAGGAATATTCTGTTTCTGTAGTCAAACACCTGTATACCAAAAACCATGGGTGTTTGGAGAGATAGGGTTGATACCCCCACCAAGCTACAAAACTTTAGGCAAGAGTTCTCCATCCCAGACGATGTCCATCTCAGACTAGCTGGGGAAAAAGACTCCATTATGCCCGAGGATAATACCATGCCTTTTCCTGTTGTAGCCTTTGTCCAGTGTGGACTTCGGCTTCCTCTTAATCCTCTCTTCCGCGAAGTCCTTCATTACTACACCCTGAACCCCATGCTACTCTCCATAAACGCCTATAGGACGCTGAATGGAATAATAGCCTTAGCTCAGCAGGAGAGTGTTAAAATCACTCTTGCCGACATCCAGTATTGCTATACCATGTGTCCCTTGAACCTTAAAGAAAAAGGTTATGTCTACTACCTTAAGCCGAGGTCTACCGCCTTTAAGATCGTAGCCGACCTCCCAGACTCCAACAAAGGGCTGGAGATGATTACCTCATCGCATCTGGGAACTGGGAATTTGGCCCAGATGAAGAAGTTCATATATTCCCTCTTTCTCGAACGGTGAAGGAGGGCAAGGGTAAGATCCCTGTGTTAACTTCTTAACTGTTGTTTTCTTCAGATTTTTCGACCAATTTTACCTGTTTCTGATATTGTGTTTCTTGTTGCAGACATTCGCCAGCCACATAAGAATTTCCGCCAATCCTATTATCCTGGGAAAGGCCTGAAGAAGCTCTTGGATCTTCCTCTCGAGAAGCGCAAGGCCCCGCTCCTGCTGAACTTTATTCCAACATACAAGTCCAAATTGGCCGACGTTCCAAAGAAGAAGAAGAAGAAGAGCACTTCTCCATCAACTGCTTCTACAGAACAGACTGCCTCCACATCTGAGCCAGCAGATCAACCCTCAACCTCCGCTCCAGCGACAGAGAAGAAACGCCGACGAAGAATTGTCAAAACCGCCGAGATGCAACGTCCAAAGAAAGTAGTGCGTGATCTGTTGGCCAATCTTCCAGATGACATGGAAGCTGAACCAGCTCAACCTCCGCCACCAACGAAGCCAAAGAGAGTCAAAAAGGCCCAACCAAAGGCCAAGGTTGCTGAGGCTGATGCAGAGGCTGAAGATGCCCTGCCAATCTCCAAACTGGCCGAGAAGATCACTTCTGCTCCCGCAAAGAGACTTGCTGAAGCCCATCCATCAGGGGCCACTCAGCAAAAGAAGCCGAGGTCTACACCTGCTTCAACTTCGGGATCCAATATTCCCAAGATTCCTTGGGAGCCCAAGGTAACACTTGAGGACAGGCCCGTCTACATCAACGAAAGTGCAGCCAATGTCCACGTCGGCGTGGCACTCAGCACTGCTGTCCTTCTTGAGGGCGACCTTGAGCGTAACGCCAAAATGAGTGGCTATGAGAATTACGCCCTCATGATGCAGCGTTCAGTCCAAGTAAGTCCTTGAATTTGATAATTTGTCCTTCATTCTTATAAAATTTTGAAATTTTTATAATAACTTTTGCCTTGTGTTCTTCCAGGCCATCCAACACGCACATTCCTTCTCCATGCAGGCCTTTGAAACAGCAAAAAAGTTAGCCGACATGGAGACGGAGTTTGCTCTTATCCATAAACAAAACAGGGCCCTCCAGCTCAAGATGAAGAAATTGGAGGATCAGGCCGAGGAGGCTACTAAGCAAAAACAAATAGCCGAAGAAAAACTGAAGCTGCTGAAGCTATTAAGACAGTCGCTTTGTCTCAGCAGAAGGAAGCCGAGGAGAAAGCAGCCAAGGCCGAAAAAGAGCTGCAAGAAACCTTGGCCACCAAGAAAGCTGAAGTTGATGCCGCTACAATGAAGGCATGGCCGACGTCGCTGAAGACTATATGCTTCAGGTCAAGCAGGCGTGCAACAAGGGATATTCCCTAGGTTGGAATGCTTTGGCCAAAGAGCTTGATCTTCCAGTCGACTCGCCATGGCGCAAGACCAAGGCCATGCGTCTTCCTTGTCCTCTTCTCCATCTCCAAGCCAAGCTGAAGAAGATGATTCTGAAGCCGAGGCTGAAGAGGAAGGTGAAGGTGAAGAAGAAGCCTGGTGAGGAAGGCCCAATCTCCTCCAATGGGTGATCGTCCTGGACTGACTGGAGATGAAGACTTGGATGCTGCTTAAAAAGGCGGCCATTGGCCCTCTATCTTCTCTGACTTCTTTTGGCTGAGAAGTGTTGATGAAACCTTGGCTGAGATCGATGCCGAAGTTGCAGCTGACAAACTGGCCGAGGTTTCTCAGAGAATAAAGAAGCTGAAGTTGTGGTGGAAGGGCAGACTGAGGTTGTGGCAGAAGAAGGTGTTGATGTTATTCTTCAAGAGCCTCCGATGTCTCAGCCCAACCAACTCCTGAAGCTGAAAGCAACTTGAATGTCTTTTGTTTTTCTTCTTTGTACTTTGTTGTTTTTTGTCCTTTCTTTCAAACAATGTATGCTCTTTTGTGGCGATGTGCCTCTCTGCTGCTTGTGAACAATTTGCTTGGCCATAGTGCCTACTTTATATGCAACTGCTTTCTTTCTGAATGTTATAGTCTTTTGATTCTTCTTACTGCTTCTGAATGGTTCCATACTTGGAATATTCTGCATGTTGTATATAATTCTTCCTTTGCATAGTCTTCTCGGGGTTAGATACCTCGGCATAACACCTGCAAATTTTACTTCGGCAAGGAACTGTCCTGCAATCTTTTTAAAACTACAAAGTATATAAAAAATATACTATTTCACGTTTACTTTTGCAAACTTTTCTTAAGTTTAAACAACAATCTCAGTCTAACTTATTGTAAATTGCTACAAAATTCAACAAGGATTAGTATAAACACTAAACTTTTCGCGATTTTATCACGTATTAGCAATAAATCTTACCTTTACCTCAGCTGTAAATTGCTACAAATTTCAACAGATG